>JAQMYF010000008.1:5129264-5151053 GCA_030014195.1 Neosilurus mollespiculum
TTGATAACCCAGTTAGCTGCACTGGGGGGACAGCAGTGACATCCCGCTGATAGTGGGGCTTGAACCCCCAACCTTGGCATCAGTAATCCAGCACCCTACCACCGGGCCACCACTGCCCATCACCTGTGTTGTTTAGTTTAATTATCCGTTTAATGAGTTCATGTTCCGTGTTCCTGTTAATGTTAATGTTTAGTTGTCTGCCTAGCTGAGTTAGACTGGGTGTTTTTTTATTCTATGCGAGTCTGAGTAGTGGTGTATGAGCCTCTATTTTTGGGTTTCAGTTTTGTTATTGATAGTAAATCTTTTTTCTTCTTCTTCTTTAATTAGTGACGTATCAGCCTTACTGGGTTTGGCTCAGATGATATAAAAACCTTACAATGGCCAGGATTGTAAAAATACATTTGTTTCAATTGCCTCCTTTTTTGCTGATCAGGCACTTGTTTTGAAATTATCTTTATAAGTTTAATTATTATGCTTAATATTTACAGCATATAAATAATTTTAAGAGTTTTAATAGAATTTAATATTAAATACACCATGTGGCTTTAGAACATATGCTTATCATACCTCAGGTACTGGTAAGCGGTACTTCCTTACTACAGTGTGCACAGAACCTATGGGCTCTATATCCGTCCCATATTTGCGGCCTCGTAAGCACTCTATAAAAATCACAACAACAAAAACAATTTCCATTGTCAATGATCACACCCAAACAACATCAAAGGTCAGTAGACTTATGCGGTAACACAGTCATGATTGCATTACGATCAAATCCTCTCAGATTTTCACACAATATTTGCACATATTGGGTTCAGGCCAGTCATTCATTCATTTAGTGAACTGCTTATTTCTACTAGCGCTGCAGGAGGGGCTGGAACCTATTAGCTGACTCTGGGCAAAGGTGGGGTACACCCTGAACAGCTGAACAACCAATCGCAGGGCTAGCACACACACAACCATTCACACTTAGATCTAGGGGCAGTTTGAAACAGCTGATTAGCCTGATGTGCTATGGACTGTGTGAAGAAACCAGAATACCCAGAGGAAACCCACACAAGCATGGAAACTCCACACAGAAATGCCCTCGCCGAGTTTGGGACATGAACCTGGGACCTTCTTGCTGTGCCACCGTGCCGTCCACAATGTTGGGAATTGTTGTTTGTCATTTGTTAAGAAATCTGAGAACAGGACCATCAAGCAAAAGACTCCACGCCACCATGCCACCCATGTAATGAGAACTAAAACAAGTGTGAGGAGTAGAGGGGATTTGTAAGCAGAGCGTAAGCACACTGCACTGACCGTGTAGCCTTTGCCACCCTGAAGTGAGGACCAGAATTGTGATGGCTAAGAAGAGACAGCGGTTAAGTGTCACTCCCTCCCATGGTGTTTCAATCTGGGCAACGTTCTGAATGGATGATGACTTTTGCATTGACACTGTGAACGAGAAGTGAAGGGTTACGTAAAAAAAAGAAAGAAAGAAAAAAAAAAGGGGGAAAAAAAGGACAGGTTGTAGTAGTATTTTTGGGATGTCAAATAAATAAATAAACAAATAAACACACACAATCATTCACACTTTCACTCACATCTAGGAGCAATTTGGAACAGCCAAACCCACACAGGCACAGGGAGAACGTGCAAACCCCACATTGAAATGCCTGAGCCCAAGACTTGAACCCAGGCTGTGAGGCAGACGTGTGAACTACTACACCACAATGCCGCCCTATTATCCACTTGTTATAATTTTTTTTATCCTGAGATGCTGGACCAATCTGATTGCACCGTTCCCATGTTGTGTACACATTATCCACCCCCACAAACTCGGGATAATGCTTGAAACAATACAGTAAAGTTAAACTATTTTAAATACTTTAAAACAGCGTTTTTCAACCTTTTTTGAGCCACGGCACATTTTTTAAATTGAACAAATCACAAACCAAAAATGTTACAAAATGACACTCTGTAGCTGTAGCTACAGTATATGCCTGTTTAGATGAACATACACGAAGCTCTTCCTCAGTGAGCATCTCGTTTACAACGGCTTTGCAGGCAGGTAATATTAACGTCTCTGCCACAGTGTGGGACTTTTTTGATTTAGCTTTGAGTTCAGCAACTACGTAGCTAGCTTTGAGGGCTCTCTCATTTACCTTTGTGATTTTTCTTAAAAAAAGTTGCCTGTTTCACTGTGTTTTGACGCAGCAGAACAAAATAGTCCATCGGCTTGATTTAAAATGATGGGTGGTTCGTTTGGAGATGGCGTTCCAGCTTGCTCGGCACCGTGGCACTGTTGGACAGCTTCTCGCAACACACCAAGCACAACGGAGTCGGTGTCGTCACATCCCCGGTGAAAGTAAATCCGAACAAAAGATAGCTTTCACTGTATTGACCCGAGCTCACTGTCTTTACTTTCTTTTGACCACCACTCATATTAGGGCCCTCATCTGGGTCAGAATTTTGTCCAGGGCCCAATTCAGAGTTTGCATTTTTCCTTTTTAAAAACTTGCATGCATCACTTATTCTCTTGTCTCTAAGAATAATTAAGGCAAATAAGCTACCTAATGCCACTCTGACATGGAAGACTATTACATTACTCTGCCAGTCACTACAGCGCAGACACTCGACAATGGCCAACGGTAAATGGATAATTTCCCATGGTACACCTGACGATCTCTGGCACAGTGGCTGAAAATCACTGCTTTAAAATACATATAAAGTAAACCATAAACATTTGATTTGCTTTTCTTATATTCCCATGTAGTATATACTAAAACAATTATTCACCTCACACTTGGTGGATATCACTGAATAGTTATAATAATGTAAATGTTTGTTGAGACTGAAGTCCCTGGTTGCAAAAAGTTTGACAACCCTGCTCTGACATCCAGTATCAGTGATATCTATCAGTGTATTAGTAGATTTACAATAGTCATTTGCATCATGCTAAGTAGCTAAAAAACCCAACTAGTCTCCATGTACTATTAGCATTATAAATTTAAAGCACCTACCACCTCTTGAGACTGGAACCTCGCGTGGTAGAGACTTTGGGATCTGCTGGACAGCCAGAGGTTCCTGTAGTGAGCAGACAAAGTCCTAAATTGAAGAGAATACTGCATTCATAATATTTATGTAACAAACTAATAGTTTATTAGTGGGACAAGTGTTAGCATAGAGTTTAGTAGCAGGGTTCTGTGAACAGTATATAGAAGGACTAGCCACTGCGTTGCTTCTAAGCGATGAAGTTTGTCTTGCTCTCTTTTAGCTTACATGATTCTCAGGTGAACACGTAACGCCGGAAATGGCCAACTGTGGGGTTGTCTTTGACGCCCCAGCTGAAGTATGGAGTTGTATACAGAACTCAGTGGTCTGAACCCTGGGTGGCACGATGGTTAGTATGTCTGCCTCATAGCAAGAAGGCCCTGGGTTCAGCAAAGGCGTTTTGTGTCCCCCCATGCTTGCATGGGTTCCCTCCTACAGTCCAAAGACATGCACATTAGACTAATTGGCTGTTGTAAAATGACTCTAGGTTTGAGTGTGAATGGTTGTGTTAATGTTAGCACTGTGATGGTCGGGTGAGCTGTTCGGGGGTTACCCCACCTTCACCCAGAGTTGGCTAAGATAGGCTCCAGCCTTCCTGTGACCCAAGTAGAAGCAAGCAGTTCACCAAATGAATGAATGAACTCAAATAATCTGAACCCAAAACGTGCGTAATATGTGGATATTATGTACAATTTTTAGAGGGTTTTAGCATAAATACAATCATTCCTGTGTTATCGCATAAGGCTGCTGCCCTTTGATGGCATTCAGGTGTGATTACTGGCAAGAAAAAAAGTAACTATACTCCTGAAATCCTTACATGAATGCACCGATGGCTCGCCGTTAATAAAAAACTCGCACTGCTGCATCAGATGATGGGAGTTTGACACGAGTATGTGATTTCATGATGGGAACAATGTGGGCAGCGGTGGGTCAGTGGTTAAGGCTCTGGCTTACTGATCCAAAGATTTGTGGTTTAAGATCCCAGCACCATCAAGCTGCCACTGTTGAGCCCCTGAGCATGGTCGTTTACCCTCAACCACGATAAGAGCGTTCTGCCAAATGTAAACGAGTGTCTGCCATAAATTTAAATAAACAATGCTGAATAGGTCAATCAGCCAGGACAGGGTTGGTACAACTTACAAAGCTAATAGTAATGTCTTAACTTACCTCTCTTCCCTTTCTTTGTGGATACATCTCTGAAAGACAGGGGTTCAAAGTCAGTGTATATTTTGGGGAAAGTTATTATAGAAAGAAATTAAAAAGGAAGATGCAGAAAGAGAAGAGGACTAAGTTTAAAGTGTATGTCATGCTAGCTGGTGTCATGTTACTATTGCTCTGTGACTATGCTTCAGTATGTGTTCAGCGCTGGTCACGGCCACAGTGGTGTAAATTTAGACACACAGGTGGTTTTAGTCCCTTAAATATCACCGCTGATTTAAAACTTTGAGAAGACAAGCGGCTTTGTTTCCCCATCAATACAATCCATTCAAGGCGATGTTACTATCCGTCATTTTGCTTGACGCATTAAATACACGCTTGATATGTAATCAGCAGTGCTAAGTTTTAGGTAGTGGTGTGTAGAAAAAAGATTTAGTGGACAGTCTGTGTAGATGAATACCAGGCCGACGAGATTGCCTGGGATGTTTTTGAGGAGGAACATCCTGTTGTGTTGCCCCAAGCTCGTCCTCAAATGTCTCGAACGTGCTCTCATCCATTCTGCACCTGACAAGTAGGGAGAGATGTTATGTTAATATTGTAAATGTGACTTTCGACTCTTAGATTTATATCAACCCTTATCAACATACTGTTACAGTCACGTCAACAAACCACACGATACTCCAGATCGTGAAATAGGACCGTCATCTCAAAGCACAATCCCATAATAACATAAGACGTCCGTTCCATAATCACATAAGACGTACCTGACTAGGTGTAAGGAGGAGTCACCAAGGAGGAAAAGTCACCACAGGCGTAGGTGTCATGGTCCTTCTAAGGGACGCACATGCTCACGTGTCTCCTGCGTGCCGTCTGACAGCCAAGAACAGGTGCAGAGGGATGAAAAAGCCAAAAGCCGTGAGGGTCAGGCTATAGAGGGAGGCAGCTAATGCACACCACAGTGCTTCCTGATGCCGGAATAACCAATCCAGAGACAATGGGCTACAGCCAACCATGATGCCAACCAGACAGAAATAACCTGCATATGCCACGTGTGCAGAGTGTAGTTTGAAAGTTACGTAGAAACACAGTCAATACCAAAATTATTGGCACTTTCAAAGAAAAAGTTGCTGAATCCAATAAATGCTTCTTTCATTTAACGTTTTAAGACATGACTATCCTTTGACTTTCTTTCAAAACATATTTTTTGCACATTTGTAAGATCTCTCAGCAGCAGTGATGTAGTAGTTAGCATGTCCACCTCACAGCAAGAAGGTCCTGGGTTCGAGTCCCAGGCATGGGCGTTTCTGTGTGGTGTTTTCATGTTCTCCTTGTGCCTGTGTGGGTTTCTTCCAAGTACTCCGGTTTCCTCCCACTGTCCAAAAACTTGCACATTAGGCTAACTGGCTGTTCTAAATTGACTCTAGGTGTGAGTGTGAGTGCGAATGGTTGTGTGTTGCCCTGCAATGGTCTGGTGAGCTGTTCAGGGTGTATCCCACCTTCGCACAGTGTCAGCTGAGAGAGGCACCAGCCTTCCTGCGACCCTAGTAGGATTAAACGGTTTGGTAAATGAGTGAGAGAGGGATATTTGTTTAAGTCTGGAGCCATTTCTCACTAGTAGAATGTTTACCAAATAATCATTTGAAACCACATTTTACATTTGTGTGTGCCTTTAGTTCTAAAGTAGATTACTCTCAAGTTTGACTTCAATATAATTTTAAGCACTGTAAAATTTGCACTTTTGGTTTAATGAAGTACATTAATTCATCACCCAAATGTACATTAATAATTTTAACACTGATTTATTGCAACTTGGGATTTTTTTCCCACCCACAAATATATTTCCTGCAACACTGATTTTGGACACACATTTCTGAATACTTTAAGCTAATTTCCAACATTAAATAATAATAATAATAATAATAATAATAATAATAATAATAATAATAGTAGTAGTAGTAGTAGGAGTAGTAGTCAGGAAAACATTATTTCTACTGTTCCACTAGGCGTCGCTGCATCACCACTCAGCACCACTTCCTTCTATGGCGCTTGCAAGTTAAAAAAAAGTTGCTGAAAAAATGAATGAATTAGTTGCATATATGCCACATCAGTACATTTATTTTTTTATGTGAAGTGCCTAATATATATATATATATATATTAGGCACTTTGAATTTACTTTAAATACACACTTAATAAACACTTTACACACTTAATATCCTTCAGCCCTGCTTATATATTTTTACATTAAAGATATCCATTCACTTGCCAGGCATATTAATAAACATGAAATAAAGTGTTATCTCTTGGAAACATAATGGAATCGGCTACAGTGCCTTTCTGAAACCATTTGTTTACTCCTGTATGAGAGTCTTGGTGACCCCCTGTACTGGGCTCATTATATTAGTGAACATCGCCATGTTGTGGCAAGAGCACAGAACTCTCATCTTATCATCATGGCTGCCATCAGCTCAGCACAGACACAGATGAAGCAAACAGTGAAAAATCTGTAAGTTTAAAATAACTTCAAACATGTCGGGTGTAATCTGTGGGGGTGTGTGACAGAGAGAGAGAGAGAGAGAGAGAGAGAGAGGTTGGGGTCGCTTTGGGGTGGTTTAAATGCACCACACTAGTTTTATTTCTCTTGAAATCGTATGTCTTCTTACTTTTGCTTAACACTTGACCTCAGGCTTTTCCACTTTCTATGAATCTGTGTTCCACTGCCAATTTATCGTGCATGTGCAAGACTGTTCCTCCGGTCTTACTAGTGTTATTGTAAACAGACACAGAACTAATACAAGATGTAAAACTGGTGAGTAAATGATACTAAGCTCATGAGCTGGGGTGGTTTCCCCGGAAACCTTTGTATTCAGCCAAAGTAAACTGATAATGAAAGACAGGATATTCACAAGTGTATGGTTAGCTTTAAGCTGAACAGTATAGCAGCTGTATACCAGGTGCAGTAACATTAAGAACCAGTAGAGGGCACAATAACTCTGCAATGTCATGAGGCATTTGCACCAGACTCTGGTTGTCTCACATTATGACAATGTCCATAAACTGCTAAGAAGATCAGCACAACGCATCACCAGGACTAAACTGTCATCCATCCAGGACCACGACAGACAGCGCTGTAGGAGGAAGACGCAGCCGATCCTCTCTGATCCCAGTCATCCCAGTGCAGAGTCTTTATGGTCCTGTACAGGATTGAAAGGTCATCAGTCTACTGGACTGGTGAACACTGAACACTTTACTATCACATTTATCAATCACTAGACCCCCACCTGGAACTTGAACTTTGTTCTTTTTACATTTATTAATCAACGAGCGTCTCTTTAACTAAACAGTCAGTTTAAACTCACCTTTTCACATACGTGAGGATGTATATGTACATGTACATCATGCAATCACTGCACACTCTTGCACTATATATCCTTTACACTGTTTATATTTTTATTTTATAGGATGGAGCCTTTCTTAGCCAACTCTGATCAAAGGCAGGATACACTCTGACAGCACGCCAGTCCATATCAGGGCCAACACACACACACGCACACACACACACACACACACACACACACACACACACACACACACACACACCTAGGGGTAACTTGGAACAACCAATTATCCCCATGTGCATGTTTTTGGATTGTGGGAGAAAACCGGAGTACCCGGAGGAAACCCACGCAAGCACACAAGTAAACCTGATGTATTCACTAGGATGTTTCCTGTAAGTGTGATTTTACAGCAATGGATGTACTGTATTTTTGGAAAAAACGCCATCACTAAACTAGTCTGGTCCTAGTCTTCTTACGGTACTAGCACATTTCAGGGTTAATATTTGTGCTGATTTTATGAAGTTAAGCTAAAAGCGTAGACGGTTTGTAGTCTTGAAGCAGTGTCTGTCCTCTGTAAATTCATGCTCCGACTAGGCAGCATCGCTTGCTCAACATAAAAGCTCAGTTTTCTGCTCTTCTAAAAGGATCCCTGTGGGATAAAAGGCACCTTTTTCCTTTTTTGCTCTGTCGCATGGGGGAGTGTGTCTAATTTACTGACCTTTGCTTATATACCTTGCTCTCTTGTGCTTTGTGATGGTGTAAAAGCTTTCTGCAATGAATTAGCCCAAAATAGTAAAGTAAAACGTATATGTGGTAGTTAGCTAAGTTTTAGCTTGATTGCAGGTTCTCAGTCTGTCTTATACAGGCCGGAGAGGCGTCTTCTCCGTTACATATTGTCCTCATGTCCTCTACTGAAGCTAAGGCTGCAGGTGACCTGAAAGTCAGCTTAAGGCTTTGTCTTTACAGTTGGTTCCTGTGTGAGCATGACGATGGCTAAGAAAGTGGGCTAACGTAGCCATAGGCATCTCAGTGTTCTATAAACCCAGCACCAAAGGAGCAATGGTGCTACTTCCTACAGCAAATCATATAAAAAATGAGGTTCTGCTCTTTCTATAGAGTATAAAGGACACAAAAGAGAGAAGAAGAAGAAGAACTTGGTGGAGGACATACTCAGCTAGATAAGTTTCACCGGCGATATAAGAAAGTTTAGGAAAAGTGTCCAAAATGATTAGAACTAACTGTTAGCATGCTGTTTACTCGGCGAGACACCTGCTGATGCTGATAATCATGAGTGTGTGAATCACCGTCGGTTGTTTGGCTGTTGAGCAGATGTGCAATGATTCGGTTCATCAGTAATAGAGACGCTTAGCTGGATGAAAAATGGTTCTTGAGTCCTGCTGGTAGGTTAATCACATCAGGCGGGATGGAAAGAAGTGGAAGCTGTAGTGACATTCACAGTCGCTGACTGAACTTCCAACAGCACGTAATGAGCCAGTGTAAATGTGTGCAGATGAGAATATATTAATCAAATACGGTACAAACCATTCCAGGAAAAGATGAGAAATAGACAAGGTGTCAGTTACACGAAAAGGTGTCGGATCTTCAAAGCAAATGTGCTGCAACAATTTTTATGAGCACAGCAATACAAAGGAGACTGCAAACCTCTGCCAAGCCCAAAAATTAACACAAAGTACAGAGCACCCCCTGCTGTCGTGTCACATTTCCATAAAACACAAAGTTAAACAATCCTGGAGCCAGAATTTGATTCAGATGATTTCCAAAATCTCATGTAAAGTGACTTGCTTGTCCAGAGCCCCTCCTCAGGCAGAAATTTCATGAAAATGCACTCATAACTTTTTTTGCGTAAACATAAAAAAAGAACCCCTTTGGTACGTGATGGGGGGATGCTTACCACTCCAAAATTGATTATTATTCCATGACAGTATGTACTGAGGTGTTTTATGCCTTTAACACCACATCAGTTTGTGTGGAAGCAAAGTAATCAACAGCATTTTTGAGTCTTTTAGTCTGTTTATTTATTTATTTGCAAGTTTGACTGTAGACAAAATCCTGACCATACCTGTGGACAGATTTTCACCAAACTTGGTGAGGACCCTACTTGAGTTACCGAGATGATTTGTTTGTTGATTTGGAATGTCAGGGTAGAACGTGAAGGCCAGAATTTTGAAGATTGAGCGCTTATAGCTTAAAAAAATAAATAAATAAAATAAATAAATAAACGCTAATAGATGACCATATTTGTTTTTTTTTCTAATGAGACAATTATTTTTAACCTTGAGTGACCTTGAAAAGTGAAAGTCAGGGTTACTGGATTTTAAGCATGTATAACTTAAAATGAGTGCTGATCGACATGCCACTACTGTGGAATACTATTAGAAAGCCATACATGGATTTTGACCTTGAGTGACCTTAAAAGGTCAAACCCCAGCTATCTAATAAAAACTTCAAACAAGAGAGTTTTTCCTCTCACTAATTTAGTCACGTCCACATACTACAGAACAAATCATAAGAAGCCTTGCGAGCCAGTTCATCGCAAGGCCAGCACACACAACCATTCACACTGACATTCACACTTAGGGGTAATCTGGAACAGCCAATTAGCCTAATGTGCATATCCTTGGACTATGGAAAGAAACCAGATTACCCAGATCAAACACACATATGGATGGGGAGAACGTAAACACACAGAAACTGAGACACACAAAGACATGCACCATTGCCGAGCCCAGTACTTGAACCCAGGAGGTTCTTGCTGTGCGGCAGACATGCCGCCCACTGTATTAACAAATAAGTAAAAAAAATTCAGGAAGAGACAATATGATAAATAGAAGTATGTTTCTTGACCGTGCACAGATTGGAGTTGACGTGGAATGGTGATCAGGTTTTGTGTGTGTGTGTGTGTGTGTGTGTGTGTGTGTGTGGTATCAGTCCAGTCCCTGAGAGTTAAAGTCTGATGCATGGGGGGAAGAAAGTGTTAAGTGAAGACCCGTATGCTTCCGTACCTTTTTTTCCAGACGGCAGGAGGGAAAAGGAATTGTGTGAGGAGTACTTGGGGTCATCCACAACGCTGGTGGTTTTGTGGATGCAGCGTGTGGTGTACATGTCCGTGATGAAAGAAAGAGAGACTCCAATGATCTTGTCAGCTGTCCTCACTATCCGCTGTAGGCTCTTGCGATCCTGTTCACAATGCTGTCTGTAGTCGGCTTGTAGGATGTACTGAGAAGCAAAACAAAACGCAGTATTCTCTACCTGAAGACTTTCCTGGGAAATAACAGCTTTTGTACTTCCAGAACAATTCACCATATCAAAAAGAGATGTTTGATCAATGATCCATGAATTATTTTTAAGTCACACGTTTGCCTCTTATACAGTAAAGACTGAGAGAAGCACTGAGTAAAGAGACACAGATCAGCTGGTGTGTTATAACATGCTGTTCAGTACTGAAGTAAGAGAGTCTGGCTTAATCTCTTTCTCTCTCCCACGCTGCAGTAACAGCAGGGGTTTGATATTCTTTTAAGCGAATGCTGCTCACTCAGCCACTGTGTACACAATTACAGCATCCAGAGGAACCTCATAGCCAGGAGCAGCAGCGTAAATTCCTGACAGCTTAATGCACTGGATACCATGACCCAAGCAATTTTCCTGGATCTGCGGTCTTTGCGGTTTTTCCTAGTCTGCGGGTTCGAACATCTTGTCAATAAGTCAGCCAACAGGAACCTGAGGCTGCAGTGTTCACAAACTCATCAAAACTGGACAGTAGACAGAAAGACCTCTCTGCATCCTACTGTAGTCTATTTATATACACAGTGAAATCCCCAGGCTTGAATTAACTCCTGGAGGGTTTAATTAACTCATTCAGTGTACATTTGTACCAGGTAGGGCTCCATGATTTTTAATTAAACACTGGGGATTTTACTGTGTAGTTATGTTTTTGGTGTATATTGACAGTATGTCAGTGAGCAGGATTGAGCAAAACCTACCAAACTGATTTCCATAAAACTTGGTGGAAGAGTGTACATTGGACCAAAGAAGACCCCATTACATTTTGGAGCAGATACAGGACAATCATGGAACCAATCCAAGTTGGTGCGTGATATGGCATTTGGCCTTGGCAGCAGCAAGCACTTAACAAGCATACATTGTAAAATCCAGTAGAAATTATGTAACGTAGCCAATGTAGAACTACAATGACTCCTAATAACAATCCACACTGACAGGTATTAGAGGATTACACATTTATATACACACTCATTCATTTGCCAGGCTGCTTAATTCTACTAGGGTCGTTGCCGACGCTGGGCAAAGGCAGGGTACACCCTGAACAACTCTCCAGACCATCACGAGGCCAACACACACAACCATTCACACTCACATCCACACCTAGGGGCAATTTGTAACAGCCAGTTAGCCTAATGTGCATGCCTTTGGACTGTGGGAGAAAACAGCAGTACCCAGAGGAATCCCAAGCAAGCATGGGAAAAATATGAAAACCCCACACAGAAAGGCTTGAGCCCAGGGTTTGAATCCAAGACCTAAAGGTTTACGGATACCCCTAAATGTGACTTGTTATATGGAGGCTTTAGCTAGGAACAGACATATTTTGGAATAATTCTAATATTATTTCATCAATATTAATATATAAAGTGTAGAAAGTGTAAAACTGCAGATTTGCATATCACAGAATCACACAGTTGGCAGAGGTCTGTGCTTGTTGTGTAGTTTTTCAGGTAAAAATACTTAGTTTCTACCTAATTTTCTTAGCTTCAATTCAAATTCTGACCTCTGCTAGCCTGATCTTGAATTATGTTAATGGATTTGTCTGCATTAACCGTACACTTGATTTTGTCAAGAATTATTTAAATTATCTTCATCAGAAGGCATCCACCATTTTATATGCTACTTTAAAACAAACTTTTAATAACAGATCACAAACTACGTGCGAAGAATTTATTTTAACATTACCAAGGTCAAAGTGGATGACTTTCTGCCAATAGGCCACTTATATACATAAAAATACCTTTACATAAAATTGAATAAAATCTGTATCTAAGAAAATAGCATAGTTTTTTTAGAAATAACATAATATACTTAGGGCAGTGGTGGCCCGGTGGTAGGGTGCTGGATTACTGATCCCAAGGTCGGGGGTTCAAGCCCCACTATCAACAAGTTGTCACTGCTTTCCCCCCAGTGCAGCTAACTGGGTTATCAAATGCCGGCCATATCTCCCACTGTCTGTGGTGAGAGGCAAAAGAACCATTGCTGATTTTTGTCAAGAGTAGGCTGCATTGCCTTAAGTGTCTTTCTGCCCTGCCATGGCCTGGCGAGCTGTCCAGGGTGTACTCTGCCCTTGCCCAGAGTCGGCTGAGATGGGCTCCAGCCTCCCCGTGACCCTAATTAGGATTAAGCGGTTCAGAAAATGAATGAATTATTTTCATTCATTACTTATTAAGTGTGAGGTCTATAAAGTGAAATCTCACCTCGAAGTCTTCAGTAAAGTCAGAGCCGAAGGTAAGATCTGTACAAAGGCCAAGGACTAAGATGAAGTTTATACTTTGTAAGCTGGTGAAATGCTACTTTTTTCAGTTTGTATGTCCTTTCCTGTATCTCTTGGGTTGCCAGTCCACAATAAACTCCTCATCTAGCATATGCATCCTGTCTCTGCATGCTTCGTGGTAAGTAGCTTTTGGCTTCTTTTCCTTCTCATGGAAGCTGGTAAAGTTCATAGCACACAGTGAAGCTAGCTACTGGCTATCTTGTATTCACAATGGTAATACATAATGATTTATACTTAATTTATTGCCTGTGCTATGACCAGATGGTGTTTACTGTCGTTGCCATATAATAAAGGGTTATATTGTATCATTGTCTAGTAGTAAATTTTGTATAAACGTTGGCTTTTGATTTTAAACAGAGCTGGTCCTGCACCAGCAACAGGTTGAAGGCTGGACAACAAAGTGGCCAAAGATGGATAAATATATTTTAAAACAGCCATTAAATAATATTTTTTGTTTATTGCTATAAAATGATTTGATTAATTGCACAGAAAAAAAATTCTTTTCATTATTCCAACGATAAGTATTAAAAATTCATTTAAACATTTGATCAGCACAATTTCTATAAATAACCCAGACAAACTCAAGTTCTTAGTAAAGTCTCCCATATACATTCAGGAACTAATGTTGCTAAGCCTTTGTTCTTTTGTGTTTTTATATCTAGGTTTTGCATGAGTACTTTTGTTTCTGTCTAGCCCATTTGCTTCACTGCAGGTTACCTGTCAATCTGCTTGTTTCTCTGTCTAGTTCAGTGTTGCATTTTTCTTTTTCTTTTACTCAATAAACACAGCCTTGCATTTGCATCAGAGCCTGTGGGATTCCTAACTTAAGCTTTTGCCTAAAAAGTAGATCATAAGAGTTAAGGCAAGCAATTTCTACTTAAGATGATGTTGGGGGAAGAATCACAAAATCTTCTGATCATTTTTTCATACTTCTCTGCAATATAATTGTCTTATGGTGACAGTGGACTGTAAAATAAAAAAAACATTACTACAACCCAACCCTCAAACAAGGCCAAGGAATTACAGCTGAGTATACCCTTGAGTTCCAGACACTAAAAGTAGGCTAATGATGGACTGATCCAACTCTTCCAAATGCTTTCTGTCAGGGACTTCGTAAAGATGTCATGAGTGAGTTAGTGTACAGAGATAGCCATCCATCACAAGAGTATCTCAGTGACCTTGTTATTTGGCTTGATAAACTGTTGGAGAGAAGAAAATGTCCCATGTTTCAGCACTCTGTCTTCCTTAAAGAAGAGAATCAATCCCATGAACACCTGTCTGGATTTACTTCATCTAAATGTTTGCTGTGCTAGGAGTGGTTGGTCTGCTGTTAGAGTTAAGGAGTAACCCCATATCACTGCAAGTTTCCCCATGGTGCCTATAGTTTATGAGGTTCCTGAAGGTGAAAAGCAGTTGACTGGTCAACCAACTAGTCAATCAAGGTTTATCAAGCTGAATGTTTTCCTGTTCAATGTGATATTACTTAAAATAAATACCAGGTCTGTCACTGGGGCACCCACCACAGGAGCAGCAGGGAATTTCATAGATGATGACTTGACTCGACAAATTCACTTGGAGCTGCAACCATTAGAGTTGCCCCAACATTTTCATGCTTTGTATGGTCTAGAGACTGGGCACAGTACACATTACACTGCTCTGGTCTGCCTGGAAAATAGTGTTTTTCATAGAGAAATTAACTAATTCCCATTAACTTCACTGCTCAAATATCCAACTCTCTAAAGACTTCCCTAGCTTCAGTCTCACAATCTATTTATTTCCTGTTGAAGATATGAAATTTTGCATGGTCACCTCTTTGTCAAAGCTCATGTATATCTCATTCCATAGTTACTATCAAATTTACAAACATAGAAATCCTGGAAATCTATCAGCAACCCAAGATTTCCTTAACCTACTTGAGTATCAAATAAAGCTAAAACTTGTGCTCTTCATATAATTGCTGTACAGATTTAATTTTAACACCATATCATTACTGAATTAAAAAAACAACAACATGAAAGCTTCAAGCAACATTCAATGCCAAATATGGTGATCTACCTCACCAACATCTACTGGCTTCATCTTTGCTGAGAAAAGAGGGTGACTGCAGACATGCACAGATTGTCCAGTCTTTGCTGAAAAACCATCACTATTTGTCTCTCATCCAGTCAGACTTGTAACAGTTGAAGTCAATCTCCATTTTCACCTAATATGATCCCAGACCTTTGAATATGTGGTCATGCCCATATGGCTTTATCAATGCTCCAGAGCCTTCCATTCCTTTGTACCACTCTTGTTCCCTTGAAGAACATATTAAGAGTAAAATGTGTCCTAATATTCTTGGGTAGACACCTTTTTGTGAAGGCTGAAACCCAAGGAAAAGCCTTTGCTACCTTATAATAAGGCAAAAGCAGGTATGCCTTTGTGAAATTTACTAATGCAAAATTCTCAGTTATTTTGAGCTGGTTTTACTTCCAATTTCTCAGTGCCCTAGGTCTCACCTAGCCATGGAGTTCATCACATGCCTTCCGAAAATCCAAAATATATCCACTATCCATGTAGCTATTGACCAATTTTCTAAATCTTTACATCTGATAACACTTCTTGCTCTACCTTATAGCACTGCTCTACTCTCACACTTGCATGTTTTGTAATGATTGTGACCACTGCATTCTATCTATTATCCATGCTGATTTTCCATCAGGGTTAAGGGGGAGATAGAGCTCAAATTCAGCTGACTGCGGACAAGAGCTAGTGTACACTCTCTTGCAGGTCACCAGTCTCTTGCAGGGCCAACATCATTTCACACTCATATGCACATTGTGGTCAATTTAGTAGCCAGTTGAGTTAATCCATGTCTTTGGACTGTTGGAGGAAACCAGAGAACCCAGATGAAACTCACTGAGGCATGGGTAGAACATGCAAACTGTGAAAAAAAGCCCTAGATGTCCATGAGGTTCAAACCTAAAACCTACTTGCTGTAAGTCAGCAGTGCTAACCACTACACCACAGTGCTGCCTGCATGTTGTTGAGTTTATATTTATCCATTAATTCATTCATTAATCAGACTGCTTATCCTGTTTAGGGTTGCAGGGATGCTGAAGCCAATCTCAGCTGACTCTGGGTGAAAGGTGGGGTGTACTCTGACCACCTCATCAGTCCACTGCAGGGTTAGCTTGTTAAGTTTTTAAAAATTACATATCATTCACTTCACATATGCGCCATTTGAACGTATCCACATCTTTTCATAAAATATTTACTTACTCACTCTCTCACTCTTTTGGCAAACTGCTTAATCATTTTTATGGTTTAGATTTCAGCTGGCATTATGCGAAGGTGGGGTACACCCTGAACAGCTCACCAGACCATCACAGGGCCAACACACACACAAAACCAGTCACACTCACTCTCAAACCTTGGAGCAAACTGAAGCAACCAATTAGCCTAATGTACATGTATTTGAACTGTGGGAGGAAACCTACACAAGCACAGGGAGAACATGCACATCTCACATAGAAATGCTCTCACTGAGCCCGAAATTCGAACCCAGAACCTTCTTGCTGTGAGGCAAACATACTACCCACTATGCCACTGTGCTGCCCAATAGAGTATTTATTCAAACCTCCATCACTGCCATATGTACACCAAGATATTACAAAATTGTAAGCTTCTCCGTATTTTCTTTTTTAATAAGAAAAACATTTTGTTTCATGTTTAACAGAATTCAGTCCAAAGATCAGTCCAAAACAGCTGGAGTTTTATTGCAGTTTAATCACTATTAGTGCCACAGAAGAAATAAAAGGATAATGAATAACAATTAAATAATGAAGAATATTAAACATGTGTTCCACTAATGATCTAATTATTTTGTGAACAGCACATGTTCAGGATAGGACTCACATGCACTTGGAGAACAGACTAGTAAATCCTGTAGATTAGAGTCTGATCAATTGCAAGACCAAGATATGCTGCATGCATAAATAAAAGTGCTTTAGAGTGGGATGAGATAAAGCTATAGGTATTTTCTAATTAGATCACAGTGGCATAGTGGTTAGCAGGTCCTCGTCACAGCAAGAAGGTCCTGGTTTCGAGTCCTGGGGGCATTTTTGTGTGGAGTTTGCCTGTATTACCAGTGTTTGCCTGCGTTTCCTCGGTGTACTCCGGTTTCCCTCCGACAGCCCAAAGACATGCACATTAGGCTAACTGCCTGTTCCAGATTGTCCCTAGGTGTGAGTGTATGCGTGTGTTGGCCCTGCGAGCTGTTCAGGGTGTACCCCTCCTTCACCCAAAGTCAACTAAGATGGGATCCAGCCTCTCCCTGCAACTCTAGTAGGATTATGTGGCTCAGCAAATGAAAGAATAAATAATTGTTCCAGGACATTTGAGTGGCGGTGTTCGTGAATTGAAACATCAGAAACAAATCACTATTTAAATTCATTCATTCATTCATTTATTCATTCATTAATAAATAATGAATCATTATTGTCAATGTAGTTTTTCTTTCAGAAGGTTTTCTCTGCATTCTGGTTTAAACCCATTACCACTGCAGGGGTTTTGCTTTTCTTATTGCCTATTAATAATGACCTAATTTATACCAAACAGCAAACCTTAAAGCACTCAGGATGTGGGTGTCGTATCTGAGCAGAGAACAGATGAAACATCGAGCAGCGAAAATCACCAGCTCCTTTATTACGTAATGGTGCCCTTAGTGGTTTTCTGTCCACAGTGGGATGTGTGTTTGATTCCGATGGACAGCCTGAGTGTTTGTACTCAACCCTCAGGCGACAGCATTTTCACATTTCTGATCCATTGCAACAGCCTGTCATGCCTAACTGCCCACACACACACAAACACACACACACACACACACACACACACACACACACACACACACACACACACACACACAGACGTACATCAATCCAAAGCAAGCTGAATGTTTTTTAGATCCACAGATATAAAGGGAAGACAGGAAATAGACAGACACACTTGACAAATGCCTACTTCCTTCTTTTAAAAGGGGAAAAAAAAATCTTGTCTTTTTTCAAATTATTTTTTAAATGAAGGTTTTCTACCTTGCACTCTATATGACATAGATGTAACCATGGCAACCTTTTGAAGTTTTACAGAACTAAATCGAGTGTGTGTGCTTGTTTGTTGTTTGCAGAAAGTGTGTATCAGAAAGCGCAAAAGTTAAAGGATTTTACTATAAATCATTGAAATGATTGCAAAAAAAATGACATACTGAAACCCTTCAGTATGAGACAACACCACAAACATGTAACTGTATGCAATTAGTACCCTTATACTCAAATATGAGAAGATTAGATTAGGGGCATCTCCCTGTGCTTGTGTGGGTTTCCTCAGGGTACACCGGTTTTCTCCCACAGTCCAAAAACATGCACAGTAGGCTAATCGGCTTTTCCAAATCGCCCCTAGGTGTGAGAGTGATTGTGAATGGTTGTGTGTGTGTTGGCCCAGCGATGGCCTGGCGAGCTGTCCAGGGTGTTCCCCGCCCACTTGCCCAGAGTCAGCTGAGATGGGCGCACGCCTCGCTGTGACCCAAATTAGGATTAAGCGTATTAGAAAATGAATGTATGAAGATACACAGAATGATGAGCAGTGAAGAGAGAGAAGTGAGCATCAGTGGTGGCCTACTTAGCGCAGAGTATACAATAATCCTATATTGTACTTCCTTTCCCAGGAAGCAAGTCAAACAATGACTCTAAAGAATCAGTGAACTCCTACTCATGCATACAAGTCGGATTTTTCAATCTGATAGAACAAGAAATTAATGAGGGGCCCAGGGACCTATCGCGGTGACAAACCTCTTTCATCCTTTAATATCTACATTAATATCTACTGGCCTGTTAAAGCCGGTGCTCTCTTAATCCTCAGAGGAGGAGAAGGAACTCATATAACCCCAATTACTTCTTGCAAAGAAGCGCTTCATCATGAGGTTTCTTGTAACAATTGGGGCTTGAATCAGTTTTTCAGCGAGACCTCGACGGACCTCTTCTTGAAAGTAAAGAAGAAATTTAGGAAGTGATATGAAGTGAGAAGGGCTGGAGGTGTTCTCCCACATATGGAGACAGAAAAGAGAGACGGAAGTCAGTTTGGATTTATGAGATCCAGCTGCTGTTCTGAGTCATTCATGTGCCTGGAGGAGTGCGAGTGTGTGAACATAGCTTCAAGCCGGCGCATGATGTGACACTCTGTGCTCAAGCCTGGCTAGAATTGATGTGCTTGGCAGACAGATTGGCATGACTTTTGTTCTGGTTAGTGCGTGTGGTGTGGGAGAGAGTGAATCAGACAGAATAAGAATAAATTGGACATGCGTGGGACAGCTAGCTTGATGAGAACAGGCTGACATTCAGTAATGACTGTCATTAGGAGTAGAGAGAGGGTGGCTCGGAAACCGGGCGAAGTGGCGCAGGGGTCAGATTCTTTCATGAAACCCAAATAATAAAACAAGTCTTTTAGCACCAGAGAAACGAAGCCAGAAAAGTTAATGCCTATGAAAAACCTCCATTTTGAGACTCTAGGCTTATTCTAATGCCTCAATTTTACTAACCCTAGGTTTACACAGGGGCACGATGTCTGCGATCTCTGCGATTAAAAAACGTGGAGCTCCACAAAATATGAGCACGCTTGGAGCACGATCGGGGAATAAAAAGGAGACAAATCACATCCAGGAGATGAAACTTGAGGGAATCGTCTTGCCAAGTTCATCAAGATCCCCTACAATGGCACATCAAGGACTGTTATGCTCTGTTAAGGTCTGTTAAGCTCTACTGTGCTTTTCCGCGCTTCCCACATTCTATCATGATTGGAATCAAATCGTAATACATCACCCTCAAGATCATCACTATTCCACCAAGTTCCCTCAAGATCATCACGATTTCACCAAGTTCCCTCAAGATCATCACGATTTCACCAAGTTCCCTCAAGATCATCATGATTGGATCCCACGACCCCCCATGCTCATCACGATTCTCTCAAATTGTGAAGATCGTGGACATCATGCCCCAGTGTAAACCCAGTGTTAATAATATAAATATTTATACACTGTGTAAATGTGGAGCCCCGAAAATGTTTGTATGTTTAAGTTTACAGAAACATGCATAAGTAAATTTTAAAAAATAAACTGCGAAGTGCAAGTGCACTCAGCACCTCTGCCATTTTCTTCATTAATTGGGTTGCCTGTGTGGGCACAGACTCAACAACAAAATCAAGCTTTACGACATTTGCATAAGTATGGAGCGCTGGAGCTCCGCTAATAATTTACTGTTGATCTAAAATTTTGCCACCATCCCCAAAATGTCTACATGTTATCGAAGGAAAACAAAACTGCCACCTTCACTGCTGCTTAGATTGCAGATTTCAGTTTCTTTAACCTACCCAAGAAATATAGTTGGATCCTGACCTGAAAAAAAAGTAGCATTATTCCCAGAAGAGTAGAATGCATCACATGCCTAGGTGTCCAAAATAAATGAATCTCTGTTATGAGAATGTGCAACATGACCTAAAGACAAAATCTGACAACAGACAAACAGAACAGAGCAATATGACAATCATATAGATGAAACTGTTGTATTTGAACGACCCCAGCAGAGAAAAATCCTCAGCTTGCTCTCTGTGGGTTGGAGATGTGAGTGTCTGTGTGTTATAAGGCAACGTGACCGGTTTGAAAATGACGTTCCCACAGTCGCACACAGTGTGTGGGGAGATCTGAGCATTACAAATGCAGTGTAGTCTTCTGTGCTTGATATTTCTTGAGCAGGACTTAAATTGTGTCGAGATCCACAGCGCTCTGACAGAGGCAAAGGCCAGGAGTACTTTTTTTTTTTTTTTTTTTTTTTTTTTTACCACCGCCATGTGCAGATGAAGTTATGAGCGAGAACCGCCAAAAGCTCATTTCCATGACAGTGGCTCAGTTAAGATGGGAGCTGGAAGAAATCAACAAACCATCACAGAATAACCAAAAGCCCAGCTGTGGCCACCAGCACCAAGGGACGAGGCTTCTTCTTACCATCTGTGTTAAATGTATGATTCATCATTGCTTGCCAAGTGTTTATACCTCATTGACACCAAGGCACAAAAATGCACTTGTAATTGTCAGTAAACTCTGTTTTACTTTAAAAGTATAAATAATGAACAATCATGCACCAAAAAGGGCAGCATGGTCGAGCAATGGTTAGCACGTCTGCCTCACAGCAAGAAGGTCCGGTGTTTCGTTCCTGGGTTCTGGACGTTTCTGTGTGGAGTTTGCATGTTCTCCCCGTGCTTGTGTGGGTTTCCTCTGGGTACTCCAGTTTTCTCCACATACACTTCAAAACATGCACAGTAGGCTAATTGGCTGTTCCAAATCACCCCTAGGTGTGAGTGTGAATGTGAATGCTTGTGTGTGTGTTTACCCTGCAATGGTCTGGCGAGCTGTTCAGGCTGTAATTCGCCCTCACCCAGAGTCGGCCACGATGGGCGCCAGCCTCCCAGCAACCCTAATAAGGATTAAGCGCCTTATAAAATCAATGAATGAATGAATATATATAACCAGGTATAACCAACTGGACTACATGTTGGACAGTAATGAAATTTTTCTTTACAGTTTTACTTACAGTTGTGGTATAACCAACTGGACTACATGTTGGACAGTAATGAAATTTTTCTTTACAGTTTTACTTACAGT
>JAQMYF010000008.1:5180905-5192897 GCA_030014195.1 Neosilurus mollespiculum
TATATACAGGCAGCATGGTGGTGTAGTGAGTCGCACATCCAGCTCACAGCAAGAAGATCCTGAGTTCAAGTCCTTGAGAGATGCCACTATAATGGGATAATCACTGTAATCTGGGGGGCAGTGACAGCTGCACCTTACACTATTGTGCTATATGACAAATGTCCATCTGGCATGACTATAGAAACTCTATACTCTCTATTGTCTATCTGCATGTACACAATAATATTCATATGAATTATCAATCCACATCAACTTCCCAAATTTGCACGATTGCACTTTAAACTGTAAACACCTGTTTCAGAAAACCTTCCTTAATTAAACCCTGTTGGTTAATATTTATAGGCACTGGGGAAAACAAAAAACAAACCATTAATTAACAAATCAAATGGATCTTTTTAAAACTAACGAAACTATTAACTGGTTCACCGGGTGATTCTAAACTGCAAGCAGATTATAAGGAAGATTTAAAAAATTAACAAATTCTCAGAGATAAATTATAATACCCTAAATGTGACCACACATTAGTGGGTGTCACATATATACATTAAATTAGCAGACTAGCTGGTTATGTTTTTGAATTTACCCATACGGTTACAGCTCTATATTCCAACAGCACATTGGTCCGACCCTAAGCCTAACCCAACTGAACTGTGTAGGGTGCCCAACTGATTTAAGCAAGGTGCCCATCTATAATGAGTAGGGCTCTCGGACCAATGGGTTGTCGGTACATAGGGCTATCCCATAAAATGGGTCAAGGTCACAGCAAGGTCAGATATCTTAAAAGGTACCTGTGCATTTTGCATTACTAGCTCTTTAAAACGATCACGTATGACATCATCGGCTCCGTCAGGCAACATCAGTCCTTGCATCTCGCCAAGTATAATTACTAGCCATACACAGCAACATGTTGCCTTCATCAGTGGCTGTTTCAGGCCTGGTAGTGACATAAATTTGTTGTTTTGTCCTGTTGACTGGGCTGCATGTAGCAGACACCAGTCAAAGATAACACCTTATCGACCAGTGCTGAGCTGTGTGTCGCCAGGAAAATGCAAAGCATATGGCCGCACAAACAACAAGTGCAGACATTTCGAAAAACATAACATTACATCGGCACAGGCCGTACTCGTAAACGTTTCCTTTCAGACACAATTCAGTAGTCTGCGATGACCACTTCAATCCAACCTGCTATCGGCGTGACCTCCAGGCAGAACTACTTGGCATGAAGCCCAAGCTTTTGCGTCTTAAATCGGACGCTGAGCCGATGGAAATTCCTTTATAAAAAGTCAAAGGATGATAATAGACTGGCAGCGCCTCGCCAGAAGGAACCACTGAAAGGTAACAGCCTTTAGTATGTGGGGAGTTTTATCACCTAAAATGTTGCTCGTTGTTAGTTTCCTTGTGCTGAACAACCCGGCCCAAAAAGTTCACGCCACTTCCAAGAAAAAATGGTTGTTTCGCATTGGTTCAGCCCCCGCTAGTAATCCACGGAATAAAATTGCCCAGTTTTGTGCTTTCTATGGTCATTAATGTTAAAATAAGCTCTGTACCTCATAAACGTATACACTATGCACAAAATATGCTGTAAGGATGACCAATAGCGGTACTCTTTAAATGAGAAGGCAGCACTTGTTAAAGTTAATCTCATTCGAATATCAAGATTCATTTCTTTCCGTGTGCAAAATTTGAGGCCGATAGCTCCTGTTTTAACGATTTTATGTACAGTTATTTGAAAACTGAGTCTCAGAATGATGATGTCATCGAGGCCCAAATTAACATGTACAAGTATAGGATTTTGATGCATTCATGCCTTTTACTGACAGATTTATGTTAGAGGTGTGAAAAGGTTTAGATTAAAATCATCACCTGTACAATGAGAAACTATATCTACACCAAGATTAATATATTTAAGCACAAACTCCTGAAATTCTGAAAGAAATGATGTTTGAGGCCAAACTCCTCCATGTTAACTTGGGCGTTGATGACATCATCAGTCTGAGACTCAGTTTTCAAATAACTGCCTATAAAATCGATAAAACGGAAGGTATCATCCTCAGATTTTGTGCACGGAAAGAAATTAATCTTGATATTCAAATGAGATTAAGTTTTAACTAGTGCTGTCTTCTCCTTTAAATAGCTTTTTACATATTGTAAGGGTATTTCATGCAAATTATTTACAAGAAAGTGTATCGTTTTCCATTTTTTGTATTATTTTTTTTTTTTTAGCTTTCCTACTACAACTACACAATTGGTAAGTATATCATTTTTAACAACAGACAGACTGACTAAAAAAATGCACTGCAGCTTCAATCCAGTAAAATTCTAATTCATTAATTTGAAAATGCTGCTTCCTTTCCTTCTTCTCATCTGTTATCTCTTCTGTCTCTCTCCTGACTCCACTATGAGTCAGATCAGTCATCTCAGGAGCAGGAGGGTGATTAATAGGCAATTGGCAGGCACACACACCCTGACAAATATCCAGTCACTCACATCTTTATCTCTCTCTCTCACAGACATGCTTCAGAGCCAGCCTGGGAGCGTGTGTGTGTGTGTGTGTGTGTGTGTGTGTGTGTGTTTTCACATATACTGCTCAGTGATTCTTGAAATATACATTTGGTGTGTTTTTTGTGTATTGATTTAGACTGTATTTGTTGATGATGGTAGGATTTCTCCCTGAAGCAGATTTATCAATGTTTTGAAGACCCCCCCCCCCTCTCTCTCTTATACACACACACACACACACACACACATGTTGTTTGTGTTAAGCATGTGCTAGAGTTCTTTTTATTATTAGTAATGTTTGCACTGTACTAGGCTTTGCAGGAGCTAGACCAATTTGGACTATATCATGCTGCTGTCTTTAATCCTCTTTAATCTCTTGTCTGTGTGTGATGGCATGGGATATTTTTAAGTCCATCAAGGCTGGATGTAATGAAAAATGTGGCATAAATATTAATTCATTAAAGAAGTATCACATGTAAAAGTGCTTTTTGAGCTTGAAACTAAATGATATGACTGTACACTGTGATGAAACGCATCAGTGATGATTGTTAAAAGTGGCTCAAAGCACACTCTACTGGTTAAAATCATCCTGAACCTTCCAAGGACCACTGAGATGTAGAGCCGGCTGTTTGGTACATCTGTACATCATGAACATTAGGAATTAAAGAGTTAAAGGCTACCTGTGGTGAGTTGGTGTTACTAGCTATTTAAAACGATCACGTTTGACATTAGCGGTTCCTTCCAGCAATATCGGTCCTCGCTCCTTGTCAAAGTATGTGCGAGTGCTGCGGCACTAGACATGCTCAGAGACATGTTTCCTTTCTGATTGGCTGTTCCGGCTTGGTAGTGACGTGGACTCGTTGGATTGGCTGCATCACTGACACTGAGCATCATAACACATTATCGGCCAGTGCTGAGCTGCACAAACAACAAGCGCAGAAATTGTCGAAAACATTTCTTTTGTGTTCCTGAACCAACTGACGACAGGAAAGCCGAGTTGGCAAAACGTTGGCCGCATAAACCATTTTGGATTTACGTCACACTCATTTCTGGCAGCATTCTCATCCTCGGAGTCACTAGAATGTGACGTCTCACTGTCTCCACAAGACTCCTCCCTCTCTGGTTCATATAGGTCACCATTTACACCCATTTCCTCCAAACTGCTGCCATAGTTGCAGATTTTTTATCACCTAAAATGTCGTTTACTGAATACTTGTTTACTTGTTCTGGACAACCCCGCCCAAAGAGTTCATGTCACTTCAGGAAAAAAAACAACTACTAACCATAGGTTCAACCCCCGCTAGTAATCCAAGGGATAAAATTACCCAGTTTTGTGATTTTTAAGATCATTTATATTAAAATAAGTCCTCTATCACTTAAAAGTATTACATTACACACAAATTATGCTGTAAGGATGACCAATACTGCTACTCTTTACTGCTCTCTAACCAGCAATGGTAGCTGCCGACCTCCCCCAGCCCCACACTTTCATGCAACACAGTGAACTCCATGAGTGGAATGGCAGTAGCTTATTTGCTAGTATTGGATGCAGCGTGGCAAGCACGGAGCCATTACTAAGAGTTGGACAGGTCCAAAGCAAAAAAAAATAATTAAAAACAGTTGCAGGGTTGAAGTCTGCCACCGGCCGAAGCGTTAACAGCAATAAAATCTTTTGTAACTGATCTCAGCGTCAACCTCTAAAGCGCCAAAAAATTAAATAAGGCTGTTGATAACAGTGGTAAAATAATTAGCATTAACCGTGAAGCATTAAAAATGGCTAGTTATCAAAAATGTGTTTTGTAATCATAAGTCTTCATTTCACACACATCCTCATCATATTTATAATATTAATTTATTATGCAATGTGTTGACCTGTAATAGGGCGGGAGGGAACTGTTCTGATCTGAACAGAACTGATCTCAGTGGTGTTCTCGCACAGCTTCGTATGGATTAATGAGCCTTATCTGCCATGAACAGTATGATTTGCAACACAGTGAAATAAACAATGTTGAAACTATAGATATTTTCTACCATAATCCGATATCTGTTGTCAGATCGCACAGCCATACTCTTAATTTATCTCAAAATTACAGTTACGCTGTGTTGAAGTAAATGGTGTGAGGTAGTGTGTCCAACACCTAGTAATGTCTTCAAACTGGCATTGTGACAAGTTGCACGATGACATTCTGCTCATAGAGTTCACTGCGTGGAACTCATCATTCCTCTCCCCGCCCCTGTTTTCAAACTCCTCCCCACACCGACACACACATGTTTTAGCATTTTTTTTTTTTTCAAAGTATGCAGTAAATGTAGTTAAGTTCAGAACTGCGGGTAAAGTTATTCTTTAATTAATTTATTATCTTCATTAATTTATTATCAGTAAGTGTGGGTTAGCATGCAATATTTCATCAAATCAATTCCTTTCAAAACTAAGTGTGCACCGGCACATCTGCGCCGTGGCATTTTACCAGTGACGTTAATAGACTCTTAGAGTTCGCGTATTGATTTCACACCGGTATAACAAATGTGTTTTTGTCTTCTTGTGCGGTTTTGTGTGAATTCACTCATAGCAGTTATAATTCATCATCTCTGTATAATGATAATACATTTGGCAAGTCTGGTATGTAATTCATTTTATTAAATATTTATTGAGTCTATTAATTATACAATGGTCAACTGGCTGATTTTTTTGTTTGTTTGTTTGTTTGTTTGTTTACTCAGGCGTTTTGCAGTGTTAACTGAATTACAGGCTCAGAGCAGTGTTCAGCCACATTGCGGTGCTCAGAGAGCAGTTGGGGTTTAGGTGCCTTGCACAAGGGCACTTCAGCCATGAAGGCAGAGGAAGGGGTAGTGCTGCTCACTATCCCCCACCGCCACACATTTTTCCTACACTGCAATAAAATGCTATCTAATCAAGATTTAAAATCTTATCTTACTTAGAATTATCTTACTGCACTGGCAGATACGTAATTTAACTTGATTTAAGAGGATACAAACTATAATGAAGAAAAATGTTCTCAAAACAATATCAATAATTTTACACGTTTTGTTCTTACTTAGAATATTATTCCCAAAACAAGATCAAAAAGAGTTTTTGGCGGGGGATAAGATTTTAAATCTTGATTAGATAGCATGTATTTGCAGTGTGCCGGTTCGGTCCCAAACCTGCTTCCCTAAGCGGGTGATCACGCTTGAGGTGTGATAGAAAAGCAACTGACACAAATTGTATTTTTATTTGTATTTTTTTTTTTTTGATTTTTTTATTTTAGTGAATTTTAAAAGTCATGTCAAGATGTTTTGTGACTCCACATGCAACACATGCAAGCAAATATTTTGCGGCTTAAATACGTATATGACATGAAGGTCACACGACAATTTGCGACTGATTTGCGAGTCATTTGCGACTGGTTTGCAGATGCTTGGCAAAAAAAAAAAAAGGGAATTTCCTAAATATAAATCATAAATCAGTCATGTTTTGTTCACTATTTGTTCTCAAACCATTTGTTTTTTTATTCACGCATTATTAGCACAAACAAAAAAATGATGACAAAATACATGGAATATGGCGGATGCCAGCAAGTCTGAGTCTTTTCAAACTTTCCGCGTGGAAGTCTTGCGAACAAAACACAAATAACTTGCGAACAAAATTCTTCTCATGACACATGTGGACTGTTTGAGGAGAGTTTGAAACAATTCTGCATCAGAGCCTCGTTTTTGCGACATTCGTGGAAATTTCAAAAACGTTTGAAATTTATTGTGATGAGTTCACGAACCGGGCGACCAAAATGCGATGCTGCGAATGTCATGCCGCAAATTTGGGAATGAAAAGGGACAGCCGCGAGTTGCTGTTCACATCAGTCGCTTTCCTATTGGGCCTCTAGAGTAATCACCTCCTTAACCATTAGGCCATCCTGACTTCTACTCTTTGTATTCATATACATGCTAAATTTGAAAGAATAAATCTGGAAAAATAAAGATAAAAGATGGACGTTTTTGGAAGATAGAACTACTGAATCTGTATCTGCATGATTGATTGATTTGATTGATTGTAGAATTGCATGAATGAGCAAGTGGGCCAAAGTAAGTTGGGATGTCTGTGCTGGCAGAACTCGAATGTCAGATCCCTGTTAAGGGACAAAAAGGCCCCATTGTAACTGTGTGTGTGTGTGTGTGTGTGTGTGTGTGTCCAAACGAATAAGATTAAAGTTTAATGGGTGCAGGAGGATTCGAGTCACCTTCATCTTTACAGCACTGTACAAAAATTTTGTTTGTGTGTATGACCTCTGTTGCTCCTCTAGTGTCCCGGATCCTTGCACATATCTCTCCAAAATCGCCATGCCAGCCCGAGCCAGCATCACTAGGCTAGCTGGGGAAATAATCTCCTCCGACCTTATCCGTAGCTGTAATGGAAAAGGAGCAGTAATCTATTCTGACATGGCGAGGGGGTTTGCTCCTGCAGACGCCATCTCCATATTGGATTTTTTTCCCTCCTTCCCTCGTCTCAGGCTGTTTGCTAGAATCTCATTTGGAGCAAATGTCATTTCAGACGAACCATTTGGAGGTGGCGAGCTTATTAATCGCGCCTGAGACCATGACGGCCCGATTAAAGGATGGAGCTTGTGAGCTGGGGCATCCTGCTTTACCCTAAAGGAAGATGATAAGTGTGTGGAGGAGGGGAACAGTCTCTCTCTCTCTCTCTCTCTCTCTCTCTCACTGTGTGTGTGTGTGTGTGTGTGTGTGTGTGTGTGCACGCTTAAAGAATGCGTGGCTAAGATAATATAGGACAAAGTCATGTAGCAGTAGAGTATAGTTTGTTACCATGTATGTAGGCTTTATTATTGTTATCAGATATTTAATGATACAAAAACTTTGACTATGTGCATCGTGGGAATGTGATATTTAGGAAGCAGCAGTCTATTTGTTATCTATCTAATAAGTTCTAGTCTGAACACTAAAGGTCCCAATCTGCGCAGCCCATAGAGTAAAAAGAGTTAAAGAGTGTGTACAAGGCTTGCTAGAACTTAATGACCGACATTTATTATACAGTATATATTGTTACATAACAATATGTAAGAAAAAAAAACAAAAAAAAGTGGCTTTTTTTTTCAAATGAAACCAGCCCTGCACCAATGCAAACTATGGTGCCCAAGAAAGAGACTGTGGAAGGCAGCCAGTTTAGTCGACACTGGAGCTCTGTTTCTGATTTCAGAGACTTGTTTAATCAATCAAATTTTGAGGAAATTTAATACATTTGTTGAATTAGTTTTAGAAAGATGGGCTGAAAAGTTCATATAATGACCATGATGCAATGGTAGATTTGACCAAATGTGGTTTATTTTCCAACATTGTTCACCCAGAGGTCTACACACTTCCTCCACTGGTATTGCAGTGGTTGGATCCCCTTGGAATTGAAGCTCTCAGACTTCATTGCTGTGGCATTACTACTTTTTAGTCAGCATATGAACTTTATTTTTCTAGCCCATAACCATAAGATCGAAAATAATCACCCTCTCCCTCTAAATATTCTAAATGAAGACACACATACTGTAAACACGTACAATTTTTTTTGCAGCTGTATTTACTCAAGGCAAGTTATAACAGCCAAGTTAAAGATATAATTGCAACAATTTAAAAAACGAAATATTAAAGGATAGCCCCTCCCCTAAAAATAGTAATAGTAAATTTAATCAGGTGTAACTAATCAGCTTCTTATTGCACACCAAGCTAACTGACTTACCTCACTGATTAAGTGTAATCATTTTGACTAGTTAAGCATAAAAACAGCTACTCCTGGGACATTTCAGAGCTTAGAATTGGAACTAAGTGCAAACAATCAACTATGGATAGCAAAGCAGTGTCAAAAGATTTCAGGGATAAAGTTGTGGATAGGCACACGAGACTGGGGGCTTTGTTAATAACCAGGAACATAGTCAAGTCCATTATCAAGGAATTATTTTGTTTACAGCATTCAAAGCAGTTTTGAATTCATTTAGTTGTACATAGTGAAAATGCACAGTTTTGTATTGTTCATGTTTCAATCATACTTTTTGTTTAAAGTTTATTTATCAAATGAATTTCAGGCGGGTTTTTTCTGTATTTGCTTTGAAATATCTGTACTTCTCAGTCCCAGTCAAAGAAACAAAGCCCTGCATCTCTGAGTCTCAGTACGGGAGGTGTGGTCTCTGTGCTTGTCAGACCAGATGAAGGAGGTGTGGCCTTTTTGCCTTTTAGTCATACTGAAAGCAGTGTTGATCTTTGTATCTGAAATTCTCAGTAAAGGAGGTGTGACCTGTGTACCTGTCAGCTGTGAGCGAATCATGGCTTTTCATGCCACAAAACAGATTTATTTGTTATATCAAAACATTTGACGAACTTTGCGAAAAAACATATTTGTATATTATTGTAGTAAATTGGGTGACATGGTCCTGCGATGGTCTGGCGAGCTGTTCAGGGTGTACCCCACCTTTGCATCAACCTCCCCCGGACCCTAATAGAGAATTTAGCAGTTTTGCAAATGAGTGAGTGAGTGAGTGGTGACATAGTGGCTAGAACTCTCACCTCACCGTAAGAAGGTCCTGGGTTTGAGTCGCGTTTCTGTGTAACGTTTGAATGTTCTCCCAGTGCCTGCGTGGATTTCCTCCAGGCTCCAGGTTTCCTCCCACAGTCCACAGACACCAGGCACATTAGGATAATTGGCTGTACCAAATTGGCCCCAGGTGTGAATGTAAGTGTGATGGATGTTTGTTTGAGAGAACAGGTTCTGCAATTCCACTGCAACAGAAACCAGGAAAGCTCAAAAGCCCAGTGCATCATGGGTGTGGAATGGGATGTGAGCGGATTGGATTGAATAAAATTTCATACATGATTACTTATATGTCAGTGTACTATAGAAGAACAGGTGTACAATCAGTACAGTCTGAAAGCATGATATTGTGATGAAATGCTAATGTACATGTGTGTGCACCGAGCTGCTGAATGACACCCTGATTGTACACTACATCACACATAGTGTACAGATGGCAGATGTGTGAACTTTACATGCACTCTTCTAGAAAATCCATAGGACACACACACACACACACACACACACACACACACACACACACCTCTGAATCACTAATGCTTTTTTTGCACTATTTCAGCACATTAGAGAAAGCTCTCTCCCTCTCTCTCTCTCTCCCCCCTGTTTTCTTCTTTATACAAGGTAGAAAGGATGGGGAGAAAAGCAGAAGAATAGAGGGATTCATTTCCTTTTGGCGAAAACCAGTGGGTTATTACCGGGGGCTATAAAGGATTGTTTTTCTGACTCGCTCTCCTCTTTTTATTTGGGAGCTTAAAAGGAGAAGTGATTGGAAATAGAGAGCAATAGCAGGACGTAGGAGGATCAGTGCACAAGGGCACCTTGACATAAGACTAAATAGAGCTTATTAATGTACAGAAGGAGCACAGCAGCACAGCATGACCAAGAATGTGCTAGTTTTGTGAGTTTTCTTCCCAGATTATATATGAATGATGTGTGTGTGTGTGTGTGTGTGTGTGTGTGTGTGTGCATGCAGCCGTCTCTTCAGTAAGTAAACAGTCATTAGGATGCTCAGTGGACCGAAGCAACAGGCCTCGGAGTTCTCAAATAGCCATTGATGCCGCAATGACCACTGATCCGTATTATTGATGCCATGCAATCGATTCGGCATCCAAAAACCATGCCATGAAAGCCAGGCATCTGTGATCTGCACACTGTGGCTCTCTGAAGTTCAGTTTGGGCTGCTTTAGAATCCCTGCTGTAGACAGACATGCATCTGTATACTTCCCCTCATAACTCTGGCTTCATTGTTCAACTCAAAAAATGTCAATCATTCATTTTCTAAGCTGCTTAATTCTAATTAGGGTCGTGGGGAGGCTGGCGCCCATCTCAGCCGACTCTGGGCGAAGGCAGGGTACACCCTGGATAGCTCGCCAAGCCATCGCAGGGCCAACACACATACAACCATTCACACTCTCACCTAGGGCCGATATAGAACAGCCAATTAGCCTACAGTGCATGTTTTTGGACTGTGGGAGGAAACGGGGGTACCCAGATGAAATCCATGCAAGCATGGGGAGAACATACAAACTCCACACAGAAACCCACGCCCAGGAATTGAACCCAGGACCTTCTTGCTGAGAGGCGGACATGCTAACCACTGCGCCACCGTGCCGCCCATCAATAAATGTGTGATATAAAAATACAAACATTATACAGGGAGATGGATAAACAAAAAGACAAAAGAAAGTGATGGATACCAGGCAGCAGTGAGTTTGCAGAGCTGTGTCTAGGAAATAAACAGGTGTGTTTCGCTGCTGGAAGGTATGATCAAAGATTTTTAAAGTGTACAAACTTTTAAAACATTTGGTGAAGTTTTCTTCACTTTTAGGCGGACATCGATAAATTATATGCTCACAGAACAAAAAAACAAACAAACCTAGGGCTTTATAAGTGGTACAAGAGGACAGTGTTTGTTTTTCAAACAACAACCAATCAATTTGGACAAAGAAGTATATCGACTGGCTAAGATAAAAAATAAATAGGTAAATAATAAAAGGAAAAGCAGCGTGGATTTAAAATAAACAGTGAAGAAAAGGCTGTATTTGTTTGAATTTTGGGGTTTTGAAAGAGCTAGCTTAAATTGGCCTGCTCACTCTTTATAGAAAGCAATTTGTCATTTTTGTTTTGTTAGTCATACCTTTGAAACCTTCCGCAAAAAATTTCTTCATCAGTGTGTCGCACATGGACGTTTTAAGCAAAATATGCCTTATATTTTATTTCTTTCACAATCTGTAAAAATAAATATTTAAAATATAGATATTTTTATGGCACAGATGTCAAACTCAAGGCCCGCTGACTCATTTCATGTGGCCTGCGAGATCTTTCAAGAATATGATGATCGCACATTCTTTTCATCAACCATTACCATGAAACGAAATTCATCATCCCTCCACTAGATGGTGGAAAAATTCATTTATTAATTTTCTAATCCGCTTAATCCTAATTAGGGACGCGGGGAGGCTGGCGCTCATCTCAGCCGACTCTGGGCGAAGGTGGAGTACACCCTGTACAGCTCGAGAGACCATCGCAGGGCCAACACACACATAATTATTCACATTCACACCTAGGGGCAATCTGGAACAACCAGTCAGCCTACTGTGCATGTTTTTGGAATGTGGGCGCAAAGCAGAGGAAACCCACACACGCACAGGAAGAACATGCAGACTCCACATAGTAATACCCTGTGCCCGGGAATAAAACCCGGCACCTTCTTGCCACCGCAACTTATTTTAAGTAAATAGCTAGTCATTCACAACTCAAGAAAGATTACAAGTTAGCGTGCTGCTGTCAGCCATTGTCAGAAAAGGAAGGTAAATAAAGGTAAAGAGGACAAATACATTTACATTTACATTTACATTTACATCATTTAGCAGACGCTCTTATCCAGAGCGACTTACAGAAGTGCTTTAA
>JAQMYF010000008.1:5192997-5208629 GCA_030014195.1 Neosilurus mollespiculum
GATAAGTGCTTTGAGGTAGGAGGGTGCAGGTCCATTTTTGGCTTTGTAGGCCAGCATTAGTGTTTTGAATTTAATGCAAATACCAAAGCTAATCATTTTATCATCCAGATTTCATGGCTGCCCTTTTTAGTAAATGTTTAGTGATTATTCGGCCCTTGGTGACCTTGAAATTTAACGATGTGGCCCTGGGTGAAAATGAGCTTGACACCCTGATCTATGGCTTTAGATGTCGCTGCGTTGTCGCCGAATGTTTCTAGAATATTATTAGCATCAGAATTAGCGACTCGCTCCCTGACGCAGGGGATTGTGGGAAAGATGAGCTAGTCCCTTTAAGCCATCATTTGCCAAATTGCTAAATGTATCTTTAATGAGCTGCCACTGAGGTGCTAGTGATAATAATATTGCCCATCTGACCTACTGCTGTAGCTGCCAGACTCACAATGAGCAGCCAAAATGTTTATTCAATTAAAAGTAGTGTTAAAAAGAAGCACATTAGAGGTTTAGATTAATATATTAGAACCTACTTATGTTAGGTTCAGTGTTAAATGATAATGATGGTCTTAATATATCAGAATTTGTTGTACAAAAGTTACTTTAATTCATTCATTCATTCATTTAAAGATAAGATCTCAGCCTACCCTGGGCGAAGGCATGATACACCCTGAACAGCTCACCAATCTATTGCAGGGCAACACACACAAACAACCATTCACACTCCAATTATCCTAATCTGCATGTCTTTAGACTGTGGGAGGAAACCAGGGTAGCCTGAGGAAACCCATACAAGCACAGGGAGAACATGCAAACTCCACACAGGAACATTATCGCTGAGCCCGGGACTCGACCCCAGGACCTTCTTGCTGTGAGACAGACATATTAAGCCAAGGACCAAGACACAGCCCAGTGTGATACAGTATTACCATAATACTGAATGTTGTACTACTGTTTTGTTAGCACCATTTATTATGTTTATGTAAAATGACAGCAAAACCTGAGGGATAAAAAAAAGTGTCATGTTCAAATAACTGTATGTATTTTTATGGAACAGTCAATGTCCAAGTAAAGTTCTTTGTGGGGTGGCACGGTGGCATAGTGGTTAGCATGTCTGCCTCACAGCAAGATGGTCCTGGGTTTGATTCCTGGGCTCGGGCGTTTCTGTGTGCAGTTTGCATGTTCTCCCATGCTTGCATGGGTTTCCTCCAGGTACTCTGGTTTCCTCCCACAGTCCAAAGATTTGCACGTTAGGCTAATTGTCAGTTCCAAACTGTCCCTCGGTATGAATGTGAGTGTGTGTGATGGTCTGGGGAGTTGTTCTGCATGTACCCCGCCTTCGCTCAGAGTCGGTTGAGACGGACCCTTATAGGATTAAGTGGTTTGCCAAATGAGTGTATGAGTGAGAGTGTTTTTTTTGCAGTGCTATTAAGTAGATTCCAAAGGGGAAAATGCACAGGTGTGTGTATATGGTGCAAGTAAACACACCCATGAAAGGACCAGAGGCCGGCTATGCATGCCGCAGTAACTCAGTGATGAACAGCCAGACTTCCCCAACCTTCAGCCCAAATAAAAATCAATCATCTGATGCCAATTACCCAAATAAAAAGCCTCATTCTGTCTCTCAGGGCTATTACACACTGACATTACAAAGTAGCTGTGCAGCCAAAGGCACTTTAAGGGAAAAGTAATTGCACTTGGTTTATAGTAGACTGACTGAGTGACTGACTGGGTGGGGATTTGCTGCTGAAAACTGTTGGCAAATTTAAAATAATGACTGATGGCTTTCATTAGGTGGTCAGAAATACAAAGCACCAGTAATGACCGAGTCAATATGACCTGCACAAATTAATCCATGTGACTTAATAACGTGGTTTAATTACTTCATTATACAAGTTCATTAGGCCTCAAAGCCTCAGGGGTGTGAACGGAAGCCCTAAAGACGCCATAACATTTGTCATATAATTTTCTATAATTCATTTCTTAATATTCTTTGCCTGCAATAACTCTTGCTACAGAAATTGTGGCCCCACTTTTAGTCTCGTCCTTGGCACAACCTCAATGCCATCTGTCTCCAGTGAGGACATCGCCCATAATGCCTGTGTCCCTCAAAGGCAGAGCAGATGAAAGAGACTGAGAAAGACCATTTTAGCCAACAAGTCACAGGAAGCCCATTTCCCTCTCTTGATTTCGCCTGGCTGCAAACAAATGGCATCATCAGGACACCAAAGTGTATCATGGGTGATTGATTGACAGCATTACCCTCCAGGAGAGAAGGGACTAGCATTGGGCACACAGTTTCAGCTTCACGCTACCTGATACAGGGGTAAAAAGGGCAAATGGCATAGCTGTTTTAGAAGTCAAGAGCTCATTGGTCGAAGCCCTGGAATTTGAAATCCCAACCTTCCATCTTTTCCAACTGAATTAACAATGAGTGTGAATGTGAGTGGTTGTGTGGGTTTTGCCCCTCAATGGATTGATGAGCTGTTCAGGGTGTACCTCGCCTTCACTCAGAGTCAGCTAAGACAGGCTCCAATCTCTAAAATTTCATGGAAATCCCTCTATTAGTTTTTGAATTATCTTGGTCACTGGCACACACACACACACACACACACACACACACACAATCTCATAACCTCTACCTTTGGTGGAGGTAAAAATGAAACACACTGACATAAACACATGTTTTGGTGATTTCTGTGAATCACAGTGATCTGTATGCTTCACGATCCTTTAGCTTTCCACAATCTGAAAATAGATGGGTCAGATTTCGCCTCCAGTGATGTCATGTGCATACCCATCTTCTTCCACTGTCATTCCACTGACTGCAGACTGGACACTACAGTGACTCTCTATTGCCTCTTGAGGTACATAGTGGTATTACTCTATGGCATGCCCATGCCATAATAGTTCAGAGCGAGCTCATTAGCATGCTAACTTAAGTAGAAATCATTGCAGTATGTTTTAAATGACAATTCTTAAATACTATTACACACAGCTCCTTTTAAGTGCGTATGGTGTAAATCATGCCATTTCCTTTGACCTTTGCTTTTATTCATGCATGTCATCATACATTTCTGAGAAGCTATTTTTAGTTTACATACATTGGCACTGAGGTGTTATGTACGGGCTGCCAAATGAGGTTTGCGGAACAGATGTTGTCCCTGAGCTTGGCATTCTCCCAGTGAGGACTGAGAATGTGCCTTTTCCCCCAGCGTCCCTGGCTTATATAATGATTTCACTAACACGGCCATAAATTTGTCATTACAGATGCCTGTATAAGAGTAAGTAAGGCCACTGCACAGATCAGGATAAATGATAAAAGTTTGCTGTCTCAGTGGATGTGTGCATTTGTGTGTGTGTTTGTGTGTGTTTGATTGGTTGGTGTTTGCTTGTTTAACTTTGTGCGTCACTATATTTTGTGAGCATGTTTGCCTTAGAAATTGTGAATGTGTGGGATGATGTGTATATGTGTGTGTATATACTTTAGCTTGTGTGTCCTTGTAATGAAAGGCAGGTTGGTGCAGTCGGGATTGTGTTCCTGTGGGTGGGAGCTGTTAAAGGTGGGCATCTGTGAGCTGGTAGGAGCTCAGCTTCAGCATTGTGTTAAACCTGTAATTGGATTCCAGTTCAGTCTGCAGCTGTGGGGTGTGTGTGTGTGTGTGTGTGTGTGTGTGTGTGTGTGTGTGTGTGTGTGTGTGTGTGTGTGTGATTGAAGCTCCAGCAGGGACACATATCACAGTCTCTTTGTGTCAGTGCGTGTTCATATCTTTTAATCTACTTGCTCTCTCAAAAACAGCCTCACAAGAAAAAGCATGACTGTTAAAAAATTCACAAAACTTGAGAGGTCACATTATTAAACACACATTGTGACTCATCTGAAACTTAACACGACTGAATAGCAATCTCCCGGTATGTCCAATTAGTAGTTGAGAGGCACACGCTTGCTCATGCAACAAGTCCGTGCTGGACATTTCTCAGTCCAGAGAATTCTCTCACACAGGAAATGTGAAACTTCACCCACTCACTCGCTCTTAACCATTTGCCAAACTGATTAATCCTACTTATGGTTGCCTGGAGATTGGAACCTTTCTCAGCTGACACTGGCCGAACATGGGGTACACCCTGAACAGCTCACCAGACCAGGACCAAGACCCACACACACACACACACACACACACACACACTATCATTCACACTCACTCTCACACCTAGGCTCAATTTGGATCAGCCAATTAGAACCATCCCTAATGAGTTTGGACTCCACCAATAAGCAGTCAGATAGATTGTATAGAAATGGAGAAAATTTAAGTCCATTGTTACCCTCCCCAGGATAAGTCACCCAACAATCACTTCAAAAGCAATGTGTGTATATATAGTAGTATATAATAGTCTGTGAGGTCCCAAACAAAGCTAGGGTAATATAAGCAGCTAAACACATCTGTCACATTGGCAATAAGCTTATTGTTCATGACCATCTGGAGAAGACTGAACAACATTTTTGTACATGGCAGGCTTGCAAGAACAAAGTTACGGCTTTCCTAAAATAGCATTGTCTACAGTTTGCATGAGAAGATCAAATGGACAGTGTATGAGGCCATCTGAAATATTTTGGGGATGGATAAGACCAAAATAGAACTGTTGGTTTTATATGAGTAGTGTTATGTTTGGGGAAGAAAAACACTGCATTCCAGGAAAGGAATCATATCATCATGGTTTGGGCCTGTTTTGCTGCATCTGGACCAGGACAGGTTGCCATCATTGATAAAACAATGAATTCTGATTCATATCAGTGAATACTAAGGAAAATGTCAGGGCATCTGTCTGTGAACTCATTCTCAAGAGAAAGAAGGTCATGCTGCAAGTCAGCAGACCTAAGCACACACTGTAAGTCGTTCTACTAAAGAATGTTAAATTCATGTTTTGTAATGGCCAAGTCAAAATCATGGCCTTAATCCAACATCCCAAAGTTGAAACTGTTGTGTATGGGATTATGTGCTAAACTTTTTCCAAATCAATGTGCAGTACTGATCAACCATTAAAAACAAACAAACAAAAAAAAACATTTAGTTGCATTTCAGATGATATGAACATCTATTCTCAGCTATCTCAGCTGACTCAGGGCAAAGATGGGGGTTCTCCCTGGGCAGCTCGCCAGTCCATCGCAGGTCCAGAAATCAACTTAGACCAATTTATTTGGATTAAAGGAAGTATTTCCTTCTCAGTAAATATTTCATATTATTGTACTTAACTTTGTCCATTCATAGCATTTCAGATTTATTAGTATTATTATTTTTGGTAGTGTTTATTTTACAATCAAATATTATGGTCAAATATACTTGATCCAATCAATGTTCAAGGTCAGAACCTTGTATTTCAGACACCTTTGTCTGTCAGACTTTGCCCTGCATTTGCAAATTAAGTGTAACTGCCTAAGGGGTTGGAAAATCTGTGGTTGCACATGAAAACAGAATAGTGACATAAAATTTTTTTAGCAACTCTACTCTGAATATGATCAGTTGGGTTTAATATAATATGTTTGATATTTCAGAAGCACACAGAAGTGGGACGTAAACTGGATCATTTCATTGTTATGTCAAGTTTGTATATTGGTTGAAGACTAGTCCTTTAAGTTTCAATATATACACATTTACTGCCACGTGCTGTGGCAACATATCACATTTCTATTGCTTTTGTTTATTATTTGATTGTCTCTGAATTTGCTGATCAGCTGTCCGTATGCAATCTTTCTATTATAGCCAACATTTACAGTTTCAGCAGTTTGTGCTACAGTAGCTCTTCTGTGGGACCAGACCAGATGTACTAGCCTTCGCTCCCCGCACACATTAATAAGCCTTAGGCAGTTCATGGGTTGTCTTACCTTTGGACAACAATTGACTGGACCTTGACCATCCTTGGACCACAAGAATTACTTTTAGATATACACTAGACTGTAAACATTATAACATCAAGGGTACTATTGAATGAGTTTTTGTATACAGTGTGTGTGTGTGTGTGTGTGTGTGTGTGTGTAAGAGAAAGATAGAAAGAGTTCACTGTGCTTTCACAGTACAAAAAAAAACATAAATTAAGTTATATATAAATTACTCATATAGGAAATGCAATTAGGTTACTAATTGATTAAAAACTAAATATTTTTGGCAGGTAATAAAATTTCACAAAAATTAATAAATCACAAACTTTTTCACACTCATTTGCTGCGCCACTTAATCCTCATAGGGTCACAGGGAGGGTGAAGCTAACCTCAGCCGACACTGGGCAAATGCAGGGTACACCCAGAACAGCTCGCCAGACCTTCGCAGGGTCAACACACACAACCATTCACACTCACACTTCGGGGCAATACAGAACAGCCAGTTTGCCTTATGTGCATGTTTTTGGACTGTGGGAGGAAACCGGAGTACCCAGAGAAAACCCTCGCAAGCACTGCGAGAACATGCAAACTCTACAAAGAATCACCTGAGCCCGGTACTCAAACCCAGGACCTTCTTCCTGTAAAGCAGATGTGAAAACCAAAACATCACCATGCCACCCAGGTTATTATTCTCTATAAATTATAATTTATAAAGATTGAGTGCAAAGTGTAGGGTGCAATCGTTCTTGTCCTTCACATCTAGTTTGTGTGCGTTATAAGTTTTAGATGTGGTCATCGATTGCTGTAGGCATGTCATTTTAGACAGAGCGAGATGATGAAGGTCATATTAGCCCAGTACATTCAGCCCAGATTGTCCTCCTTCCGCTCGTGTGAATGTGTGCACGTGTCAGCTAGTTTGTGTGTGCGTGTGTGTGTGTGTGTGGGTGTGTGTGTGTGTGTGTGTGTGTGTGTGTATGTGTGTGTGTGTGAATGTGTGTATACATGTTCTGTAAGGTTGAATAGGTGACGCCTGTGGCTGAGCAGATGGCTGTGGTCAGCACGTTGTTTCTCTGCTCTGTCTCTCAGCAGCCCCGAAGGCCAGACTGCAAATGTAGGTCACGGTCATGTCGGAGCACACTAACTGCTGATCACGTGAACATAACAAAATGCCTCTGTCAGCTCGGAGAAACACGGCACGATGAATCCAGCACTCAGCAAAAGGGTATAAAGGAATAAACACATTTCTGTTTAAAGCCATCAGTCAGAGCTTCTGGTATTGCAAAGGCTTGAGAGTGGATTCTACAATACCTTACAGAGAAAGGAGCAGTGAAAAGTCACGGCAATAAAACACACTGTAACCCCAGTGAGAGCTGAGAGCCATCATGGTTCTCCCTAGAACTCAATTTGAAGTACATTGTTGTGGAAGGAGACAACACACACACACACACACACACACACATACACAAAGACACAGACACAAAGTGAGAGAGCTAAGGTTGAGGATTGTAATAAGTGCTAGTACCTGGAGGGATGTAAACAATACATGATGCTAGCATTATAAGGTTCTCTCCAGGTGAAAAGTAACATTGTGATATGAGGCATCAAAGTTTTAAAACCTCAGCAAGGAAGGCTCTAGGAAAGCGCAATCCACATTACTAATTCAAAAACAAAAACAGCAAGTCGACCTTTGCTCAGATAAAAAAAAAAAAAAGCTAGATATACAGAATAATCCTACATTTCAATTTAATTGCTAATACATAAGGTCTTCTATTTATAAAAAATAAATAAATAAACTACAGTCTCCTTAAACCTCTTATTTTATCAGAATTTTTTACCCATAAACTTGCACAGTATTAACATGAAAAACAATTCAAACTACAATGTAATGTTATAAACTACAATATAAAAACTCACTCTCTCACTCATTTGCTGAACCGCTTAATCCTACAAGGGTCGCACGTGCCAACACACTTAGGGGCAATTTGGAACAACCAATTAGACTAATGTGCATGTTTTTGAACTGTAGCAGGGTACCGGAGTACCAGGAGGAAACCCATGCAAGCTCAGAGAGAACATGCAAACTACACAGAAATGCCCGAGCCCTGGACTCAAACCCAGGACCTTCTTGCGGTGAGTCGGACGTGCTAACCACTACACTACCGTGCCACCTACTATACAAACCATAAAAACTATAGCATAATATAATCTACTATCTACTAAATACTATCTATTTATTATAATTCCTATTTATGTTAAGATGTTTTGGATGATGGATCATGATGTGTAAAATTCCATAAGATTTCATAAACCAAAGCTTGTTTTTGTGTTACATAGAAACTTGGTGGTAACAGCTTGTAAGCTAGCTTTTGGGACAAAGTTACAAATCTGTTGTATTCATAAAGCAAATACACAACATAAACATTCCAGTGGAAAATGTGTAAAAACACTTGATTATTGGGCATGGCAGCAAGGGCATGATTAAGTGCCCTCTGCAGGCAGGGAGGAGTCAGGTAGAACCAGCAGGTAAGATGATGAGTTTCACCTGTGTGTAATCACTGGCAAGTATTTATGTGTGAGGTTTTGTGTTCTCACAGAGAGAGGCTGGTAACCAGAGAGAGAGAGAGAGAGAGAGAGAGAGAGAGAGGGAGAGGGAGAGCGGGAGAGCGAGAGAGAGATATCTGTGTGAAGACATTTTCCTGTAACTGTTTAAGACTGTTGAAATGTGTGTCTCAGAGTGAGAGGACAGAAATAAAAGGCTGCTGGCTGAAAAGTGCCAAGTCTGAGATAAGTTGTAGTGGAAAAGTGAACAAACAGAATAAAATGCCCACCTGTCTCTGAGTTTTCAGTATCATAAACCTGAGATCTGTTTGGGTAGCCAATATTTAAGATCCAGTTCCGTGTGGTTATAGCTCATACGTTCTTTTATATTAAAATGAATATAAAATTAGTGTTACAGTAAGTGTGGCATAGTGGTTAGTATGGGTTCGAGTCCTGGGCTTTGCAAGGGCATTTCTGGGTGGAATTTACATGTTCTCCCTGTGCTTAAATGGGTTTCCTCTGGGTACTCCGGTTTCCTCCCACAGTCCCAAAACATGCACATTAGGTTAGCTGGCTGTTCCAATTTGCCTGTGAGCATAAATGGTTGTGTGTGTTGACACTGCAATGGTCTGGCAAGCTATTCAGGGTGTACCACGCCTTCCCCCAGAGTTGAGTGAGATAGGTTCCAGCCTTTCCATCTAGGCTAGGTAATAATTTCACTTTCGTAAATGAATGAGAGCGAAAGAGATGTTTTAGTAAATTACAAAGAAGTTACTTTATATGATTAATTTTACCTTGTTATTGTGTTTAGCATTGACAGATAAACAAGCTTACACAGGTTTGCAAGCTTTGCCTGAGTAAGAAAGAGATAAATTATGTTACAGTTCATGACTGCAGAGCTATCAGGAAATGTCAACCTTGCAAGAAACATTTAGCAAAAGAGTGGGTGGAACAGATGTAAAATCTTCTCAAAAGTCAGTGCTAATGTAGTTGAAGCAGCTTGATGATTTTTAATTTTTTTTTTTCTGAGCATTTAATTTATTAATCACTCTCTAGATTTAAAAAGAATTTTAGGAAAAACTAGATGGGCACTCAAAGCATCCAGTGTACCTCCACCACACAATGTGGATAGCATAGACATACTAAATACATGGACAGGACGCTCTGTCGATTTTCAATGTGCTGTGCCGTGTCAACTTAACACCATCTTGGACAGTGTTACTTCGGGATCAACAGCATGCAAGGAGATAGCAAAAATAAGAAAAGGAAGAGTTTAGGGTCAGAATACTTTGCGATAAACTGTAAAAATTACAGGAACCAACAGTGCTAACAATTCACAAGTAAGAGATAATGACATGCATAGAAAGCCATATAAACCCACATTGGAAGAGTGTGTAATCACGTGAGAATGAGGATGGTACCAGTGTTTTTCACTGTATGCATCATGTGCATGTGGCCAATTATAGTAGCAGTCAGTACTTACATGTACATGTAGTAAAGTCATTATTATAATATACGGGTTTATGATTGGGAACATGATCTTATGAGTATGAAAAGTACTCCTGCAACAATGCCTACTACATTGTACACGTATTATAGCAGTATTACATCTACATGTATATACATGTAGATACTCATACATTTGTCATTTGTGTGTATAGATCTGTTATATGATATGTCCCTAATATACATTATGTATCCATATATTGTATAGATGTGCATGTGTGTGTTATGACAGTGTCAGCGACAGAGAATGGCATTATGTAAGGTGATGAGTAAGTGTTTATTTTGCTTGTATGTACTGTGACAGTCATTAAAACGAGCATTTTAACTGACAATTTATAGATGTAAGGTGACCTGTCAGTTAAATATTATAATAAGTACATGTACATGTATGGCAAACAGTGTATGATATTGTAACATTTTTTGCTGTGAGTTTGACAAACAACTAAACATTCATGTTATCTGACGAATCTCATTCTGTTTTTGCTCTTTATTGTTGTCCTACATCAGTTTTGTACTCTATAGCAGATCCATGCACTGGTGTGGTCAGGAGTTTGTTCATAGCAAACAGTCTCTCAAACACTGGTGAGTACAATCCTTCCGTTTTATGTTGAGGTGACAACAAAAATAGTTTTAAAATAAATTGCCAACCCGAGCTTTATGGCTTTCTTTCCATGTTTCTTCTTTTTATTGAGATTCTGTAGTGTTGCCATTTATCACAGGAAAGGTTTAATTTTTGTGATAGTAGCGTCTAATAAAAGTGTTCATCAGTCTCCTGAAACTGTGGCTGAACAACCTTCTCCGAAAACTTTTCTTTCTGAACTTTTTTACCTCATTAATAAAATTCCAAGCACTTCAGGAAACAGAGATTCTCTTACTCTAATAACACCAATTTTTTCTTTCTTTCTCTTTTTGTCATAAGGTTGCAATAATGCAACAGGTTTCATTGCAGTATGAAAGTCTCAGGGATTCAATGGTGTCTTGTAATATAAGACCAAATAATTTTGGGATTCATTACAACTGGAGAGTTCAAGTTTGGAAAACTAGCAGTGGTTATATCCAGTTTTCGTGGGACCTGTGCTCAGGCTGAAACCCAATGTGGTCTTTTGCTTTAGTAACCCTTTCACCGCAAAGTCGATGTGTGGTACATTTTGAGATGATTTTCTGATCACCACGGCTGTAAAGAGTGGTTATTTGTCCTACTATAGAACCAACGTGTCTAATTTCCTTTGGCCTCTCTCATCGACAAGGCATTTGAATAGCCAAACAACCACTCCCTCACTCACTCACTCATTTCTTGAACTGCTTAATCCTACTACTAGGGATGCAGGGAGTCTGGAGCTTATCTCAGTTGACACTGGGCAAAAGTGGGGCTCACCATGAACACAGAGAATCATGAGGTGCATGGGGGGGTCATGGGATTGAATCGTGATGATCTTGAGGGAACTTGGTGGATTCATGATGATCTTGAGGGAACTTGGTGGATTTGTGTTGATCTTGGGGCAACTTGGTGGATTCATAATGATCTTAAGGGATCTTGGTGGATTCATGATGATCTTGAGGGAACTTGGTGGATTCATGTTGATCTTGAGGGAACTTGGTGGATTCGTGATGATCTTGAGGGATCTTGAGGGAACCTGGTGGATTTGTGATGATTTTGAGGGAACTTGATGGATTTCTGATGATCTTGAGGGAGCTTGGTGAAATCGTGTTGATCTTGAGGGAACTTGGTGGATTCATTTTGATCTTGACGGAACTTGATGGATTTGTGATGATCTTGAGGGAACTTGATGGATTTGTGATGATCTTGAGGGAACTTGATGGATTTGTGATGATCTTGAGGGAGCTCGGTGGAATCGTAATGATCTTGAGGGAACTTGGTGGATTCGTTTTGATCTTGCAGGAACTTGATGGATTTATGTTCGTCTTGAGGGAACTTGATGGATTTGTGTTGATCTTGAGGGAACTTGGTGGATTTGTGATGCTCTTGAGGGAACTTGATGGATTCGTGATAATCTTGAGGGAACTTGATGGATTTGTGATGATGTTGAGGGAACTTGATGGATTCATGTTGATTTTGAGGGAACTTGGTGGATTTGTGATGATCTTGAGGGAACTTGGTGGATTTGTGATGATCTTGAGGGAACTTCATCAGAAATAGTGCCAAGATTATTATGATGTATTACAATTTGATAGAACGTGATAGAACATAGGAATCGTAGTAGAGTGCATTAGAGCTTAACAGACCTTGATGTGCCATTGTAGGGGATCTTGATAACCTTGGAAACACGATTCCTTCAAGGTTCATCTTGCGGATGCACCCTGCTTCCTTTTTATACCCCAATCGTGTTCCAAGCATGATCATAAATTGTGGAGCTCCATGCTTTTTTTTTTAATCGTGGGGATCACGGACATTGTGCCCCAGGGTAAACCCAGGGTAAAATTGCAATTTGGGGGGTCTTGGGGCTCTTCTGCATACCTCACCCATCTGAAACATTTTGGAAAAATATAGGTGGGGGTTTTTTGCATTTAGGGTATTTTGAGTATAAAATTTATTGAAATGAAATAGAATTAATTCATAAGATTAATTTGAATTGTTATAAATTAAAATGCTTGTTTAAATCAAATGTATTGCCAGTGTTTTGTTGGGAAGCTGTCAGCCAATAGATCCAGTCACCTTACATTCTAAACCGAATATATCATGATACATGCCTTGGGCATTGAGCTGTTCACCTCAATCATATTAAGGGGAACAGCCCAAGTACTATTATCAAATCAAACTAGACATCCCACCCAATAATGTCATAATTTACAAGGTATCTGATTTATCATGTAGGAATGTTCACTGGAAATGTAAAAGCATTGTATGTTGACAGTGAGTAGCACACAAATAATAAATGTTTCAGTAACCTCAGTGAAATGATACTGGAAGTCTCTTACCTTTAAGCATTCCTGATACTCAATTAACCCTTTGACTGAATTAGCTGGTTAATATAGAGATGTAGGCCCTGCGTAAAAGCGGAGCTCCCATATGATTTCTCATACTTGAGAACCAAAACCAAAAACATAATCTTAGTCTCGACATGTAAAGTACACCACTACAACCCATAGCTTCAGAGAACATTTCAATACCACAAGAATATCACTAGAGGTTATTAGTACATTTTATACAGAATAAAGGCTAAAAAATTATCATTGGAGCACTGAGGATTGTGGAACCTATGGAAATATGGGTCGTGTGGAGGCTGCAGTCCTGAACTGCTCCCCAGACCATCGCAGAGCCAACATACACACAAAACAATTTATACTCACTCATTGGCCAGTTAGCCTAATGTGCATGTCTCTGGACTGTGGGAGGAAACCGGAGTACCCGAGGGAATATGAAAGTGTGACCTACAGGCTGAATGAAAATGTTTGGCTGTATTTATTATTAGTATTATTATTCATTCATTCATTTTCTGAACCGCTTAATCATAATCAGGGGGGCGGGAAGGCTGGCGCCCATCTCAGCTGACTCTGGGCGAAGTAGTATTATTATTATCATTATTACTGGTATTACTGATTGCCCAACGTTACAGGGTGCCCTCATGTCTGCCTTCCTTCTGGTTTCTATCTTTTTAGTTATGCTGCCATAGTTAGTCATGCCGGAGTCCCTGCTTGCAAACAGCACTAATAAACTCTGCTTTTACCATTACACTGTTATAAGCATACCTAACAATTCCCCCGTGTTTTTGCTGAGGTACACATGTTGCTTCTGGGATGCCGGTGATCCTGATCCTCCTGATCCTTCTGCTTTCTGAGTCCTGTGTTCTGCCCTGGTGTGCTGATGCTGGCTGGAGTTCTCATCTTGGAAGCCCCTTGCTCCTACTGATGAAGATCCATATGGACTTAGATCTGCACTCAGAGTGATATAGACTCTTTAGCCACAATTATTTAGGACTTACAGTTGTGGTATAACCAACCGGACTACATGTTGGACTGAAATAAATTTTTTCTTATATGGTTTGTATTTTATGGTTTCACCCAAATGAGGATGGGTTTCCCTTTTGAGCCTGGTTCCTCTCAAGGTTTCTTCCTCTTGTCAACTAAGTTTTTCCTTGCCACTGTCGCCGCGGGCTTCCTCATTAGGAATGTGTAGGGATTGTAGAAAATCTTTTCAATTCTTTTTTAAATTACTTTTCCTGTGTAAAGCTGCTTTGCGGCAATGTCAATTCTAAAAAGCACCATACAAATAAAACTGAATTAAATTGAATTAATAAATAAATAAATTTATTTCCAGAATGCATGTTTTCACTGGATCTGGCAACTCCAGAGTTAATTCTGAGTTGATGGCGAACATTTTTTTTCCCATGAAAGTGAGATTGGCAGTTCTGTTTCAATTCTCACCGAGTGACTCATCTTCATCACTCACTGAAGTTGTCATGTCCATTACAGATTGTGGCTGTTCTTTTTTTTTTTCTGAAATACACTCTCGAACTTTCCTTTAATCATTACTCATTCCTTATTTGTGAAATTTGTTCTTTTCCTCATCGTAGTATTGTGCTTTTTTTTTTATTGATGCTGGGATAAACAAAGTACGCCTTCATTAAATTAACAAGACAGAAATCATCTGCTCTCATCATTACTGTCATCATCTAACACCCTAACACTGCGAAATATTTCCTAATTGTGTGTCGGAGAGCAGAGGACAGAGTACCAGAGCTTAGATGTTATGAGATTAGCAATTAAATGTGAAAGCAGGGGAAAATATGAAGGGTTTGTGAGTCATGCTGTAACCTTTCTGACCCCTAACCTTTCTTTTTGCCTATTCTTCTGTTTTGCTGCAGAAGTTGGGAGCTGCTATGCATGTTATCATTAAAATACCTGCCTATCTATCTATCTATCTTATCTATCTATCTTCAATTTCAAGCCCAAGATGTTCCTAAATCACTCACTCATTTGCCGAACCGCCCAATCCTACTCCTAGGGTTGCAGGAAGGCTGGAGCCTATCTCGGCAGACACTGTGCCAGAGCACACAACCATTCACACCCACACCCTGGCCTCATCTGCATTTCTTTAGACTGTGGAGTCCCATCTCAACCGACTCTGGGCGAGGGCGGGGTACACCCTAAACAGCTTGCCAGACCATTGCAGGGCAACACACATACAACCATCCGTACTCACACTCACATCTAGGGAAGATTTTAACCAACCAATTAGCCTACTGTGCATGTTTTTGGACTGTGGGAGGAAACCGGAGTACCCAGAGGAAACCCTTGCAAGCACATGGAGAACATACAAACTCCACACCGAAATGCCTGAGCATTCTCTTTCTATAAGGCGGACATTTTAACCACTGTGCCACCATGCTGCCCATTGCTGAATCATCGAGGATTATTGAACTATCTAAGGCACAAACTCAAATCCGGCCCACCAACTCATTTCCTGTGGCCCCCAAGAACTTTCAAAGACTATGATTATTGAACATTCTTTGTATCAACCTTTACCTGATCCAAAGGACCAGGCATAGATGACAGAAACGGAAGCCTCGTTCTCACCAGTCGCTCCTCATAATCTTCTGCAACAATGTCTCCTATTTTGATTAGTAAAAGTTTTTAAAAGACAGTATTTAGCTAGACAAGTGGGCAGGGAACTAATACAGCTGGGGGGTCAAGGTCAATTTGTATAAATCCAACAGTTTGGATTGTGGGCAGGGTAGGCCAGACCCCTTACAAATTATATATA
>JAQMYF010000008.1:5218978-5237992 GCA_030014195.1 Neosilurus mollespiculum
ATTCATAGTTTTGATGCCTTCAGTGTGAATCTACAATGTCAATAGTCATGAAAAGAAAGGAAACTCATTGAATGAGACGGTGTGTCCAAACTTTTGGTCTGTACTGTATATATATATATATATATATATATATATAAATTTTTTTTTTCCATGAAGACTGTGTGTTGATCATCCACTCGCCCTTCAATGGTGTCAGTTTCTGACCCTGACACTATTGCTGGCTTGATATTTTTAGCTGGAGGACAGTTTCACAGTTCACCCTGTGGTGGGTGTAACACTCATACTAGCTACACACTATGTCACGGTCACTGCTCGACTGGAGGGCCGATGACACATTGGACCATCATTCTTATGACGTTAAGGTCTTCTGTTTCTGTTAGCAGTACAGAGCATCAGTGTTAGTATCCAAAGGGATTTATGTTTTATATTCAGAGCTAGCCACACATGTCCAGACTTGGAGAGACGGGGGTGGCAGATATGGGGTTTCTTAATTAAAGAGATTTCTTAAATGAATATGATGAATTATGATTTCAACATAATTTGCTTAGCATGTTTTTAGCATTTCCATTATACTTGCTCTATACAAATTTTTGGATGGTTGTAGTTTGTAGTGGTTAGCACATCTGCCCCTGGGAGTCCCAGGCTCGTTAAAGGTGTTTCTGTGTGGAGTTTGCATGTTCTTGCGGTGCTTGTATGGGTTTCCTTCAGGTTCTCCGGTTTCCTCCCACAGTCCAAAGACATGCACATTAGATTAACTGGCTGTTTCAGATTGCTGAAAGGTGTCTATGTGAGTGTGAATAGTTGTGTGTGTTGCCCTGCAATTGGTCTGGCATGCTGTCCAGGGTGTTCCTTTGCCTTTGCTCAGTGTTTGGTCCCACATTTTGCATAAATCTTATGAATTCTCATGAATTTAATATTAATATTAATATACAAGAGTTCGTCTGGTAATCTTTATAACGTGCCAGCTTTCAATCACTCATTAATCCTACTAGGGTCACAGGGAGGCTGGAGCCTATCTCAGCCGACACTGGGCGAAGGTGGGGTACACTCTGAACAGCTCGCCAGAATAGCCAATAAGCATAATGTGCATGTCTTTTTGGACTGTAGGAGGAAACTATAGTACCCAGAGGAAACCCATGCATGCACGGGAAGAACCACATAGGAACGCCCTTAACGATCCTGGGACTGAACCCTAGAACCTTCTTTTTGTGAGGTGGACATGCCCTAGTTTACCTGATATAATGTTCACCTGCTAAGTAACAGTACAAGCTTCATGATGATATAAGAAAATGGAATCTACGGACTGGCTATTCACACTGATTCCTCAGTAAACATGTGCTTATTTCATTTTGTAAATGCAGATGCATCTCATACTTTCTCCTTCTCTGAGTGTCTCTGACATTCACCCGTTATTTATGTTGCTGCTAAGTGTTGCCTCTCACCCACACATGCAAGAAAAAAAAAATAGAGAAGGAGGGCAGCCTCAGGGCAGCCGCATCACCAATCTTACATCTAAGGTGCATCTCTCTCTCTCTCTCTCTCTCTCTCTCTCTCTCTCTCTCCCTCTCTCTCTCTCTCAACTGGAAGTCAGAGGTCTATTGATCCGTGACCCGAGGGACTCATTTTAGTGTGTTATTGAGAAACGAGTGCACTTGCTTCAGGGAATCATTTCAGTATTTCGACAGGAAAGAATCAAACTTGCTGGAGACGCTCAAAACATGAAGACTGATGTGGACTAAACTCGGCAAAGATAACGCATGATGAACTTTACACACCACCTCCTTTTAAGATAGACTTGCTATGTCAGAACATGAAGTGTATCTCTCTCTCTCTCTCTCTCGCTCTCTCTCTCTCTCTCTCAGTCCCTTGAAACCCATTCTCAGACATGAAATCAAATCTCTTTGTTGTTATTCTGCATCCCCTGCCACTGGCACCCATCCTGTGAATGCCATGCTTTAAGTCATAGTTTTTGAACAGCACTACAAAGCGCAGCCTGACCCCAACAGCATTAAAACGTACTTATACATGTATATTTATAATCTATAGGTAAGAAGTAGCGGACCAATGCACAGCTCATGGGTATTAATCTGAAGCGCTTAATCCTACTAGGGTCGCAGGGAGGCTGGAGCCTATCTCAGCCAGCACTAGCTCACCAGACAACTGCCAGACCACTGCAGAGCCAACCATTCACACTCACGCCTAGGGACAATTTGAAAGAGCTAATTAGCCTCATGGGTACATCTTTGGACTGAGGTAGGAAGCTGAAGTACCCAGAGGAAACCCAAGGGGGCACAAGGGACAACATGCAACTTGGGACCCGGGCCCAGGACCTTCTTGCTGCACACGGAAGTGCTAAACATATATGGTGATATTGATGCCGCCGCGTCCATCATCATCATCATCTTTTTCTGCCGCTTAGTCCAAGGTCGGGTCGCGGGGGAAGCAGCAGCCTAACCAGTGAGGTCCAGTCATTCCTCTCCCCAGCCACTTCCTCCAGCCCTTACAGGTGGACGCCAAGGCGTTCCCAGAGCAACCAAGAGACATAGTCCCTCCAGCATGTTCTGTGTGGACCGCGGGGTCTCTTCCCGGTTGGACATGCTCGAAACACCAAACTCTTCACTCTTTGGTGGGAACTTGACACAAACAATTTTTTCCCTCGAAACAAAATACAAACATCAAAAAATGTAAATAATTTTACATCATATACTTGATATGATCATCAAGATCAGCTTCCTATCAGCACAGACATCTATAGGAAGCTCCGCTTTTAGGCAGTGCTGAAATGTGTATTATGTATTAATCCTGCTCATCACACCACATACTCCATCCTTGCTTTGTTTGTTGATTTACTTTTTGGATTATCCTTTGTTTTTGTTTGTGTTATCGACTGTGTTTCTGACCCTTGCTTGCTTATTGACCTTGATTTGGATTGCGGCTCAATTTTGTTTGCTGAGATCTGTATTAAAGACTTCTATGTACATGATCGGAGGATGTCTGCTTCTGATCTCTGCACCTTAAAGTTAGGCTTAGTGTAAAATAAATGTTTGGTGAGCTGTGAAAAATACATTTTGACATTTCTATCATTATTCATTTGGATGCCAAGGCCACGTTGGACCTGTTACATAATCTAGGCAAGTATACTCACACATGGTTCCAAGTGCACAAAGTGATGTGAGTGTTTTGCTTATATGCCTACGTTTTTTTTTTATGTTCAATATTTTCTTCGACTTTGTATATATCAAAAGTCATGTGCCAGAGGCTCCTGCCCAGCTAACACACAATGTAGTGCAACATTACTTTAAAACATTGCATAAAGGTCAAGAGGCATAGTAGTGGAGTAATTAGAGGTAGTGCAATAAATAGCGAACAGTCTTGTACACTTCTGGGTGTATAAGTGTGTGTGTGAGCACGCGCGTGTGTGTGTGTGTGTGTGTGTGTGTGTGTGTGTGTGTGTGTGTGTGTGTATTTAAGAGAGAGAAAGATTTTTGTGTAATTCAGTCCTGGGTTTTGAGCGAATTACACAAAAATCTCTTTATCTCTCTCTCTCATACACACACGCACACACACACACATATACACCCAGAACTGTACAAGACTGAAAGAACTGTACTGTACTGTACTTTATAATGTATTTTATAAAATCATTCAGTTTATTGTCTGAACCTAGGGTTTTATTATTTTTTTACTTTTATATTACTATATTAGTTGCTTTACTCTACTGTAAATTTCAACAGTTTGACCCAAGAGATGTGTCATACATGTGAACATGTACGTCACCAACGTTATCAAAGTGGAAATTAGCCTTTACTAACTTTTCCCTGAAGCTTCGTTGAAGTTTTAATTTTTGTTCCAATGTGTGCATGGATTTTAAATTATTTGTTTATTTGAATTAATAATCATTAAATTCCTGTACAATACGGGCAAACATGATAGTACACAAAAAATTATGGCACTTGAGAAATGTCTTATAAAGACTTCATGGATATTTCAGAGAACATGCAGGTTTTTGCCCACAAAAATGCTGTCACTGTGTTTTTGTACACTTGAGGTTGAAAATTGTGTTCCAGAACATAATAAATACATCCATTAACAGCACATTGTATAAATATTATACTACTATGTTTCTAATTGAAATATAAGAATATAAATCTTTCTAGAATCTACATCTGAATTATACTTTATAGAGATCGACATCTACAATAGATTGCGTCTAGACAGTCTGACAGACTATAACAGTTATTCATAGAAATGAGCCTGGGCCTAGTCTATATCTAGCTATTAATAGGTTAAAACTCACTTGTGGAACGTTATTCCAGCTCTCCTGGATTCTATGTTCTGGTAATTATTGTAATTTATGGCGTAACACTCTTTTCCTTTCGTGGATTTTGCTTTTTTTCAGTATGATAGCCGTGGTCTCCCATCACTGACTTACTTAATACAGTTCAATGAGTGGGACATGGATTCCAGCCCCCAATAGAGCACCTATAAGTGTTGCATCCATTACACAGGACATCCCACAATAATACCAACAACACACACTTTCACACCAGGGATCAGGTCTCACGCTGCTTTTACTGGGATCGGATTTAAAAGTGGTACGAGATTGTATTGAATGACTGTGTTTGGGTGTCTGGGCCTGTGCAATTCTAGCTTTCTGTAAACTGTCAATGAAATGTTGTCGCGTATGGGAGCTGTAGGTTTGTATAAGTAGACATCTGCATCGAAGAAGAATAGTATCCGCAGTTGTGCACTAATGCAGCTGCAGTGGCACATTGACATGCACCTCATGGCTGTAGAGGCTCAGCGACAGCAGCAGACCACGCCGTCTCTGGAGGGTTCAAATAGACACACACATACACAGAAAGAGGAAGAGAAAGAGCGAGAGAGGGAGGGGGGGAGGGAGGAAGAGGGGAAGAGAGAGAGAGAAAGAGAGAGGGTGGGAGGGAGAGAAAGAGAGTGAGGGATGGAGAAGGAGAAAGAGAAGAGAAAGAAAGATGGAAAGAGAGATAAAGAGAGGGAGAAAGGGGAACAGAGAGAGAGAGAGCATGAGAGAAAGAAAGGGGAAGGGAGAGATAGAGAGAGAGGTAGAAAGGGGAACAGAGAGAGAAAGTGAGAAGGAAAGAGTTTGACATTTGAAGAGAGAAAAAAACAGTCCATCTTTCTCTCTCTCTCTCTCTCTCTCTCCTCAGTGGAAAGGCATGCTGCTATTGAGGGGCCAATCAGGCATTTCACGGCTGTCACTGTCAGCTTCACTATAGATGGGAAGCAGATTCTTTCCCACAGTGTAAATTTTTTCATCGTACTCTTTATCATGGCCATGTTGTATTTCTCCATCAATAATTAGTTCCCCAAAAATCCCCATTAGGAAAAAATGAACAGGAGCTTTTTAGCAAAGCTTTTCTATTTTTAGTCTGTCATTTTTTAACGTCTCACACATGAAAGGATCCCAATGGCTTTGGGTATTATACAGCAAAGTGTATTAATCGAACAGCTCGGCACGGCCCTTTATCTCCCAACCTGTATAGTTATAAAGCCGGCAGCAGGGTTTAGTGATTAACCTTGGGGGCGATATCAGTGGGACACATACTCACCCGTGCTTTGCATCAAGCGCTGGATGCATGGAGGTTGGCGCTAAAGTATAAAACATCAGAATGTGAGACTATGTGAAGAGAAAGGATGTTGAACAAGAAGTCACTCTTTTACACTTTTCACGCTTTTACATCTGATGTTTGATTGAACCTAATCCTATTAGGGTTGCGTAGAGACTATCTCAGCCGACTCTGGGCAAAGGCGGGGTGCACCCTGAACAGCTCGTCAGTCCATTGCAGTGCCAACACGCACACAACCAGTCACACTCACATTCACACCTGGGGCAATTTGAAACAGCCAATTAGCCTACTGTGCATGTCTTTGGACTGTAGGAGAAAACTAGAGTACCCAGAGGAAACCCATGCAAGTGCGGGGAGAACATGCAAACTCTCACAGAAATGCCCTCACTGAGTCCAGGACTCAAACCAGGACCTTCTTGCTCATCTGTCCGTCCATCACTCTGTCCATTTCACTGTCACCAGACACTTATATGCCACACGCTGAAACTGGGGCTTTCAAACTTGGTATGCTGGATCACTATGAGTGCTTGGACGAGTTTGTGTGTGAGTGACCTTGACCTACTTTTCAAGGTCACAGAGGCAAAACTGTATAATAGGTGTCCGGACATTTAATTTCTGCATGCTGAAGCTGGGGCTTTCAAACTTTCTGTGCTTGTTCTGTATTGGCATATCATGAAATGGTCCTTTCAGTGGGAGTGTCGGAACCCCTGTGGTCTATTTTTTATTTATGAACCTGAGCATCTAAGCTAATAAAGCTAATGTATTAGTAAGTTAATAGAAACATTTTTGTCAATATGTTCCTATTCTTTACTACTTTGAAAGACATCTTTAGGTAATATTTAAAATATTATGCGCCAAAGGTGAGGTGGGTGTGGATGTTAGAAGGCGCATAATTGTTTTAGTATATACTACACAGAAACATAAGCAATAAAAGTGCACTCAAATTTTTATTTTTATAGTTTATTTCTTACATTTTTTAAATCACGATAGACCCACAAGCCGGTGCAGACAGTATAGCTCATGAAGACATGAGTTGCCAAGATTGGAGTAAAAAAACTCAAGTGTCCTGCATGGATCCCTGACCTCAACCCCTCTGAACTCCTTTGGGATGAATTAGAACATGAATATCTGTGTAACTGTGTATGCAATCTTCTTGCTCAGCATCAATGCCTGCCCTCAGTAATGCTCTTATAGCTGAATGAGCACAAAATCCCCACATTCACACTCCAAAATCAAGTGAAAAGCCTACTCAGAAGTGTACAGGCTATTATAGTAATAAAGGCGGACTGATTCTAAAATGGGATGTTCAACAAGAAAGTGTGGGTGTGATGGTCAGGTGCCCACATAATTATGCCAAATTTCCTTTAGACAGCTATCACATGTACTACAGTCCACACCCATGAAATCAGATCAGATTTAATGCCTTCTCCCATCGCCCATATTTGGAATAAAAAAAATGTCAAATATGTCCTGCACGGCACAGTGACGTAGTGGCTCAAATGTCCAGCACACAGCAAGAAGGTCCTGGGTTCGAATCCCAGACATAAGCATTGCTGTTTGTAATTTGCATGTTCTCCCTGGGCATTCCGGTTTCCTCCTACAGTCGAAATACATGCACATTTGGCTTAGTGGCTGTTCCAAATTGCCCCTAGGTATGAGTGTGAATAGCTGTCTATGTGTTGGCCCTGGAATGGACTGGCGAGCTGTTCAAGGTGTACCCCACCTTCACCCAGTGTTGCTGAGATCCCGACTCTAGCAGGATTAGGCAGTTTGCTTAATTTATCCTTGGAAAAATACATTTTTACCATCAGATCTTTCATTCCAAATTTTGTTGCCTTTTATGGAATAAGTGTACAATAATGGCGGCATGGTGGTGTGTCGGTTAGCACGTCCACCTCACAGCAAGAATGATCTGGGTTTGTGCCTGGGGCTTGAGCATTTCTGTGTGGAGTTTGCATGTTCTCCCTGTACGTGTGTGGGTTTCGTTCAGATACTCCAGATAATTGGCTGTTTCAAACTGAACCTAGGTGTGAGTGTTAGCGTGAATTGTTGTATGTGTGTGTGTGTTGGCCCGGTGATGGTCTGGCGAGCTGTTCAGGGTGTACCCCAAATCCATGTAGTGTCCCAGCAACCCTAGTAGAATTAAGGAGTTTGGCAAATGAGTGAGTGTGTGAGTCTAGAATGAAAGGAACAGCCGGCCAGCTAGCTTAGCGACTAGCTTAGCACAAGTCACGACCACATCTGGGGTTTTTTTTTCCTGTAGTGATGCAACTATTAATGGAATATATGATAATATCCTAGTATTAAAGTAGCCAATCAAAACACACTATGGTGCATATCCTGTGGGTATAGATAGAATAAATACACAGTGCATTTGGTAGAAAACGGGATATTATTATACAAGGACAGTGGGGTCTCAGGAGGCTAATAATGTTGGAATTAACCAGCACTAATTACAAGTTAACACAGCTTCCATTCCTGCGCTCTCAGCATCTCCTTCACTAAAACATTCTTTTCCTCATGTACTCCATACACATCCTCTCTCACTGCTGATAAGGCAATGTGTGTTAGGGATGGTGTGTATGCTCTCTTCCTTTTTTTATTTTTCTCTTTCTCTCTCTTCTCTCTTCTTTCTCTGGTTAATGCTCAACCTAATGAAGCTGTCAGGTCTGATCTATCGCTCCATGCAACACTGCCATATAGATTTTGAGCGAAAGAATGCTATTTGTTCGGAGCGGCAAGCAAACACACGTAAGGTAATTGCCTTATGTATCACTGAAGACTGGTCAGAGCCTGAGCAAATGAAGTAATATATCTGAATGTGCATGTATAAATGTGTGCTTTCATGAAAAACAGAGATATTAATATAGCTCACTCTGTCACACAATTCATTATAACCTGCTCAGAGTTCCTCAGGCACGCTATGATTCAAAATCAACAAGGTAAATACGTAAACAAACACAATCATTAAGCATACGCAAAGTTTTGTACTATTAGCATAAAAGATCCAGACTCTAATTTCAAGGCACACAACCATGTTATGGGGCACATAGCCATGTTATTCATGGGGGTTATTTATATTCTGGGGAAACGCCATGGGGTTAGAAGCACATGGTTAATTGAATTGTGGAAGATGTATTTAGATTTAATTTAAACGTCAGTAACTAAACCAACTTACCCATTTACCGAACTGCATATTCCTACTAGGGTCAGGGTGAGGCTGGAGCCTATCTCAGGCGAAGGCATGGTACACCCTGAACAGTTTGCCGGACCATCGCAGGGCCAACGCACACACACACAGCCTTATATTATTGGAACAGCCAATTAACATAATGTTTTTTCAGTCTTTGGACTGTTGGAGGAAACTGGAGTACCCAGAGGAAACCTACACAAGCACAGTGAGAACACACACAGAAACGCCCAAGCCCGGGACTTGAACCCAGGACCTTCTTGCTGTGTGGTGGACGTGCTAACCAGTATGCCATCAGTGTATCTAAAGTCAGGTAGCAGAGGCAGCAGGTCTAAGAAGAAAACCAAGGAACCCCTCTTCCCCAAGCCACTCTCCAGCTCCTCCTCCAGCTCCCTCTTCACCATAATGGACAGGTACAGCACCCTCATTACTGCTGACACAGCACCGATTCATCTGTCCACCTATTGCTCCATTCTACCCTCACTTGTCAACAACATCTGACAATAACTTTGTCCCGGCCATTTCTTGGCACAGGCCGACTTTCTGAAATTTTGCATAGGCACTCCCTATGACCTAAACCTGTGTGTGGAGTAGCTTATTTGGATATGTGACCTTTGACCTTGGCACAGTGACCTTGAACATATAAAGTTTGTCCTGCGCTTCAGGCGTCCTGGCTGAATGGTCACGACGTTCTATAGGACGGCTATTTTTTTTTCTTCTTTCCATGCCCTGGTGTATTGTTTTGTTTTGGGTATGTTTGCCTGACATTTGAATAAAGCATTTGCTTGCAAGAGGAGCCGACTCTGCTGCCTGATATAACACCTTAACACAGGGAACATTAATACCATCTCATAATGGCGATTAAAGATGACTAGCAGAAAAAAATATATTCATGGAAATAAATTTGATCATAATTAATTAACACCTGTAAGGTTATTTTGAGATCTGCACAACAGTAATGGAGTTGATAATCTAATAAAAACAACATCTGTTGATTTTATATAACCGACTAGGAAGGGTTTATTTGTTTATGAATATTAAAGAGGAGGACATTAATTACCTGAAAACAGCCAACAACATGGGAGATACAGTATATCACTAGTTTATTATTTTTAAGGAAAATAGCAGGCTGGATATCAAATCAGTAAATTCTTTCTGTCAAAAGTTGACCCGTAAAAATGCTCAAACCAAATTAACCCATTATTAACAATAAATATTTGCAACCAGGCTGGGGTAATACTATAGAACAAACCAGTCTTTTGTTGTTTATCTCTTTATGAATGAAAAAATACTCACTCATTTAATCCTACTAAGGTCACGGGTAGGCTCGTGCCAATCTCCGCCGACCCTGGACAAAGGCGGGGTATACCCTGAACAACTTGCCAGATCATCTCAGGGCCAACACACACAACCATTTACATTTACACTCACACTCAGGGACAATATGGAACAGACTATAAGCTTAACGTGCATGTCTTTGGACTGGTGGAGGAAACTGGAGTACCAGGAGCGAACCTATACAAGCGCAGGGAAGACATGCAAACTTCACACAGAAACGGTGAAGCCTGGGAATCGAACTCATGACCTTGTTGCTGTGAGGCCGGTATGCTAGCCACTATGCCACCAAAATATAATAATAAATTATATAATTATATTCCACAAAAATAATGGCAATACAGTGGTTCCGTGGTAAGCATTGTCACCTAGTAGCAAGAAGGATCTAGGATCAAAACTCACAGCCGACAAGAGCCTTTATTTGTCCCGGTGCCTGCATGGGTTTCCACTTGGTATTCAAGTTTTCCCATCACATCTCTTTTTATCTGTAGTTTTTAAAGGGTAAATAAAGGGTACAGAGTGTAGATGTGAGATAACCCTAAAGAAAAGGAAAGGATGAACAGATTGCACTGTCAGACTTCAATTTCTCCAAACAACAAAGAGGATTTATTTTGTAATGCTATTCTTAAAGGTGGCCACTTCGGATGTGACCTCAATTCGTCACAATGAAGAATGGACTTTAAATGTCTTGGCGCAGTTGAATCTGTTAAACTAAGGCTGGTTTTCCCCCGGCAGTCACTCTTTTAGAGAAAAACATATATCATTTCTAGATGGTTAATAAAACAAATACAGTGCAGCTGATTATATATTATATTCCTTTTATTACTGCAGAGAAATGCAGTGTCATCTCAGCCAACTCTGTGCGAAGGTGGGATACACTGTGAACAGCTCACTAGTCCATTGCAGTCCATTTGCACTGACACTCACCCCTAGGGGCAATTTGGAACAACCAATAAACCCAGTGTGCATGTCTTTGGACTGTGGGAGGAAACCCACGCAAGCATGGGGAGAACATGCAAACTCCACACAGAAACAGCCCCACTGAGACTTGAACTCAGAACCTTTTTGACTTGAGGCAGATGTAACCATTACACAACCTCATTTTTAACCCATTACAATTTTCACTCACTCATTTGAAGACCTCATATTAGGGCTGCGGGGAGGCCTATCTCAGCCAACACTGGGCAAAGGTCTAGTACACCCTGAACAGCTCGCCAGTCCATCGCAGGGCAAACACACACACACAACCACTCACACTCCATCACACACATTCACACTTCAGGGAAATTTGGAGCGGCCAATTAGCCTAACGTGCATGTTTTTGGACTGTGGGAGTAAACCGGAGTACCTGGAGGAAACCCCACGTAAACATGGGTAGAACATGCCAACTCCACATTGAGCCGAGGACTCGAACCCAGGACCTTCTTTCTTTCTTTTTTTTCCTTTTTTGTCCACGAGCCCTTAACCAGTTTACGCTTTAAGATCCTGGCTGCACTTGTGAGACGCTCCCTTATAGTCGAGTCGGTAGAGCGAACGGTGAAACGGTGGAGAGAGAGAGAGAGAGAGAGAGAGAGAGAGAGAGAGAGAGGTTTAGATACACACACCGAGTCATTTTGTCGGAGGCTGAGATAAGAGAGGAACAGGCACATTCCTCACTCCCATCTTTAATGTCCTTGCTATTTAACAAGGACTAGTTGATAGTTCCCATTATATACCACACACACACACACACACACACACACACACACACCAATCTGTACAGGAGGAGTAGAGGACAGAGTGACTGGCATGTGGGGAAAACACACTCGCACCTACACACACCTGGAGCAGAGGAGAAGCACGGACACCACCGCCTGACTTATGGAAAGAGAGAAAGGGGTGACCTGGAGCGCGCGACAGCACACACACAAACAAACACACACACACACACGCAAATACCTATACACACACACCCCGACTGACAGATGTGGCCGGAGCAGGAGGGACGCTCCAGCTGTTGGTGAGTAAAGTTCTCTCTCTCTCTCTCTCTCTCTCTCTCTCTCTCTCTCTCTCTCTCTCTGTGTGTGTGTGTGTGTGTGTGTGTGTGTGTGTGTGTGTTGATGTTAAAAAGTGAACCCATGCTTATTATTTAGACAAAACCTGAGCAACACCTGAGATGAGTGTCTGTCCAGGAATTAACGGAAATTATTCAACACTCCATTCATTTGTCCAGTTGTGCAACAGCTGGATGAAGGAGCCAAACACTGATGCACTGAATCGATTGTATTGACCTGAAAGTACCTTCAGATCTGAGAGTATTACAAAGAAAACTCCATGTGATTGGATTTTAGCGTGATCTTAATTCATTGTTTGATGGGAAGTTGGTTGGATGTCAAGGGATCATCAGGTGACATAACAGCATTATGAGACTGTTACAGTAATGCGGAGATTCGAACGCTTGGCATCTGTTCGTGTACTTAATTCCATCCATCATTTTTTCCCCCGATGTTTACTCCTTTCACACAGAGCTTATTATTCCGAAAAATAGTTGACTAATTAAATTATTATAATTAATTATTCAGTAATTGGAGGAAACATCAGCTGGAGCATGGTACGAGCAGACTGGACTGAATGTCAGCTCTTGGAAGTTTATGAGGTGATCACACTACAGTTGTGATAGAAAAGCATCTGATATGAATGGAAATTCGGCGCCTTCGCTTTTCATTCACAAGTTTGTCGTACGACATTTGCGGCGACCCGTTTTCGTGGCCTGGTCGCAAAAAATTTCCTTGAAATGCTTGCTTGAAATTTCCGCGAATGTTGCAAAACGAGGCTCTGACGCGGAGTAGTCTCAAACTCTTCTCAAACAGTCCGCAGACTGACGCGAGAAGGTCATTGTCGTTTTGCTCGCAAATTATTCGTTTTTCATTCGCAAGGAAAAGCAACAAATTGTGACTTCCACACAGAAAGTTTAAGACTTGCTGGCATCCGCCATATTCCGTGTATTTCGTCATCATTCGAATTTTATTCGCGTTATTGACGCGCATATAAAATGCAAATGGTTTGAGAACAAAAAGCGAAAAAAAACCCCTGACAACAATTGCCAAACATTCGCAAAACAATCGCAAATTACTCGTAAATAAGTCACAAAAATTGTTGCGCGACCTTCTTGCGACTTTTGCGCGATATACGTGTATTTGAGCCGCAAAATATTTACTTGCATGTGGAATCGCAAAACATTCTGACGCGAATGTGAAAATTCACAAAAAATTTATTCACATCTGAAACTTTTCTATTGCACCTCTAGTGTGATGACCCCCTCAAGGGGTTACAGAACTAGTCAATAAAACATTTTTCAGTGTAAATATAAATGTGCTGATCTTGTTTTGCTGGCAGTAATGTTAAAATGCATCTCAAATGCATCTGAAATGGTTGGGTTTTTTTTTTTCTTTTTTTTCGTATTGATTTTCTTTAAATGTTTCCCACCCCTACTACAACCTAACACACTCCCATTAAACATCAAGTACAGATCAAAAAGTTCATGGAGTTGTTCTGGATTGATCGATGTTCCCGTAAAGGCTTAATCACTTTGATCTTTTTTAAATACTCTGCTCCTCTGTTCAGCGTTCGTCCAGCAAATGTTGTGTTTGCACACAGCTAGAAGGTCCTGGGTTTGAGTCCTGGGCTCGGCGAAGGGGTTTCTGTTCTCCCTATGTTTGCATGGGTTGCAAAGACATGAAGATTAGGCTAATTGGCTATTCCAAATTGCCAGAGTTGGCTGGGATGGGCGCTAGCCTCTCCACAGCCCTAACTAGAAAAGCACTCGGAAAGCGCAGACCTCCGCTAAGGCCGTTCAGGCCTTAATTGGCCCTAAAGTTGTACAGAAAGGTAAAGGAATACGATTACACCATCGGACGCAAGCCTGGAAGTTACACTTTGGTATGGTCTGGACACAGTCACTCGGATAACTACGTCACCTGCGCTAAGAAATCTTTAAAAACTCCCTGCATCCAGACAATAATCTGGATCACTGCCAAAATTTTATCAATTGTTCCTTGTATCATTTCTGACTCATCCTGAAAATTTCATGGAAATCTGTTCATAAGTTTTTGAGTAATGTTGCTAACAGACAGACAAAAAAACAAACCTACGCCGGTGAAAACATAACCTCCTTGTCGGAGGTAATAAATGATAAATTGGCTTCAGATAATGACATCATGCGCACACACACACACACACACACACACAAACATACACGTGTGTTGTGTTTATGTGTGTGTTCCTTATTACAGTATATCCATATAGACACACACCTGCAGCTGTAAGTCTTATGATCACAGACGATGAAGCTTAGACAAACCCAATGCAGAGGCTATTGTTTGCCTGTATTTGTGCCTCCATGTTTGTATATGCAGTATATATATATATATATATATATATATATATATATGTATATGTATATGTGTGTGTGTGTATGTGTGTGTGTTACACGTTCTTGCTCTCTCGCTCACCCCAACTCACTCACCCATGCCATTATCAGCAGGAGTGTGTCTGACAGGTCCTTTACCGCGTTGCCCTGGGCAATAAGGATCTTTAAACAGGGAACAGGAGTAGCTTCAAATGGCAAACAGGAACATCACAAACAGCCCAAGAGACTGAGACAATAATGTGCCCTGAGAGCATTAGCATCCACTTCCCAGTTTCTCTTGACTCTAATACTGTGTTTAGAGTCAGGTTTACTATTGTTGATGATTTCCCCTTCAATATTGGGACATTCCTCACACGCTGGTGTTTTATCATCACCATTATTGTACAGATTGAGAGATTTAGAGGAACAGAAGTAAGTGGGACGCCCGAATATGTCGGAATTGAAACATTGGTGGTACGAGACTAAAGACGCAAGTATGGCTGCGAAATGAATTATATATGAATAATATTATAATCTTATGAAGTAAGGAATAATACATAACAAGGACCTCCATAAATGGGATTATTCTGCATCTCCCAAACATCTGATCCTTTTGTAGTTTATAGCTCCTTTTAAAGTTATTCACAGGGTGGCGGCATGGTGGTGTAGCGGTAAGAAGGTCCTTGCCTTAAGCCTCAGGCTCGGCGAGGGCATTTTATTGTATGACGTTTGCATGTTCTCCCCATGCTTGTGCAGGTTTCCTCTGGGTACTCCAGTTTTTTCCAACAGTCCTCAGACATAAACATTAGGATACTTTTCTGTTCCAGATTGCCCCTAGGTGTGAATGCAAATGGTTATGTAATCCCGTCTTTGCCCAGAGTCGGATGAGATAGGCTTCAGCCTCGCTGCGACACTAATGGGATAAAATGGTTCCGCAAATGGATGGATGGATGGATGGAAAATGAATAAATGAATGAATGTTAGCCACAAAACAACTTCCTGTCATCACTTGTGTTTGAGATTCCCTGAACACATTCATTTTTCACTCTCTTGAAGTTGATAAGACAAAAACTTCTCCCCCCATGAAGTCTTTCCCATCTCAGAAAGCTTCACAGCAAGTTTCATCATCGCAGTGATTACATAAGGGTTTTATTTTTTATTTTTAAGACAGCATGTTTTCTTTCAAAGCAATGCAGGTCTCTATAAGATGGCCCTATAGAATGATAGCATGTGATGAGCACACTGCAGTACATTATACTCAAGTTGAATTACAGCCGAGCCTTCATCCGCAATGATGGCTATGATTAATAATTAGATTCCATAGATCAACATTAAAAAATAATTCTCATCACTCACTCACTCATTAATCCTATTAGGGTCGTGGGGGACTGAAGCCTATCTCAGCTGACAGTGGGCGAAGGCGGGGTACACCCTGTACAGCTCGCCATACCATCGCAGGGCCCTCACACACACAACCATTCACACTCACACTCACACTCACACCTAGGTTCAATTCAAAGCAGCTAATTAGGCTAATGTGCATGTTTTTGGACTATGGGAGGAAACCACACTATATGGAGGAAACCCACCCAAGCACAGGGAGAACATGCAAACTTCACACAGAGATACCTGAGCCCGGGACTTGAACCCAGGACCTTCTTGCTGTGAGGCGGACGTGCCACCATGCTGCCGAATGTTAAAAAATAATGAAACAAATCTGACTTTATTTAGTGGTGTAGTTAGTTAATACTTTACATAGCTGTTTGACTAAAATGTTGATGGGCAAATTAGAGTAGCCAGTTGACCTAAATATGCATTTTTATGGAATTTCGGAGGAAATCGGAGTACCCAGAAGAAACCCACGCATGCATGGGGAAAACAAGCAAATGCCACACAGAAAGGCCCCAGTTGGTCACAAGGTTTGAACCCAGAGCCTTCTTGATGTGAGGTGACAGTGCTAATCATTGAGCCACCATGCGCCCTATTTATCTATTGATTTATTATTTATTGACCTGGTAGTTATAGGTATAGTTTAGTAGATTTACTTAATTAAAGATGAGGCATGCAATTTTAAAGTCAGGACACTTTATAACTCCAAACCCTTGGAGAGCACAAACCTCCACCAAGCCAGAAAAAAACCCCCACAGTACCACCTGCTGTAATATGACACTTCCAAAAAACAATCCTGTCTCTAAATGTAAAACAAAAGTTAAATAAATAAATGAATGAAGGAATGAATGAATGAATAAATGAATAAATAAATAAATAAATAAATTCTGACTACAGAATTTGATCCAGATCAGCACTAAGATCTAAATGAGTGTTACTCTAAACAAAACAAACATACAGATAGACAGACAGACAGACACGCAGACAAAGAAACAATCTTCAGTAGATATTTTACTGACATCTGCTAAGACATTTTTAAAATTAAAGAGTTTGTAAAGGAAAGAAAAACACAACTTTTTGATGAAAATTTCTTGTCTTGTCTTGTCTTGTCAGAATTTCTTGTTACAGAGAACTTAAGAAAATGGCTCATTTTCATTCATTGATGCATTAAATCAGATATAAACTATTGATTTATAAATTATATCGGCAGTATTTCACTTATCGTGGTGGATATCTGTCATAAGATCTCGGTCATTAGACAGTATGTAGAAGCTGGAGGACTTATAATGTATCTTAAAAAAACAGACTGTAATTTGCTGTTGTTTGCTATCCAGATTGTACCCTGTATAGTTATTTAATCAATCACAAACGAAGCCTCAGCAAATAGAAACATATGAGCTGTAGACGCAGCATGGATCTATACAGAGAACCAGATGCAGCTTGCATTTAAATCAGTTGATTTACACTTGGAAAAAAAAGCCTTTGTGAATGATGTCATTCATAAATCACAATTATGAAAATGTCTGTTTAATATGAGCATTGAATAAAGTTGAACAGAATGAAAAATTAGTCTGAGTTAAAGTTTTAACAACTAACAATTAACATTGACGTAAAGCAGCTTTACATTCATTCATCATTCATTTTCTGAACAGCTTTCCAGGCCATCGCAGGGTGGAAACACGCTGATGGACAGATACAGCCTACTCTTGACAAAAATCAGCAATTGATCTTTTACATGCCTCTCACCATAGACAATGACATTGCCGGCCTTTGATAACCCAATTAGCTGCACTCGTGGGACAGTACTGACAACCCGGTGATAGTTGGACTTGAACCCCCGACCGATCAGTAATCCAACATTCCATATCCCAAGAGCCAACGTCAGTAGCCTAAGATCGGTCCGGGAGAACCCACGCCTTCGGCTGCTACCGTGCTCATATTGCACCCGACCCCTATTGCCCCTCCCACAGGTGGTGGGTCTATGGAAGGGCGGACCCATGGGCAGAAGCCACCAGGCGCTCGCCTTCGAACCCCTCCCCCAGGCCTGGCTCCATGGGGGACCCCGGTAACCCGCATCCGGGCAAGGGAAACTGCATCCTTGAAATAATTGTGCTCAGTGAGGTCATGTGAACCGTGCTTAGTCTGGACCTTCATCTAGGACCTGTTTGCCTTGGGTGACCCTACCAGGGGCATAATGCCCCCGACAACACAGCTCCCAGGATCATTAGGACACGCAAACCCCTCCACCACGATAAGGTGGCGATTTAGAAAGAATAGTCCCAGGAAGGAATTCAGGAAGGAATACTTCGAGGACCTCCTCAATCCCACCAACACGCCCTCTGTGGAAGAGGAAGAGCCTGGGGGTTCAGAGGGGGTCTGCCTATCACTGGGGCTGAAGTCACCGAGGTAGTTAAAAAGCTCCAGCCGGGTTCCAGGGGTGGATAAGATCTGCCCTGAATACCTCAAAGCTCTGGATGCGGTAGGACTGTCTTGGTTGACAGGTCTCTACAACATCGCGTGGTCATCGGGGACCGTACCTCTTAATTGGCAAACCGGGGTGGTAGTTCCCCTTTTTAAGAAAGGGGACCGGAAGGTGTGTTCCAACTATCGTGGAACCACACTCCTCAGCCTACCCGGGAAAGTCTATTCACTAGTACTGGAGAGGAGGATCCGGCCAATAGTTGAACCTCAGAGACATTAGGAACAATGTGGTTTTCGTCCCGGCCACAGCACTCTTGACTAGCTCTACACACTCTACAGGATCCTGGAGGGGGCATGGGAGTTTGCCCATCCAGTCCACATGTGATTTGTGAACTTGGAGAAGGCTTTCGACCGTGTCCCTCAGGCTATCTTGTGGGGTGTGCGCCGGGAATATGGAATACCTGACCCTTTGCTACGGGCCGTTCGGTCTCTGTATTGCCAGAGCCAGAGCTTGGTCTGCATTGGTAAGAACATGTCAAATTCGTTTCCAGTGGGGGTTGGATTCCGTCAAGGCTGCCTTTTGTCACCGGTTCTGTTATAATTTTCATGGATAGAATTTCTAGGCGCAGTCAAGGTGTTGAGGGGTTCTGGTTTGGTGGCTATAGGATCTCATCTCTGCTTTT
>JAQMYF010000008.1:5268985-5287749 GCA_030014195.1 Neosilurus mollespiculum
TAGCTCTACTTCGATGTATCGAGCACTGTTCCACGGAAAATCGACTCAAGATCTTATATATATATATATATATATATTTGTATATTTCAGCTTATTTCTCCTGGAAAACTGCAGAAACGATGTAATCTGTCACAGAGTCTTCTCACAGATCTCATCTGCAGCCTGTTGGGCGTGTAATCGTATTCACTGTGCTCAACGCTAACACACAGTGTGATACAAGCAGTGATGAAGTATGAAGATGAGAATGGAGGGAAAGAACACACGCTCCAACAGCATGACAATTCCATTAGAAAACACGTCTCTGTCCATGATGGGTTTTTTTCCTTTACTGGATTTTGTTATTCTCGAGTGATTATATAAGTACAGCAGGTGATGAGTGACCCTCAGGTTACCCCACATCTGCATCTGCATCTGTCGCTGTTCCTGAAGCCTGGTGTTTATGCTGCGGTCGAGGCGCATACTTCTGAAACATGTAGTGCTGTCCTTATTTCTTTCTGAACCATCCTCTCCCTTTGGAAGCGCTTTGAAACCCTGCAGACCTCCTGTGGAGAGCACCATTCATGCAGCTTGAAGAGAAGATCTCTCTCTCTCTCTCTCTCTCTCTCTCTCTCTCTCACACACACACATACACACACACACACACACTCACACACACACACACACACACACTCTCTCTCTCTCTCTCTCTCTCTCTCACTTCCTCATTCTCTTTCTCTATCTCTATCTATCACACTATCTTTCTCTTGTTCTCTTTTTCCCTGTCTATCTTTTGCACTGTTTTTATCTCTCTATCTCTCTGTTGTCTCTCTTTCTCTATCTATATATTTCTTTCTATATCTATCTATTTATCTATCATACTCTCTTTATCTGTCTTTCTCTTGTCTCTCTTTATCTGTTTCTTTCTCTATCTATCTATCTATCTATCTATCTATCTATCTATCTATCTATTGCACTTTCTTTCTCTATCTTCCTTTCTCTTGTTTTCTGTCTTCCTATATCTTTCTATTGTTCTCTCTCCTTCAATCTTCTTGCTCTTTCTTTCTTGCTCTCTCTATCTGTCGTTCTTGCACCTTCTCTCTCTCTTTCTATCTCACTCTGTCTCTCTCTCTCTATCCCTCTTGATCTTTTTTCTCTTTTTCTTTCACTCTCTCCTTCTGTCTCTCTCTTCCTCTCTTTTCTCTTTTTTCTTGTTTTCTCTTTCTCTCTGTCTCCTTTCTCTCTTTCACACATACACTATTTCAGCTTCTCTCTCTCTCTCTCTCTCTCTCTCTCTCTCTCTCTTTAGCACTCTCTTTGTTTCTCTTTTTTGTCCTCTTTTGTTATCTTAGTCTCTCTCTCTCTCTCTCTCTCTCTCTCTCTCTCTCTCTCTCTCTCACTCCCCATATACTTGGAGCCTGCCGAAATCTTGCTTTTAATTCTGCTATTTTTTCCCCCTCATCACGAAGAGCTCATGTAACCCTGCCATCATCCATTCTCCAAGCCTTCCCTCTCTCCGGTCTGTTTTAGATTCCGCATGGAGGCAACGGTGTCACCTCTGATTGGCTCGTGCTTCATGTAGCACAGACTAATCATGCCTCTGTTTTTTTTACCCAATAATACTAGCAGTGGGGCACATACACATGCACATCCATACATACTGTATTTATTTATGGAAGGATTAAAATGGGGCGTCCTGAAAGCCCCTCATCTTCCAACTTGCTTTTCCACTCTATCAGCCTAAGCTTTTTATCTCCTCCTCCTCGCCTCAGCATCCCTACATCTTTTCATTTCCCTCACACTGTCTGGATTTATTGGTCATTTCTCCCATCATCTGCTCCTCGCTTTCGAGAGGCTCGTTTCGAGCCAGAGAGCGTCAGCGAGAGAAAGAACGCTCCCGTCGTTTTATCTTTTTACAACTCAAGGACATTCCTTCACTTTATTCACCTGGCAGAGAGAGATACTGTCCTCCCATCCTGCCTTCCTGCTTTTATTATCTCTTGTCTAACACCTTCTTTCACTCTCTGTCTTCCTCTGTCTCTCTCTCTCTCTCTCTCTCCCTCTCTTTCATCAACAGTATACTAGTTAGCGTGCCCTCATATCTCCTCCAGCATACTGTACATCAGGCTTACCAAGTCTTTTCATGAAGCTGCTGTAATTACTCACTGATTAGTTGCATAGCAGCCTCACAGGAAGAAGGTCGTGGGTTCGAGTCCCGGCCTCGGCTAAGGTGTTTCTGTGTGGTGCTTGCATGTTTTGCCCATGCTAGTGTGGGTGTCTTCTACTCTGGTTTCCTCCCAAAGTCCAAAGACATGCACATTAGACTTATTGGCCGAGGTCTGAGTGGGGCTGAGAATAGAATTAATCTGAGAGGATTAAGCATTTCGGCAAAGGAGTATGCTGAGTACTATGGGTGGTCTCAGGCTACCGAGTGGCGCGTCGACAAGATGCGTGTTTACTAACCTGCAGATCACAAGTTCGAATCTATGTTGATGGTGTAGCCATCTCTGACTTGAGAGGGAGGGACAGCATATGCTCCTCTGTCACTCACAGCGATCACCAGCCAATCCATGGGCATCTGTGAGTTCATTCGGACAAAAAGGGGCAGATAGCACTTTCCCTCTGAGTCTGATAGGCCGCCTCCAAATAACGTAATTTTAAAGATTATAAAATAAAATTGTAAAAATTGTAAAAGAAAATTGTAAAAATTGTAAAGAGGCAGGTGGCAGCATCACATGTCATAGAGGGGGCATGTGTATTCTTATGTCCCTCCCCTCACTGAGACAATGCAATACAGATCTTGATGTACTACAAATGGTTTGGGGTCTAAATTTCAGCCAAGGGTGTTTCTGTGAAGAGTTTGCATGTTTTCCCCATGCCTGCATGCGACTGGTGGTATAGTGGTTAAGGTGCTGGGCATATAATCAAAAGGTTGTGAGATTGAATCCCTGTTAGACTGTGCAAGTTCTCAACCACAAGTGTGCCTCTGTCCACCCAGCAGTATAAATGGGTGCCAGTAAAAACTCCTGGGAAGGTAACCTGCGATGGACTGGCGTCTCATTCAGAAGGGGTTGAACTCCTAGTCGCTTCACGCTACAGAAACTGGGAATAAGATCCCGCTGTGCTGAGCCAAAAGACTCGGGTGTGAAAAGCACAACAGACTGACCTTACCTTACCTTTGCATGCATGGGTTTCCTGTGGGTATGCTGGTTTCCTCTGACAATCCAAAGACATACACATTAGGTCAGCTGTCTACTTGAAATTGTCGATAGGTGTGAATGTGGGTGGGAACGGTTGTCTGTGTGTTGATCCTGCAATAGATTGTGACGTCGAAGTCAGCAGCGATTGGCTACAGCTTGCCATGTGACCCTGAAGGACAAGCCGTATAGATAATGGATGGATAGATGGATCTGTTTTGGTTGGGGAAAGTGGTTTAAAAGGCTTGGCTGAGAGGGCCAATGTCTCAGTTGTGAAACTGAGTGGTGAAAAGTTAATAGAGATTAGTTCATGCATCCTGGATTATTAATAAAAACACTATTTTCAAACACATTTTTGCAGAAAACATTGGTCCAATGGTAAATCATGGATTTTTTTCAATTCCATTATCAAACCTAAGGCCACAGTTTCTGAATACTGAGCCAGAGCTGTCACCTGATAACCACTTGAGATTAGTTGGATTTACTGCATAGGACACGGGTGAGATTTACATGTTAATGCAAGGACAGCCTTCCGGGTAGCTTGGGGGGATGTGGAAGAGGTTGTGTTTTTAAAAAAAAAAAAAAAAAAAAAACACAGGAAAGCAGGAAAAATGAAAGGTCTGGCTGTGGGATTGTGTTCAGAAACCCTCAGGACCGAAAGAAATAAATAACCACAAGATAAAACTTTAAACATGTGCTGGAATGAATGAAATATGGCAAATTAAAGATTAAAAAATAACAAGCGATATTAGAATATAAATGAAGGAGTGACCTGTTCGGGGCATACCCCGCCTCTCAGCTGGGACCGTGACAGATTGGCTGTTCTAAATTTTTGTGTTTTGGCCTTGCAATGGTCTAGTGAGCTGTTCAGGGTGTGCCCTGATTTCTCCTGTAGTCGGCTGGGATGGGCTCCAGCTTCCCCACATCCCTAATAAATGATAATGCCGTTCCGAAAATGGTGGAAAACAACTATGGTAGACAAAATGCCATTAAACTGGAGATATGATACGTTTTTGTTTTGTTTTTTTACTTTTGTGACCCATAAATGTTGTTCCAGTGTTGAATGTTAGACAATGCCAAAATGATAAATAACGACATGAGCACATGTTTAAGTTTTCCCCTACTAGTGCGTCACATCGTGTTGGGTCTTCTTATTAGCTAGCCTTCCCTGACTGTCACCCCCACCCCCATGCACAGCAGTATCTCCTCTCATCTCGGTCTGCCTCCCAGCGCATCGATAGGAAAGGTGATCCACTTCAGAACGGTGACCAATCAGAGATCAGAGAGAGGAATCTGCAATCCTGAACGCCAAATCATCAATGCCAAAATCAGCATTTCAGGGGAGGTGGGGAGCACCTTCCTGAAGAACAGTTTTTTGGGTTAGGAATTGTACTCTGGTGCTCCACTGGTGTCCAATATGAAAAAAGGTCTCAAAATGGGTATCATATCTGATCTTTGAATAAATATCTAATATTTTTAATGGAAGTAACAGTGTCAATTGGCTCAAAATGAACAGACTTAAAAGAAAATTAAATCCAAACCTTATAAAAGCTTGCATGCATAGTTTATGTGTGTTTCTATTGAAACATACTGTTTCATGAACCTTTTTGAAACAGCAGTTACTCCATACACAGGGTGGGTGCCACTGTATTGCAGAAAGTTAGGTGCTCAGTTTATGTGATCACGCTGTATTTTCCTTTGTAATGTACATATGAATGCACTGCATGGTATTCCTATATGTAGGATTACCTGTTTGATTTATGTGAGCGGAATCGCATATGGCAGTGGTAGCTCAGTGGTTAAGGCTTTGGATCGGTCATCCGAGGGTCAGTGGTTCAAGCCCCAGTACCACCAAGCTGCCATCATTGGGCCCTTAACCCCATCAATTGCTCAGTTGTATATAGATAAATGTAAGTCGCTCTGGATAAGGGCGTCTGCCAAATGCAGTAAATAGGGCCAAAAGAAGGCTCTGGATTGCTAATCCGAATATCGGGGGTCCATGCACCAGTTCCCTCAAGGTGCCACTGTTGGGCCCTTGAACAAGGCCCTTAACTCTCAATTGCTAAGTTGTATAAAAAATGATAAATGAAAGTCACTCTGGATAAGGGTGTCTGCCAAAAAGCCGTAAATGTTAATGTATGATTGTATGATTTGTAGATGTGCCCTAGTTGTATTTTATTCAGAAATTTACTAGTTTATATCTGATTTGTTAGTTTAACATGTGTATACTGTTATTATTGCTATTAACTTACCTTATATGAGCTGGGGATTCACATCCTATTCTTACAATTTTGCACTGTCACAACAGGAAAACAGCAACCTTTTCAGTCAATCTTTATCACCAATTTTAGCAGATTGCAACTTCCAAACTGTAAGTAAAAACCACCTGATAATAGAAAAAATTATATATATAAATATAAGATCTTGAGTCGATTTTCTTGAGTCGAAAACTGTTATTTTTTCCCACATACAATATATATACAGTATATATATACAAGCCTGTTTCGTGGTTGCCACTCATCAGGGGATTTATCTTTGACATATCGAGCACTGTTCTACAGAAAATCGACTCAAGATTTTATATATATATATATATAAGATCTTGAGTCAATTTTCCGTAGAACAGTGCTCGATACGTCGAAGTAGAGCTAAATATATATTGTATGTGGGGAAAAAATAACAGTACTACAATTTGTACAAATTGTAGTACTGTTATTTTTTCCCACATACAATATATATATATATATATATTTATTTATATATTTATATATTTATATATTTATATATATATGTTCATGTGTAACCCTGGGTTTACACTGGGTCACGATGTCCGCGATCTCCACGATTTGAGAGAACATTTTGAGAGAATTTGAGAACGTTGGGGGTTGTGGGATCGAATTGTGATGATCTCGAGGGAACTTAGTGGATTTGTGATGATCGCGCTGATGCATTATGACTTGACGCCAAACGTAGTAGAACGTGGGAAGTGCAGTAGAGCACAGTAGAGCTTAATAGACCTTAACAGAGCGTAAAAGACCTTGATGCGCCATCGTAGGGGATCTTAATGAACTTGGAAACATGATTCCTTCAAGTTTCATCTTTTGGATGCTCCCTGCCTCCTTTTTATACCCCAATTGTGCTCCAGTCATGTTCATAAGTCTCCACACTTTTTTGAATTGCGGAGATCACGGACATCGTACCCAGGGTAACAGAATACTTTTGAAGGCTTGCCTTTCATTTCACTTTAAGAAAATACACTGGCTGCATTTCGGACTTGTTAATAAAATGACTTGTGAACGTGGGTGTCCATCTTTTCTCTAACATCCCTGTTTATCACTAAGGCTGACTATCAAAATTAATAGTCTGTTACTGAAAAGTGTTCCTCCGAAACCATTAGAACTAGCACAGTATTGTTATGCAGGAACAGTTGACATGAATGCATGGTTGGCGTACTTTTTTATTTTGCTATTAATTAGTAATACGTCATGGCAGACATCAAAGCAGAGTAAAACGGAGAAAACTGTGATGAAAAGCCAGTCTTTGAAAACACCTAATGAACTGTCATCCTTTTATAAACGGATCAAGGATAGCAAGTTCAATGAAACATAAAAGTCTTTGTGTCCTGCGCCATAATTAATGTGCACTGTCATAAAGCGACAGCAGCTTTTCATTTGACAAAACATTACGCCACTTACACTAATTATTTATGTTGTGCCACAAACCCAGGACCAGTGTGAATGGATCGGCATAATGTGTACAGAGTGGTATTAAATACATGGGATCCCAGTTGCAGCTGTACTAAGATGGACGTGGTTCACTCGGCACTTAGCTGCATGTCTCTGGATTTTCTCAGCACAACTACCCAGCAGCACTGACACTGATATTTGTAGGAACCATCTGCTAGAATGGAATGGAATGGTGGCTTCAGATCAGTGGGTGTTTATGGTTGAGCTGCTCCATAATGTCGATCATTAGTATGGAGACAGAACCGTGTACAGATCGTCCCGAGGGGAGGTTTGAGTCCGTGCCCTTTTACCCTGTCACTGCACATGTATAATAATTGTATTTTATATGACCTCTGGGCTTTCACAGAGCAAAAAAATGTGAGGCTGGAGTGAATTCATGAGCCCTGTTTCTTCCAAGATCTGACATTGGAACTGAGACATAATTGGCTCATCTGCTTCCGGGGAATATTTATACGTTGCATGTTTGATTGGCTTGAGTTCCAAGAGCTTTGGCGCTGTTGAATGACCCTTGACATACTATACTCAGGATTATTAATCAGCTCCATCCTGTCATTGATGCACAGAGAATTACTATCTAGTGGGTAACTGAAAAAAAAAACACAGTTAAAAAAAACTAGATTCATGGAAAATAATAGCACGGTAGCAGATCTATTCACAGTTTTATTATTATTATTATTTATTTAGGACAGTGGTTAGCACATCCGCCTCACAGCAAGAAGGCCCTGGGTTTGAGTGTGAATGGTTGTATGTGTGTTGGCCCTGCGATGGCCTTTCAAGCCATCCGGGGTGTACGCCTCCCTCGCCCAGAGTTAGCTGAGATGGGCGCTAATTGGGATTAATTAGGATTAAGCAGCATAGAAAATGAATGAATGGATGAATATGTAAAATATGTGTTACACGTTTGCAAAACCCTTGTGTAAGCTGTAACTATAGAAACGAGTGCACTAATATAAGACCTGCAGCAGTACGGTGACTTTATTCTACATGCCGTATGCGATCCACAATCATGATGTTCAGAGTTTAGTCTTGAAAAGGTATAAATACTAACCCCATCCTAATCCTAACCCCTGGAACTTTTAGTAATAACTAAATGATGAACTAAGATCCTCCAGCTGTGATTGTACTGTTGGTAATTTATGATGATCTGTTGTATCGTTTCATCCCTGGTTTAATCTGTTGAGTGCAATCGGATTAATTTCAGGAACAGAAGTCTTTGGTTTTATTATTCATTTTCCTAGAATACAGATAAGATTAAGATATGTGTGAGGTTTTGTTGAAATAGATTTTGAAGTCAAGGTAAAAAATATATATATATATATATATATATATATATATATATATATATACACACACACACACACACACACATATTTCTCTCTCAATAAAGCCACTGACTTACTAAAACCTTGTACAGTATGTTATTTGTGTATAAATATAATGCATTTTGCCAAAAAAATAGAAAACAAAAATACAGGCTAATTGATCAACATATTCTACAAAGGATTGTTTTTCAGATGCGCAAAATAAAAAGTGTGTTCTATATATTAGCCATGAGGATTATGCGGTGTGGAGCATTCTGCCCAAACGTGCAAATTATAGGATGGTCTTGATAAAAAAAAAAAAAAAAGATTAATTTAGCACCTATGTTATATATTTAATCCTGAAAGTCACCTTGGAAAAAGTGATTAAGTAAAAGATTTAATACGACCACAGGGCAGGTATTAAATTTGTGCATGTTTTGTTTTGATGGCAAACTAGGCCGCGTTTATTAAAAATGTGCCTTAACATAACTATGTCAGAGTTGGTTAATTCATTCATTTTCTAAGCCGCTTAGTCCTTATTAGGGTCGCGAGGAGGCTGGCGCCCATCTCAGCCGACTCTGGCACCCTGAACTGCTCGCCAGACCATCGCAGGGCCAACAGACATACAACCATTCACAATCACACACATGGTTGTGAACCGATTCAGGATTTAAGTATATGCTTAAAATATACTTGCATATTAAAGTATACTTGCATATTCATATCCATGACACGTCAGGTGAGCTCTGCACACTCTGAGCTAATAGCACTGCGTCGCTAATGGATTCTTTGAGCCCATGCATTCAGTGTTTATTATATACTACACAGAAACTTGAGTAAACCGTGCCCCGTAATGGTGCATACAAGAACAATGAACTAAAACTAATTTTCTATGGTTTATTTTTCCATTTTAAAGCCCGATAATAATGACGCTGCCTTCTCCAAGTGACTTTAACAAACTGTGAGCGATGAACCTAAAATGTTTTGTCTGGACATGCATTACTGCTCACACCCATATGTTCATCTGTTGACCTTCACTACAGAACTTGTTTGCCTTCTGTTATAGTCCCATTGCAGTTCACATATATCACATGAGTTAACCCTGACTCTTTAAATCATGTGATCTATGTGAACAAGCTTCGCTTAGGAACCATCATGCTATCATCAAATGTCAAGACGTGCCACTGACAGCCACTGCTTCACTCCTGAAATAGCATTTTGGATGCTGTCATGCCAGACTCTGGCCATCAGTTGAAGAAAGAGATTGAAACGTAGCCAATTCCAGCAATGCTGTTATAATTGGATGGAGCCGAGCCGACCATCTGTCATGCACAGATCTTAAAGGAGGAACCAGCACTTACCTTGTCTGTGTTGGTGATATTCTGCGATCATATACTGTGTATATATAAGGTGGTTTTAGAGATATATGAACATGACAGTAAGACAGTAAGAGTTACATCTAACATGCGGTTTATTATAGAGTTAAACCTCTATTACTTCCTTACTAGCTCACAGAACCCAATTATCTCCCTCCCACTTTGGCAGAATTAGACTTTGTGCCAGGAGCTACATTGACGAAGAAAAGGGACGTGTTCTGACTCCGTCTCGATGCAGTGACAGGCTTCCTTTTCTACTCAGTAACAGTGTGAGTCTTATCAGCACCGCTCTTCTGTTTCATTATCCACTCAGCCTTCTGTGTGGAAGCGGATCGGAGTACTCATACGGGGTTCATCCAAATTTGCTAAATTATGCAGCACAACCAGAAAAGATAAGACCTTTTTAGGTAAAGGTAACTTACACAGATTAGTGTAGCAGTGTTTTATTTTCGTCAGGGAAATTTTGTATGATTAATCTGTGTGAAATCTGTCACTCATTATTAGCAATATTGGCATTTTCATTTTGTTACTGAGTGCGATGCCAGGTCCTGACTGCTTTGGCTTTTCTCACCCTCTGGACCTGCCTGATTCATCCTATTGCTCTATTTCTGCTTGGAGCTTATACACATATGACTCACATGGATCCCCTGAATATTTGTACTTCCCAAAATCATTTTATGCTCAATTTACTAAATCCCATCCGTTACTGTAGATTTGTGCATGAAAAGTGGTTTAATCATAAACACTGTCCCGTGCGCATCCACTGCACCGAGGTCTCTTATATATTGAGGTCTCTTATATATTATACATTCACACTCACATGAAGTGGTTTTTGAAAACCTGTTTTCTGTATTTAAGTCACATGACATGACATAAACTACAAACGAATGTGTCTTTTGCAGGAGGAGAAACTATTGTGAAAGGAGAAAACTCACCTTTAATTGCATAACAACACTCAAAGGAAACAATAACCATTTACAATTATGTTTACAATATTGTTTCTCATTCGCGCAAATCTATAACAGTAACCCAGCTTCTAACACTTAAAAATATAATTTTAACAAGTTATAATCACAGTACGAAGCTTGAGTGATACTGTGTGGAGTTCTCCGCGTGCCTGCTTGGGTTTCCTCAGGGTGCTCTGGTTTCCTCCAACAACCCAAAGACATGCACATTAGGCTGATGGCTGTTCCAAATTGCCCCAATGTGTGAGTGTGAATAGATGTCTGGCGAGCTTATAGGTTGTACTCCACCTTTGCCCAGTGTTGGCTAAGATCCTAGAAGGATTAAGCAGTTTGGCAAATGAGCGAGTGAGTTTGTGATAATTGCAGTGTGCTATGTCACCCAGAAGAGGGTGAATTTGTTTGTTTGTTTGGGACACTACCCTACCCTACCCGAGTCCCAGACATGACATTTGACTTTGAAATGTCAAGGTCAAAGGTGAAGATCGGAGCAAGGGTACAGATTTTTGGAGAAAACTGGCGGCACAGTGGTGTAGTGGTTAGCATGTTGGCCTCACAACAAGAAGGTTCTGGGCTCGAGTCCTGAGCTTGCATGTTTGTGGGTTTCCTCCCACGCACAGTCCAAAAACATCCACATTAGGCTAAATGGCTGTTCCAAATTGCCCCTAGATGTGAGTGTGAATGGTTGTGTGTGTGTGTGTGTGTGTATGTGTGTGTGTGTGTGTGTGTGTGTGTGTGTGTGTGTGTGTGTGTGTGGGTGGGTGGGTGTGTGTGTGTATGTGTGGGTGTGTGAGTGTTTGCCGCCCTGCGATGGTTCAGGGTGCACATTGCTTTCGCCTATTGTCAGCTAAGATAGACTTCAGCCTCCCAACAACCTTTGTAGGATTAAGCAGTTCGTCAAATGTGTGAGTGAGTGAGAACTCTGAAGCGAGTAAACAACTACTGATAGACATGCTTTTACTATGAAACACTAATCAGTAACCATATGGGCTTTTAAATGAGACAATTACCTTTAACCTTGAGTGACTGTGAAAGGTCAAACCCCAGCCATCTCGTTAATCCCTTTAACGAGAGAATTTTTTCGCTTATTTGGACACGTCCACATATGAGAACATATTGTACAACGACCACATGGATAATTAAAACCAGACGCCATAGAGGGCATATTTGCTACGTTATATATGCAGCGTAGAGGAGGCACTTTGCACTTTCTGAGTGCTCCTCTAGTCCTTTTCTGTTTTTCAGTAACTAAAAACCTATTCTTGAAGCAATGTAACTACTTAACATAGACCATTTGACTATCCGAGAATCCTGTGCTGAAGTCTCGAGAGTGACTCTATCTGCATAAGCCAAATTAGTCACATCTGCGACTATGTGCTAGCTTGTTAGCCAGTAATGTGTCTAAGTAATCCCTTCAAACGGATTCACAATGAAGAGACTTAGTATAAATCTCCGAAATACCCCGAGACAAACATAGACGTGATGTCAAGAGCTCTTTTTGTATTTTGTATAATTAGACTTAAAAATACTTAGGAAAAAAACAAATATATTTCATTGTTGTCATCATTTCACGCGAGTTATTTCCCCCTGCTTAGCATGTCAGTCTCTTGATGGATGTTCGGAGTTAGCGTCTTTAATCTGATATTAGCACTGGACATAAACCATGTTGAAAGGTGCCATGGTGCCTTTTAGAGTACATCATCCTGACATTTAAAACATTTCTTAAAAGCATTGAACTAAAGTAATGTAAATTACAAGCTAAAATCCTGCATGAGGTTAGCTAATTAGCAATGATTTAACATGCTCAGGGTATAACTCCTCGAAGGTGGATATTTATAGACTACTGCATTCATTTTAATGTTTGTGCTGAAGCCTTGTTGCATAAATTGAGGATAAAGACAATAAGAAATGAAAACTGACCCATTCTACCTGGTTACTTTTTGTTCATGTGTGTGAGATTCAAAAACTTCGAAATACCGTTTTTGTCTTGGATAGCAAGTCCCCATACACATGCAAGAATGCAAAAATTATTCACCTATAATGTCATGTTATCTTGTGATAAACTCTCTGGCAGAAAATGTTGCTCGTAAAATCTGGAAACATAGCCAATACTGTGACGCTAGTCTAAAAAGAAGGGAGATATTGGATGGTGGGCGGCACGGTGGCGTAGTGTTTAGCATATCCGCCTCACAGCAAGAAGGTCCTAGGTTCGAGTCAGTGGCGCGGGCGTTTCTGCGTGGAGTTTGCATGTTCTTCATGTGCTTGCTAAATTTCCTCCGGGTACTCCAGTTTCCTTCCACAGTCCAAAGACATACACATTAGGCTAATTGGCTGCTCTGAATTGCCCCTTGGCTGCTCCAGCCTCCATGTGACCCAAGTAGGATTAAGCGGTTTGGCAAATGATTGAGTCTGAGTAAGTGAGTGAGAAATTGGATGGTATGAAAATTCTACTTCTTAAAAAATATCTTTATTACATAAATCCCTTCTCTCCTAGAAATTACAGGAGTCTCCTGCATATTGATAGCCGCTCCCTGACACCTGTAAATTATATATTTTTTCTTATTTTTAAATGATATATATATATATATATATATAATATAGAGAGAGAAAGCAAAGATCTCAGAGTTTAGCTCGAATCATTGGAAAAGAAGACTGACTGTATATAACGTAACAAGATATTAACAGTGACAGAGCATCCTGATTGGTCACTTTTTCTGCGAAGTAGACCTATGGGTTTTTTCTGTGGGAGGGCTTTACAGTAATGACAATGTTGCTTGTTGATTGATTGATTGATTGATTGATTGATAGATAGCTAGGGGAAGGGGAATATAATATAATTTTTGCATTTTCCCTGAATGAGTTTTTGCATGGTAGAATGTCTGTTATTACCTCAAGTCCACTAGGGTCACAGTAAAGCTGGAGCCTATCTCAGCCGACACTGGGCAATAATGATGATGATGATGAACCCTGATCATCTTGCTAGACCATCACAGAGCCAACATACATACAACCATTTAAACTCAAACTCACACCTAGGGACAATTTCGAAACCCCAGTTAGCCTAACGTGCTTGTCTTTGGATTGTGGGAGGAAACCGGAATACCACGAGGAAACTCCACACAGAATCCTGGGTACTGCGATTATAACGTGTTACTCCACACAGAAATGCCCTCGCAGAGTTAGTCAATACAAATGAAATGTCCATACAAAATTTATTCAATGTTAGTTTAGAGTGCTGTTACAGCCCAGGGTATTACACCTCCCCACCAGCAGAGGTCTCCCTCCAATCAATTCTATTTGACCTCTTCCTGCTCACTTCCTGTCTGGAGAGGATATAAGGCAGAGTTCACGTGTATAAACCTGGTCAGAGTGCATGTTTCAAAAAAATAAATAAATAAATAAATAAAATTTAAAAAAGTAATTTTAAAAAAAGGTGCAGATTTTGATAGCAAAGTCTGGGTGTTTTAATGCCCCAATGAAATGAGCACTCATGTGTTTAACTAATCACAGTTCGCTGTTGCTAGCTTCTTGAGATAATTCTTTACTGTAAATAATATTAGGTTTTAATTTTTTGAGTTTTTTTGTTTTATTCCTGAAGCTTAGCTTGACCTTGAAAGTTGTGTAGCATGTCATATCTTATCTGCTCAAAGAAACTATTTTTAGCATGCTGCAAATTTGGTCTGGTTGCTAATCACGGTGTATTATCTTAAACTGTTTAATGTTTTTCAGCCAAGGAATTTTAAGAATGTGCCATTCATGCTCTAATACTGCAGTGCGGACCCCAGTTAACCATGAGGTTCTAGAAGAAAAGGTGTTTAGCAGCGATTGACAGCTTCAAGACAAATGCTATTGTCGTTGTTCATGAATGTAAATGAGGTGCAGGACAATAGTGACAAGTGAAATGATGATTGAAAGTAATGAGATAATCGCCTCCTAAATGGTTCAAATTGTTTCATTGGCATTTGCTATGGTAATAGGGACCGTACATTATTGCTACAGGTCTGAGTAGGTCATATAAATGATGTATTGCCTATTCTTCAACTATTTATAGCCAGCGTAATCGTAGAAGAGGTAAAGCGTTGGCCCGTTGCACCCTTTTTGAAACATCAAATGCCCTCTTGAAGGACATGACTAACGAACTCCACACAAGCTAATGGAGTATTGTAATGGCCTTCAAGATGGCGCAGCAGCTTCCCCTCAGGGAAATTAGGAAGGGCATGTCAATGAGACCGTGTCAAATAATGACTAATGAAACAAGGCCCTGTTTCCTCCACTAGACTACCTCTTGTCACTTCATACACATTGCTGAAATGAGTTTAAAAGTTACACTCATGCTGATCTCTTACGCACCGCACGGTATACACAGGTGTCCCAGTGCACTCTGGGAAAAACAGAGTTCTCAGAAAGGACATAGCTTCATAAAAAGTGGTTATAGGATTGTAAAAGGTGCTTTATCGCAAAGCAAAGCTGAAATAATTTTAAGAGATTTTGAGATCCCTAAAGTGCCCGAACCATTAAAATAACTAAAGGCCTCGAGTGAACCTGATTATATTGCACATCTGAGCATTTGTTCTGTGTATTCATCATGTTCTTCTCTGCTGCACATTTGCAGTCTTTACACAGCTCATGAGAGCAGAAGGGAAGCATTCGGACCACGTAGCAATTCAATTCCCTATAGCAACATCCTGTTAGCCCTCTACCCCATCACATTAATAACTCCAAGAAGCTCGGTTAATCATGCCGTGGTGTCTCGCTGCACCCTGTCTGATATTGGATCAGTTCCCATTAGTTCTGAGTCAGCCTGCATTGACGATTTCCTTCAAACATCCAAATGTTGCCAGGTGTTTGGCTGTTTTTGTTTTGTTTTTTCTTTGTGTATACCAAATAACCAATTACTCACTGTCAGTATTAAGAATGATCCAATTCAAGGTTTTTGCTTTTTCTTCCCTTTATATTTATATCACCACTCAGAATATTGGTGGATTTTTTTTTTTTTTTTTAAATGACCCCATACTGGCATCCTGAGTATAATTTGCATTATCCATGGTGGATGTGTAATCATAGCAGTGATGGTGGCATGCTTCCAGGAAGAAATAAAATCATAACAGAGGATGCTGTTTCAGATGGTGGTGGTATGATGTGGCCCAGTAGATTTGTAATGACCCAAAAGATTATTTTCCAGTAATAACCTAAAGGCCCAAACTGTTTTGTTCCAGTTGTATTATGGTAATTTGCCAGTGATTCCAATTTGCATTTAATAAAAATGATAGTAGTTTATAGAGTCATTGTAATGAATACCCTGGAACACCCATAAAAAAAAAAGTTCCTGGAATTATGTACTTTTTGCAGTAGTTTGCATTTGCATTTACAGCATTTGGCAGACGCCCTCATCCAGAGCAACTTACAGAAGTGCTTTAAGTCACTCTGAGTGAATAGATTCTGTTACTGGTTCACTAACATAGGCTCAATGTACCATCAATCAAAACTCAGTGGGTGAGTCTGGTGTGTGTTCTTTTTCCCTTTCTCTTTCTTCCCAACCATTATTATCCATCCATTATGTCTCTGTGCAATTATATCAGTGACCAATGTTCAGATATCATCTCATAGCAATGCTTTAGGCGAGTAGGCTATTTGTCATATCAGGTTAGAGGGAGCGGAATATAGCATTTTATTATTGTATTCAAATTCTTATCAATTAAAATATATTATTATCATAAAATAGTTTTATTTTATAAACAATAAAGTACCACGTTTTCAGTGTATTTTCAGTGTTTTTGCTTATTATCCATACTTTTACCTCAATATACTTGTCGGAATGATTTTTTTTTGGTTCTCATGGCCTACAATAGCATCGTTTGATACATTTTCACCCAAAAATTATAGAGAAGTAATTTTTACTTCATTTTATTAGGAGCCCTTTTAGACGAAGTGGTGGTGTACAATCTTCACTGCACACTGATTTATACAGAGACCAGACATAAGTAAATGGACACCCAAAATTTCAGAATGAATATTTGCTGGTCGAAGAAGAGGCTTGCATCTTGCTGCTCGGCCATAAATATCCTATTTGATGAAGATAGCGTGTAACAGTTTTTGAGCTGGTCCAAAAATGACTTAAATTTAATGAACACTAGTCGATCTGCTGTATAAAGGTGCACAAAGTTGTACTAAAGTTATGCAAGCATGCCTCGGACTCCAGGAGCTCAAGAATTGTCCAGTTTTCAGAGAGGTCAAATTCTGGGTCAGAGGGATAATCTTGTCCCTGTCACTCACAAGCAATACTAGCCAATCATGGCATCTGTGAGCTCATGCATACAGGGGGCAGATAATGTGTTTACATGAGTGTGTTAGGCTGCCCTTGAATATGTATGTGCAGCAATTTTAAAAAAAATTAAGTGGGGGAAAAAAATGCCTTTTGCTGTCTTGGTTGGTGGCGTTGTGTGAAAAGGAAAGACTGGTGGGAATTGGCTACGAATAAAACTGGGGATATCAGACAGAATTAATAAATAAATCTTGAAAAACAAACAAAAATATTATTCTGGGCTCCCCAGTGAGTGGCTTTCTCCCTGTTGACATGAAATTCGAACCCCAACGTGTCCAAGGCATCCCAGGAGACAAAGGAGCTAAATTGGAGGGACTGTATACTTTCTCTGTCTGTCAGTCGCATTGACACTAGCCAATCATGGGCATCTGTGAGCCCATCATGTATTTGGAAGTTGTGATTTCCTCTCTATGTGTGTTTTGCTGTCCTGTGAGCAGCACTTGGCAAAGATGCAGTTGGCTGGCTTGAGTGGACCGAAAAACCTTCATAGCATCACATCTACATTGGAGTTTTTCAAGATTTTTATTTGCGAGGGGAAAAAAAAAAATCTGTGAACGTAGGTGTTTCTTGGCCAGAAGTCCCACTTGGTATATAAACCAAGAGACTACATTGATGCTAATTCAAAAGGAAGAACTACTGCCTCTGCACACACACACTTTACCACCTGTTCACACATATTCAGAATCATTTTAATGGATAAAAGGTCCTAATGTCATACAAATACCAATTAATTTAAAGTAGTAATTAAACCGTCTGCACAGTCTCTATTAGGCAGCAAAGAAAAACCAGGCAGAAATATGCAATTATTCACATCTTCTTGCACATACATGCCCTGAATTCCTCTGAGACTGAGAATAAACAAGCTGTGGCATTATGGTGGGTTTTCAGACAGCTGCTCAGCCCATTTTCTCTGCATCTGCCTGCTCTGGCTCCTACTTTGCGCTTATCCTCTGCATGCATCCTGCTTTTCTCTTAAGTATTAATAGCAGGTAGCATAATATACACACATGTATTGTATTTATCACAGTGCATCAGAGTAATGCACGTCACTGCCGTGAGTGCTTCACAACAACTTCAGGCAGATTTGTGTCTATGTTTTGAAGACATGGCCGACTGTAGCCATGCCACCCACAAAGGAAGGACATCATGTCACTTCTGAGTAGTTATGTAACCCTGGGTCTGTGTCTTAAACTGTAACCATTGTACTTTCCTTATTCTGCATGTACTGTATATATGAAGCGGAATATATTCCTTCTATTTATACACAGGTGCATGAGAGCACTGCTTGTGTCCTGAGGTGACGCAAAAGTACGTGCTCCCGAAATCCTGTCAAGTGGAAGGGAAAATCACCCTCATTTCTGCCCCATCACACTCCTATCCAGTGGGGTCAATTGAGCTTGTCGTCACCTCAGGCTCTTTCTGAGAACTTCTTCGCCACTCTGGATAATAAATGCAGATGCAAGGGGCTCATGCTGCTTTAAGACAAGACAGCTCCTTATTCCAACTGTGCAGTCTGACTTTGAAATATTGTCACGGAACACCTGCGGATATGTTCTCCGAGTCTTTTCAAATCAGAGAGCAATATTTTCTGGAATATCAGGGCGAGGCGGGACGGCGGTGTAGTGCTTAGCACGTCCGCTTCACAACAAGAAGGTTCTGGGTTCGTGTCCTGGGTTCGTGTCCTGGGCTCGGCGAGGGCTTTTTTGTGTGGTGCGTGCATGTTCTCCCTATGCTTGCTGGGCTTTCTCCAGGTATTTCAGTTTCCTCCAACAATACAAAGACATATTAGGCATATTAGGCTAGTTGACTGTTCCAGATTGCCCCTAGGTGTGAGTGTGTGTGTGTGTGTGTGTGTGTGTGTGTGTGTGTGTGTGTGTGTGTGTG
>JAQMYF010000008.1:5304237-5322047 GCA_030014195.1 Neosilurus mollespiculum
ATGTGGGAAAAAATAACAGTACTACAATTTCATCCCGGGCTGAAATTGTAGTATTGTTATTTTTTCCCACATACAATATATTTAGCTCTACTTCGACGCATCGAGCACTGTTCTATGGAAAATCGACTCAAGATCTTATATATATATATATATATATATATATATATATAAGTGCAGCATGGTTTGATTTGTGCTAATCATAAACACACACTCCTTTCTGTTTGACTCTTTCATTCCACTCCTTCCCTTGGCATCACAGGTTCCTTGCTCTATTTGTGCTGTGAGTGATGAAGTGATTCCTCGGCCACACTTTCTTGTTCTTGTCCTTGTGGCTAAGGGCAAAGTGGGCATGCCGGTATGTAAGGTAATGGCTGTGTGTTGGCCCGTGTGATGTTTCTGGACTCACAGAATAAATTACAGTGCAGGGAACTGATTGCGGGGCTGTGCACTTTCTTCATGCATGAGTACATCAGTGCCTGAAGGACCTTTAGGCTTCATAATCTTCAGGAAGAAACAAGAGCACACACAGGCCTCATGCATGCAACTGACCTGGTTTCAATATGATACACATGGTGTTCCGATGGAGGCTTAAATATTAAATATTAAATATTTTTTTCTCCCCGAATTTTAATCGTATCCAATTCTGACTCATCAAGTGTTGCCTCCCTAGCACATACGACCACCACCAACCAGGGAGGGGCGTAAGCATTATCATGCACCCTCCTTGACACACTCGGAGCGAGAGCGCTATCCAACCCTTTTGTACGAATGAGCTCACAGACGCCCATGGATTGGCTGGCGATCGCTGTGAGTGACAGACATAGACACGTATGCCATCCCTTCCCCCGGTGAGAGCTGGGCCAGTTAGCCCCCATGGACTCCCCGCCTTTGCCCGGAGTCGGCTGAGATAGGCGCCAGTCTTCCCGCGACCCTAGTTAGGATTAAGAGGTTTAGAAAATGGATAGATGGATGCACTCCCAGTTGCGGATGGCTGTGGCATCAATCTGGATTCGAACTTGCAATCTCCAGGTTGATAGTCACGCACCTTGACGAAAGTACCAGTGACACGCCACTCGGGAGCCCTAATGATGCTTTAACACGGGCATTTGCACAGGAACAACTCGCACAGGTTGCCTGTGTATGATAATTTTTTTCCAGAACAACTTGACACCACTGGGCCTAACTTGCTCCACTTTTTGAGGTGCAACTAGTCAACTGAACACGATCGGCATTAAGTAGGATGGTTTACACATGTGAAGTAGCATCCATCATGGTTAATACAGACTTTTGATTGCAGATGGAGGGATCTTCTCTAGTGGTTTCCTTGCATGTTGTCTCCCTAGCCCCCAGCTTGCTACTGATTTGAGAATGGCTTTGCAAACACGCAGGAAAGTTCTTCTGGGTAAAAGCAGCATAAGTTACAGAACACTCAATGTGCAGCAACTTAATCAAAGTAATGATGTTCGTCACTTAATATTTTATTGATTTTGTGCAAGTATTTGGAAATTAAAGAAAAACATAATGTTCCAGTAGTAGGCAAACTACCAAAAGATGTGCATTACATTCCCATGTACGCCATGTAGGCGCGACTGGCTTGTTGCTATGCAACATCCTTATAAGGAAATGAAAACGGTGTTCCAAAAACGTAGTGGATAGTACGTCCACCTCACAGCAAGAAGGTCTTGGAGTTTGCATGTTCTCTCCATGCTTTCTTCTGGATGCTCTGGTTTCCTCCTACAGACCAAAAAACATGTACATTAGGCTCATTGGCTGTTCCCCTAGTTGTGAGTGTGCAATGGAGTGGCAAGGTGCACCCGGCTTTCACCCAGTGTTGGCTGAGATAGGCTCCCTAGTAGGACTAAGCAGGCTATATGCTGGATGAATGGATGGATGTTCCAAACACTCAACATATTTCAGTAACACTTAAATTTGTATTAGTGTAAATCTGTTCCAGTTTGTATGGTATTTCATCCATCACAATCTTAGACTGAAAAACTGGCATCGGAGGTGCAATAGTTCGGAGGTTGACCTGTTAATCTAACTATAGTATGAAATACAGGTCAATTTGTTTTCATGCATTCTTTTTCTATATTTGTATTTGGTAAGATATTGTGGTTAGAATAAGAGCAGACTGGCAATACTCCAGATCACTCAGTGGAAGGATGCTGACACAGACTACCATGCAGCAAAAAAAAAAAAAAAACCCTGAACAGTTTTCAGTCAGGTCGAGTCACTGTAAGTAACTGCTGAGATGTATAATACATTAAAGTTTATTACTGCCGGAACTGTAAGAGCATTTTCACCAACAGTAATACACCTGTCTCTTTTCCTCTCCAACTGCCACTGAAACAGTCACATGCTGGATGCTGAGACACCGGCTGTGTCCTCATTCTGCCACAAGAAATGTCGAAGCCAGTGCTTGTTTATTTTAGTTTTTTTTAACATGCTTGATGTGACACAACACTTGCTCAATATAATGAGTTTAATTCTAGCTTTGATGTGTAAGCTTTAATAGGAACAATCATTTTATGGAATTTCTCACTCCTTAAATTGGGGGCACATCCATAGAAACAAGACCGAGAGAAAAAACAAAGTCAGACTCTAGTGCATGAATCTATTTTTAGGTTTGGGAACGGATTTCAGAAGGATTTGAAAATAGTCGGAACAAATTCCTCCTCCCAAATCTCAAGCCACCTCAGACCAGGCGTGTTTGCCGAGTATTTTTCGCAGATGAATTATTTTAGGGTAAATGTGACTCACAGGGCTTAAGATGGCAAATGGAGCACATTTTTTTTAAATCCTTACCTCAAATCACCTGTTGGCAGGAAGAGATTTTGAAATTGCACCTATTTTTGTGGTGCAATAATAAAAATAAAAAGTAACTACAGTGTGTGTGTGTGTGTGGCTGTGGGTGGGTGTGTGTATGGGGGTGTGTGTGTGAATGTGTGTGTGTAATGTGTGTATGGGTGTGTGTGTGTGTCTTCTACAGTCTCATTCCTCTTTGTGAGATAATATTATGGGATGGAGGTAGCCAGCGGTATCTGAACACCACCCTGCCTGTGTATCTGACAGTCCAGTCTATCTGACCAAAAAAATCAATGTGTATTTATAACTGTCTGCTCCAGTGGTGACAAAGTAAAGACCGACTTCACTGGGAGCCTGTGTCCTGAGACTTCAAAAGGAGAATTCCTATCTCTGTGTCTCTCTCAGACTGTCTGTGTGTCTGTCTCAGTTTCTCTCTCTCTCTCTCTCTCTCTCTTTTCCCCTGGAGGAAGGAGAAATGTTAAATAATAGATCTTGAATAATGAGTGTCCACGATACATGGCATGTCTGGCATTCATAGTCTCAGTTAATTTGTAGATGACTCCAGTCAATTGGCTGTCTTTAGGCAAAACGCATTCATCAGACGCGGACGCAGTTAATGTTCCAGCCACAGAATATTTGTTTTTTTTTTGTGGCCATTTTAGGGAACTTATCAGAAAGAGCACTAATGGAATTTTTTCTAATGTCAGTATATAATATTAATCAAAGACAGACAGACAGACAGACTGACTGAATTGGCAAAAATGTGACGCACAGAAATATTTTTTTCCGCCTGCCTTTAGCCTTGATTACAGCGTGGAATCTCCATGGCATTGTTGCCTCAATTGGTCAGGCCAAGGCTCAGCAACATTATGTAACAATAAAATGAAGTCAGCTGTTGACCTGATGACATGGATATAAACGGGCTGAAATAATGAAAGAGCGGTTCAGGGAGCATGAGGAATCATTTCATTCATATGAACTGGTACCCAGAGTCCTGACCTTAACCTTACTGAAAGTCTTTGGGATGTGCTGGAGAAGACTTTATGGAGTGGTTCAGCTTTAGCGTCATCATTTTTAGTCATCAAAATGAAAATGGGAGGAGCTCACCTTGGCTCAGTAAGACTTGCTATAGCCTAGAGCCAACTTCAACCAGAAATTGCAAGGATCTCATCCTTGGATAATTATCCAAGGATGAGATAAAATATCTAGAATTTTTTTTTTTTTTTAGGAATTTTTAGACTGTTATTAGTGGCGTAGTGGTTAGCATGTCCTCCTCACAGCAAGAAGGTCCTGGGTTTGAGTCCTGGCCTTGGGCGCTCCTGTGTGGAGTTTGCATGTTCTTTCCGTGCTTGTGTAGGTTTCTTCCGGGTACTCTGGTTTCCTCCCACAGTCCAAGAACATAGGCTAATCGGCTCTTCCAAATTGCCTTTAGGTGTGAGTGTGGGTGTGAATGGTTTCGTGTGTGTGTGTGTGTTGGATCTGCAATGTTCTGGCGAGCTGTTCAGGGTGTACCCCGCCTTCACCCAGTGTCAGCTGTGATAGACACCAGCCTCCCCACGACCCTAATAGGATTAAGCGGTTGGGTGATTGAGTGAGTGAGTGGGACTTTGATATTTATTTTATCAGTCACTAATTTGCTTAAATTTTTTTTCTTTTATCTACATTTATATATTTTAGTAATTTTTTGATATTCGTGTATGTTTATTTAACAGCTGATGTGATACCCTATCGGTTTTATCAACTTTTAACAAAGTGATGATGAAATGAAAAAAATTTTATCAGCTGGAGCAGAGTTTCGTGAATCACATGGATGTGTTGCTGGAATTTTAATTTATTTACTAATTTTTTTAAACTGCAGTAACACATTTACAATCTCATGCACCTCTGTAGCATATAGATATACAGTATAATTGGAAATTATTTCAGCGTCCAGTGTCAAACCTGTTTCAATTGGTTGCAATCATAAAAAACAAAGTAATGTATGCAATGCAAAGGCAAAAATAAATAAATAAATAGACTTCTGGCACTTGGTTTTCAGTTTCCTGTTCCAACCCCAGCCTGCCCACCCCCGGGCATGTAATTAAATTCTGTTTCAGGCAGGATTTTTAATTACACTGATTCAATATTAATCAATGCACTAATGCTTTAGCTTCATCTCTGCATGTCTGCTAAGCCACTGTTTTCTTACTTTAATATCGATTATCACAAGTCCGCTGGAATAACGATTGCAAATGCACCCCATAAAGTGTCCCAGTCTCCCACCACAACCAGAGTCCATGATGACAGATAGAAGACATCTTAATGAGCGTGCAGCCTAAATGTGGAACATAGGACTTAACATGAAATAAAGATGCCCAATAGGGATAGTAGTCATCAAGACATTCCTTCACTCACCATAAATACTGGATTCCTCACAGTCCCCTGCAGTGCTGTTCCAGTAAGTGACAATGACGTACGTTTGGACTGAAGGTATGTGAGATACTGTGGGTTTGTTTTTAGGGTTTTTTGTTTTTTATCATTTAATATATCCTGTAGCTAGCTAATGCTTCGTGTGAAAACAATAAACTGCGTCTCAGGCGTTAACAAACATGCTGCTGAATTCTATTAGGATATAGTTGTGTGTACACAACTCAACCGGCAAATACTTAATATTGTCAGATCATGAGGATTGGTCTTTATTTTTCCAAACCATAATCAGCACATGCTGTAATATTTATTCCTTCATTCATTTTATAAGCCGCGTAATCCTAATCGGAGCCGTGGGGAGGCTGGTGCCTATCTCGGCCGACTTTAGTTAAAGGCCGGGAACACCCTGAACAGCTCGCAAGACCATTGCAGGGCGAACACACACACAACCATTCACACTCACACCTAGAGGCAATTTGGAACAGCCAGTTAGCCTACTGTGCATGTTTTTTCGCTGTGGGAGGAAACCGGAGTACCCAGAGGAAACCCACACAAGCACAGGGAAATGTGCAAACTCCACAAAGAAACGCCCTTGCTGAGCCCTTTTTGCTGTGAGGCGGACATGCTAACCACTGCGCCACCTTCATATACATGACCGCTGAATTTGTTAGAGCAAGTCTTCATCTGACTCACTCATTAGCCAAGCTGATTAATCATACTTCTAGGGCTGTGGGGAGGCTGGAGTCTATCTTAGCCAACACTGAGCGAAGACAGGATACAGCCTGAACAGCTCACCACACCATTACAGGGCAACATACACATCATCTTTGGACTGTGGGAGGCAACCAAAGTATTAGGAGGAAGCCCATGCAAGCATGCGGAGAACATGAAGCTACGCACAGAAACACCCGAGCCTGATACTTGAACCCAAGACTTTGCTCATGTATTAGATCGCAGTCGTACAATAGGAACATTGTGCAGAAGGTTAGAGGTGCAGAAAGCAACCCAGCAGAGTGTTTACATGGCTAATAAAGAAGTTTCTTCAGAAATGGATTATTAATGGTCTACACACCTTGTTCAATCCAATTAAAGTAACCTGCTTTTGTAATCAGACATTCATATAAAACTTTTCCCCCAAAATGTGGTCACCTGCCAATACCCATCCATCAACCTGATCTCCCATAACACTCAACAGCTACCAACCAGAGGGAGTGAAGGATAACATGCGCTTTTTTAAAAACAGCCAACACAGAGTTAGCCAAATTGCTCTTTATACTGCAGGCTAACACACCCCAAGGAAAGGGATGGCTTTCTACATACATCTTCACCATTGGCTAGTGTCACTGTGACTCACTCTCTGCTCTATCTCACCCACACATCATGGCCAGTATTGCTCCCATTGCTCCAGCCATTGCAATTAGAACTTACAATCACAGGAGCCCAGGCACAACCTCCAAACTGATCTCATCACCGAATCGCAGAAATGATGGAACTATGGAACCTTTCTTTCTCTCTCTTTTTTTTTAAACAAAACAACCAAGATCCAAATTATTATAATCAAATATGGCATTAGAAACATATATATTCATACTTCTCACTCACTCACTCACTCATTTGCCAAACAACTTAATCCTACTAGGGTTGCAGGAGGCTGGTGGGCAAAGGTGGGGTGCACCCTGAACAGCTCATGAGACCGTCACAGGGCAACACATATACAGCCATTCACACTCACACATAGGGGCAATTTGGACCAGCCAATTAGCCTACTGTGCATGTTTCTTGGACTGGGGAGGAAACCGGAGTACCTGGAGGAAACCCACCCAAACACAGGGAGAACATGCAAACTATACACAGAAACACCCAAGCCTGGAAATCGAACCCAATCAAACCCTTGCTGTCAGGCAGACATGCTAAACACTGGGTCACCGTACTGCCCTACATAAGTACTTATATGGTATTTTTTACTATCAAATATTCATTTCTGCCCCAAACATTTTATATTAAACACTTCTCAGCCTGAGAGAAACAGAGTGCTCAAGTGGGGTTTTTTCCCAACATGACTAGTTTAATTTTCACTCCAGTTAATTATTAGCCCTTCATGCAATGTTGAACATATGTCGAGGGATGTAAAACTTTCTAGTTAAAAATTTCTAGTGACATTTTGAGACCTTTCTAATTCCTTAGCCTTGAAACGTGAAAGTACTGTGGGTTTAATGTACTGACATGACTTGACATGACTCTGAAGCCCTCTGAGAGGCAAGCGAGGGCTGTAGCGAGTGTTGGATTTGGCAATTACACAAAGCACCCGGCTGACTGGAATCCCTACGAGACTCTGAACATGATGGCATTCTGCCGAGTGACTCAACTTTTAAGTACAAGCCAGAACCCACAAACAGCAGCTTTATCGTTCATTGGCTCTGAATTCTGTTGAATCCAAATAACTAGATTTGATGGGTTCTGGTCTGTACACTAAGCAAATTATATTATTTATTTTTAAAAAATTTTATTCACATTTGTTCTTTCATTTTGTTCCCAATTACTTTACTGTTTTGTTAAAAGTTTTATAAGGTGTGTGAGCATAAAGTGCTTTATACAGTAATGAGGCCTTTACGTGTAGGATTTGGTTCCTTGCCTACAATTGCTGTGGTGGTGCTACTAATCTTTTATGTAATTTTCCAGTGTAATTACATCCCAGTTAAATTAAATGACAGTGCCACTGGTCAGAAATCTCATCATCTCATTTTCTGATATGGGTCACAGGTAAGGCCAGGTACACCCTGTACAGCTCGTCAGACCATCCCATGGCCAACACACAACCATTCACAATCACACTTACAGTCATACCTAGGAGCAATTTGGAACTGCCAGTTAGCCTAACGTGCATGTCTTTGGACTGTGGGAGGAAACCGGAATACCTGAAGGAAACCCATGCAAGCACGGCGAGAACATGCAAACTCCACACAGAAATGCCATCGCCAGGCACCTGGCTCGAACTTGCTATGAGGCAGAAGTGATAACCACTGTTCCACCTTGTGAGCCTTGTCATAAATTAACTCAAAAAATTGGATATGAGCCTAGAACAACATAACAGACCAAAGCTTGAATAAACAATAGGGTATGCATTATGTTTTCTATTGATCTGCAGTCAGTGAGTTGCAGTCGTGAAGCACATATACACGGCCCGGCCAAAATAAAGCTTGAAGGTTGCTTACTCGAATATTTTGTCGGACCACCTTTAGCCTTGTATTGTTTAAACTTACATAACATCACAACATTTGTTTCCATCCAGAGTTGGGTTCATTTTACACTGAAATCTTGAACTTCGGGAAAACTGAACCACTCCCTAAAGTCTTCTCCAGCACATTCCAGAGACTTTCAGCAGGGTTAAGGTCAGGACTCTGGGGTGCCAGTGCATGTGTGTAAATGATTTTTCATGCTCCCTGAACCATCTCTATTTTAGCCCCAGTTTAATATCCATGCCATCAAGGAAGAAAAATCCATTGACGGGATAACTTGGTCATTGAGCACATTCAGGTTGTCAACTGACTTCATTTTATTGCCAAAAAACGTTGCTGAGCCTCGACCTGACCAACTGAAACAACAGTGCCATGGTAGTTACACATTGTAATCAAGGATAAGGATGCTCCAACAAAGTATTCCTTTTTGGTCTGGCAGTGTATTGCTGACTACATTGGAAATGCCTGTAAAAAATTACATCTGCTTTTGCCAAATCTTGCTTTTTTCCAATAAAATCAATGTATGCATATAAGTGCCACGGGACATTGCTCTCTGCTGAGATGAACTTTGTGGTCTTTTAAGACTTAGTATTTTTTTTTTTACAAAAGCTACTAAGAGGCTGTATGTACAATGTAATTCATCAGTAGGCAAGTTCCATCTGCTTCCTTGCACCAAGGGATGTGAGTAATATAAACAGGGTATTTAGCGTAGAACAATGGCTCTTTTTGAACCTGTTTTACCCCAGTTCAGTGTTATCTCCTGTACAGCTGGAGCAACAAACAATCCTCCTTTTACATCATCAGAAGGTCACACATGATCTTCCCAATTTTAATTTATTCCAAGTAAACTGACAGTCTGTGCAGGACGGAGCGAATCACAAGAATGCACACATTATGCACAGGCTTTCTGCTGGTGTTTTAGAAAGGTGTCTAGGCACTGGCCTGTCTGCTTGAATTTCTCGGTAGATTTGTGTTTTCTTATGCAAAATTGACCATGGCTTAATTTTATTCCTGGTTCAGCACAAAGACTTTAAGTGGGATGTTTAGTCTATACATCGATACTATTATATTAACAATTCATGTCATTGTTGCTTTCTATTTGTATGCTAATGTCTCATTTTTCTCAGTGTGCATATATGTTGTAATTGCACACCTCCCCCTCTCTCTCATCTCATTTCTCATTCTCTTCTGCTCTCTATAGGTGTGTGGTAGACTGATTCCACAAGAGTGAGGTGGTGGGGTGCTCATGGCTGCCCTATGGGGCCTGGGCTGGCTGGGTGTGAGCGTCACCCTGTTGGCCCTCGCCCCGGTGTGCCAGAGCTGCCCGCCACGCTGTGACTGTGTGGCTCAGCTCCGCTCCGTGTCCTGTCAACGAAAGCGTCTGTCAGGCGTACCAGAGGGCATCCCTACAGAGACTCGGCTGCTGGACCTTAGTCGCAACCGGCTACGTTGGGTATCACCAGGAGACCTGGCACCATATCCACGGCTGGAAGAACTGGACCTCAGCGAGAACCTCATCTCGACACTGGAGCCTAATGCCTTTGCCAGTCTGCAAGCACTGCGAACGCTGCATCTTCGGGGAAACCAGCTGAAGCTGGTGCCTATGGGTGCCTTTGCTCGCCTGTCAAACCTTACTACCCTGGACCTGAGTGAAAACAAGATTGTCATCCTGTTGGATTATACATTTCAGGACCTGCATAGTCTCAAACACCTTGAGGTTAGAATGATAAGTTTGTTGACTTGGGTGCATTTTTCATGACATTTTGCGTTTAAATGCATGTCTAATCTTTTGCTTGTTGTCCATACCTTTTAGGTTGGTGACAATGACTTGGTATACATCTCTCATAAAGCATTCTCAGGATTGCTGGGTCTGGAAGACTTAACCATACAAAGATGTAATTTGACTTCAATCTCTGGCCAAACCTTGTCTTACCTGCGCAACCTGGTTACCCTTCGTTTACGCCACCTCAGCATCTCTACCATTGAAGACCAGAATTTCCGCAAAATGACTGCTTTGCGAGGGCTAGAGATAGACAATTGGCAATACTTGGAATACATCTCCCCCCTAAGTTTCCAGGGTCTAAGCTTGACATGGCTGTCCATTACTAACTCCAACATTACTGCAGTCCCTTCTGCTTCTTTCCGCAACCTTGTTTACCTGACATCCCTGAACCTTTCCTACAACCCCATATCTGTCCTGGAACCCTGGGCATTTAAGGATCTTATAAGGCTGAAAGAGTTACACATGGTCAGCACTAACCTGCAGGTTGTGGAGCCTCATGCTTTGGGTGGTCTGAGGCAAATTCGGGTGCTCAACCTCTCCAACAATGAGCTGGTCACACTAGAGGAGAGCTCCTTTCATTCCGTCAACAGCCTTGAAACCCTACGAGTTGATGGAAATCCACTGTCTTGCGACTGCCGACTTCTCTGGATTCTCCAACGCAGACGCACCCTGAACTTTGATGGAAAAATGCCAGTATGCGCTGCCCCACCTGAGGTGCAGGGTAATATTCTGAGCAGTTTTCCAGATTCTGCATTATTTGACTACTTTACGTGCCAGAAGCCGAAGATTCGCAACAGGAAGCTTCAACAAATGACAGTGCGTGAGGGTCAGTTGGTGTCCTTCCTGTGTCGTGCTGATGGTGAACCAGCACCTGCGATCATCTGGATCTCACCACAACGGCGAAAAATCACCTCGAAAAGCAGCAGCAGGGTCACCGTTTTACCGACTGGAACGTTGGAGATCCGATACGCCCAGGTGACTGACAGTGGCACATACATCTGCATTGCCAGCAATGCAGGTGGCAACGATACCTACTTTGCCACCCTTACAGTGAAAGGACAACCGGTGGATCCTGCACTGTTCGCCAACCGTTCCCTGTATGCGGCAGACTTTAATGACACTGGTCTGAACAGCACACGTGTCTTCCTCAAGTTCACACTTGACCTCACCACTATCCTGGTGTCTACAGCCATGGGCTGCATCACCTTCCTGGGTGTAGTACTCTTCTGTTTCCTGCTGTTGTTCGTGTGGAGCCGTGGAAGGGGCCAACGCAAGAACAACTTCACAGTAGAGTACTCATTCAGGAAGACAGAGGGGCCCACGACCAGCTCGACTTCTGGAGGGACCCGCAAATTCAACATGAAAATGATATGAAACAACGCAGCCAGGGGCCCCCTGGGGGAGGCATAAACACCCAACATAAATGCACAGCGCTGACTCGCAGTAATATCAGAAGGCGTTTTAGGGACGAACATGATGATTCTTTGATCTCACTGCCTTTGGAAAAGGTGTTAAAATTTCTGTTACGTTTCTGTTAACAGCTAATAAGTTTCCTTTAACGAAACTTTATTTGTTTGGAAGATTGGTTGCCACCGTTACAACATATTATTATTGCTAATGCTTTTATGCAGAATTATGCGAAATCTAAACAGCACCATGACTAGCAACCGGTGTTACAGTAAAATCCATCAATGAATTTGATATACAGTATAGTGGGTCTAAGAAAATGACATGCAAATTGAAATGATAATTTAGTAACTATTGAATGCACAAATATGCATTTGTCACGTTTTTAAATTAAACACTCGTCATGCTACTGCTGAAAAAGCAACTTGCCAATCAAAAGGCTAAACATATGCCAAGCTTGGCTTTCTGTCATGTCTGCGATTAGGTGCTGTGTAAGTTGGGACAAGCACACTGGCCGCAACACTGTGAGTGCACTGCTGCTGGTATTCAGCTAGCAGCATTGGACTATAGTGGATATAAGCTAACGTGCAGCCAGTACCTCAGGGTCTGGTTAGGAAGCCAAGCCTTGGGTACTGGCTGCACTATTAGTGGATGTACAGTGCTTATACCAGGCTGGTGGAGGGCTGATATGGGAGATTATCTCATATCCTCTCCACCGCCGGGCCTAGGCACGCACCGATGACCCATAGGCCTTCATGGGGGGAGGCTGCGGGTGTCAGGTCTCTTTGATGTCACACACTTGCTGTATGTCTACAAATGAACACGTAAGCCATTACCAAGCAACACCTGCTTTATTCGTTTACATTGCATCGTACTATGCAGATAAGAAGTAAGATATCCACACGCTTTCTTCAGCACACTCGAGTTTTCTTGTGTTTGCATTTCAGGGAATGCTTAAAATTCTATGACCAGAGCTCGTCTTATTTTTCTATTACGCCACTGTATAGAGCTTTTGTTTTTTAGTTAAATACTGTTAATTAGGGAATATGTTCAAGAATGTTGCGTTCATGGTTATGGCCTTAGCTTTACCATGCACGTTTATTTAATTATGCTAATTAATGCTTGGTTTTAATTTGCAGGCATTTAGCATTAATAGCATCAAGTGCAATAATAGAGAAAAAAATCTGCTTTACTTCCATTTGCTTTTGAGACTTTCTATTGGATTAATAAAGAAACAGGCATGAATCCTTTCATCCTGACACTGAGGTAGTTCTTAGCACATTGATAAACTCAAAATACCAAATCAGGTGGAGACATAAACAAGTTGTATGGTCATTTAGTGTCATATATTTTACATACAAATGAAAGAAAGGAAGCTTGGTGTTGCCGTCATCAACACCATCATCCTGTTTTTCTGACTCGTTTCTTGGCGGCCAGTGTGCGAAAGTCTCTGCTTCCCCTGCCCAGTCTTCATCCCCCCCATTAACCCCCGTTCCCTCACCCCGACTGGGTCTCACTGAGAGAGGGGTCCCTGGCTGGAGACCATGGATGTAAATGAAAATCATTACACCCATCTAGCCCATGTGTATTTGACTGTAGAAGCTATTCCTCCATTTATGTGTTTGGTTCATATGTGATTTGTACTTATTTCTTCAATTAATAATGTTTTTTAAATTGCTGTTTGTTCTAGAAATGTTGTTCTTAATGTTAATGACTCGAAGGATGATCTGTTCTCAATACTATCCTGTGTGTTTGGAGCTTTGATGATAACAAAAGGTAAGATACAATATGATATGAGAAAATCAATCTCCCGGGTCCCGGGTTCGAACCTGAGCTCGGGTTACTGATGCTGTGGAGTTTTAGAAGTTCTCTCCGTTTCTGGGTGAGCTTCCTCCAGATTCTCTGATTTGCTACCGAATAAACAAGAGCTGTTAGGATAGTTAGCTGTGATGCGTACGTTCTTAGCTAGCAGTCACACCTTACGGTAGCATAAACGGACACCCAACAGATTAAAATTTTACAAAAAAAGGGATTGTGTCGGAGGATTTGTCGGAGGATCCTCCGCGGAGGATGTATGTACTGTCCATTTTGGACTGAGTGAAGACCTGTTACACGTACGGTAGTTATACTGTACTTATCCTGAAGTCAACAGTTTTGTCCCGTGAACGCCAATGACACATCCATTACTCATCATTTCCTGTGCGTTCCTTGTCAGTAATCGTTCACTGTGCATGCAGACTATGTCTGGCACACGTTGCATGTCAGGTAGTAATCTGGCCACGAAGAGGCGAACTCACAGGTACAGGATGAGGAACGTACACGTTCAGCGCACAATAACTATACAACCAGTGGATGCCTTAGCCTGGTGTAGTCCATTCCAAATTTTGTCCGTCGGATCGAATGAGCCTCACCTGACAAGGAAGGAACGCATTCGCAGAGTGAGAAAGGTCAACACGAGTGGATTGCTGAGTGGATTTGCTGTCCGTCGGACATCCATTTGCGCTATCCGGCTAGGTGTGACTACTCCCTAAAGGTGTGGATGTTTGTGTCTGTATGTGTACCTGATGCTCTGCAATTGACTGCCGTCCCATTCAGGGTCCCTTCCCACCTCTTTCCCAGTGTTACATGGGATCTACTACAGCTCTGACCAGGATAAAGCAGTTACTGAATATGTCGACTAATTGCAGCGTAATTTCTTTCTACCAAATGTCTGTAAGAGTGCAGCTGAGACATCGAAAGTGCTGCCAGTCTTTATCTAAAACTTGGTGTTGAGAACAGATTAACAAACCAAAGAGCAATGAGTTAGAAAGCTTACTCTACGTATCACTCTTTCGTCGGCCCCACCCCCCTTGTTTATTTTGCTCATGTGGAACCTAGTTCAGTGTTCTCAGACCTCATCGTCATCATCAACAGTGCAGTAGGATGGAGTGTGTTAGTCATCAGTTCAGTCGACGTCGTCCTTGCGTTTTGTGACTCGGTGTTGTCCGTCCGGTTGACCGATCAGATTTGTTTCCTAGTTAATTAGCTTTTGGTTAGCGTTAATTCCTAGTCGTGCAGTCAGTCACTGTGTTTAGGTGTGGTGTGGTGGTGGATGGTGAGAAAGGAGGCTCAGCCGGGGATGTGATTCCACACCCTCCCGGCATCACATGACCCCTTATAGGCCTATCCCGACCCAGTTTCCCTTTTTAGGTGTCCGTGGAGTTGCGTAGCAGCTGGAACACTCTGTATCTGTCAGGAATAGATCGATTAACTGTTAACGTGTCAGAACGCAGAACGGCGTGCGAAATGCTGACAGATTGGGCGTGAGTGGGATCTGTCAAATAAGTCTTTCTTAGTAAATTGAAGAAAGGGTGGGATTTTTTTAGCATGCTGCCGTCCCTGGTCTAAAGGGATGAGAAATTAAACTCATATATAATCACGTTTATTTTATAAGCTCTAATATCATGTGGTCAGGCATGAATTTGTTCAGTACAAAGCATTCGGTCTGTTTATATTGTAGATTTGCGAGGGTGGTAGAAAAGCCTGGTATTTCTGATGGAACAATATCTTCCTGGCAGTGTTTGACAGTTTTCAGGTCTCATCAAATACATTCAGTGGAACTGTTCCACTTCTGTCACTGCCTCTGTACTGCCCCCCTGCTGAGTGTATCAGCTGTATGGATGATAGACAGACCGATATATTCATTTTTTTTTTCTTTCTCCGTCTCTTTTCCTCTTTGTCTCTGAGGGCTGAAGCCCTGACACCTGCCTCCCAGACACACACTTTGCAGCAATAGCATTAAAAATGGATATGGAGCAGCTACTTAAATTAAACTAATGTCTTATATGCTATAAGTACATGTACTCTTTGAAATATACGAAATGTCCAACTTTGGCACAGAACTGATATTATCCCAGCTTGAGCAGTTATGCTGTTGTAAATATCATTCTACTTTATGGATTTGCAGTAGACACCAGACATTTTCCTCATGCTGACAATTGAGCAGAATAATATTTCTTTCTCTCCCCCCACAAGCTTCACAAAGTAGGTCTAATGCTCCCTCGCCCCCTCAACAGTCTGCTCTTGTGTGAACTTTTCTTTCTACATATACAGGCAACAGCAGGAGACCCCTGGTTTTCAGATACCCACATGCACACACCTTCATGTCCCTTTTTGCCCATGCAAAGAAGGGTGTGTGTGTCCAGCTAATGCAGTGACATTGTCGCAACACCATGATGGAGGCTAATAATATCACAGAAACATGCACGTCTTTTATTTAAAGCTGGAAATAAGAAGAAAATGTTTACATTTTTCATTAAGATGAACCTATTTGGGGGAGAGACTCTAATAGGTAAACTTCTATTCTTCATGTATTTATCAGCATTTAACCCCCCTCCGCAATATATGTCTGGGTGGTGGATGTCAGTTTGGTTTTTGAAGAGACTTTTTTTAATTTATGGAATATTAAAGTATAGTATTTAGATATTTTTTGTTGCTGTTGCTGTCGTTGTTGTTGCTGTTGTTGCTGTTGTTGTTGCTGTTGTTGTTGAGCCTGACAAGTAATCAGCCTATAAAAGGTTGCGTCCCAAATTGTATACTTAAAAAAAATAAATTACAGGCTGTAATCTCAAAATGTAAGCCGTAACAACTACAGAACTATTGTCTTTGTGACTATTTGGACTAGTTTATTATAATTTAAATATTAACAGATTGGGCGTGGTTAAAGGTACAGGACGTACAAATTTGGAGATGTTAAAAATGCGACTCTGCTGCCATCTGCAGGCGGCTATATGTAATAGCATGAATTACCTTTCCCCTTATTATTCTGTATATGTGAATTCATATAAAGCTTCTTACCTGCCATATGCTCTAATCTATTTTACACAGAGCAAAATGTGACTGTTAGCTTGAAAATATAATAATAATAATAATAATAATAATAATAATAATAACATTTAGTAGAAGTTTAACTCATTTGGGTTCAATTTTACAAAACTGTAACTCAACATTAAATTTAAGGACATTTTTGATTGTTTTTGTTCCTAATAAAAAAAACCTGCTATAATATTTATTGATAGCTGTGGAAGACTGACTGAATTAGAATAGGCCATAAATCAATATTTAAAGTGCCATTTTGGTGATGCACTTCTTGTTTAATAATTTGTATTTATGACCAATAAATCTTGTTAAGACATTAGGAATTCTACTGTGGAAAAGTTTCTCTCTTGTGACCTAGCAGATCTATGTGATCTATGCATGCCTCTCCTTAAAGAAAAACTTGCCAAACAAACATGTTCTTGTGTAAATCTCTTTCCATGTCTATAAAGCATTCTGCGATGGGGTTGGATGAAGAAAAAAACAACAACAATATGTAGGATATGAATCCTTATGAATAAGAGCCATATATGTGTGCACGGTTACCTGCTGGTGTGATGTGCTTTAATTAAAAAGTACCAACTGATTTTCTGAACCGGGTCTATTATTTCTATACATCTTTTCACTTCCAGGGACCAAAATGTATGTTGTTAGTCTCCTTACACTGTCTTGAGTAAAGCATTTACACTATATTTTAAAGCCAACACAAATACAGAGAGAGAGAGAGAGATTTTTGATTTTCTTGCTTTCTGGCCTCTGACATTTTTGTTAAGGTCTTTAAAAAGAGCTGACCTATAGAAAAGATGCTTAAAACACAAAGGGAGTGTCATACTGTATCCCATGTGATACACATTTTAATTTTCTATATATCTTTTAATTTAAATATGGGTTATGCCAGTGCTATATGTACATGTTCTTCTGTTATATATAAATGTCGTGTGTGTGTGTGTGTGTGTGTGTGTGTGTGTGTGTGTGTGTGTTCGAGCCTTTGTAGAGATCATGGTTTTATGTGTACATCCACTTCATCCAAGCCCATGGCAGCTCAGTCCAGTCTGGAATATTGTGTGTTTTTTTTTGTTTTGTTTTGTTTTTTTGTAAGCATATATGTGTTTTCTACTGTTTGTCTTACCACACTAAAAAGAAAAGCACATTGCATTCATAAACGCATGTTATACACTGTGGAACGTCTCTCTGTTGTCATTTGTCATGTGTGTTTGTGTGAATGTGCACTCACTCTCATGACCCCTTCAGGCCAACACACACACACACACACACACACACACACACACATATATATATATATATATATATATATATCT
>JAQMYF010000008.1:5364925-5384672 GCA_030014195.1 Neosilurus mollespiculum
CACACACACACACACACACACACACACACACACACACACACACACACACACACATATATATATATATATATATATGGCTGAACAGACATGCAGTCCCAGACAGGCGCACGCTCACACACTCATGCTTGGTGTTATGCATGTGCATATCGAGAATGAGTATTGATCTTCTCTGGGAGTCAGCTCCACTCTTTCATAGCCTTGCTGTATCTGATCTCTATTCTTCACACACAATAGTATTTCTGGGCTACAGTAACACTAAATGTCAAACTCCTACCCTCCTTCTTTCAGTCTTTTCCCCTTCTCTGTCTCCCTTTTGTTTCTGGGTGTATGTCTGTTTCAAAGGAGGCTAGAGCCGTCCATGAGTTTCTCTGAAAAGGAAGCAAAAAAGATGGAGTGCAAACATTTATATTAGGACAGAAATACCCCCAATCTCTATGGAAACAGGGAGCGAGCTGAGAACCCCTTTGCATGCCCCACTTTGCTCCCTTGTTAATATTTAGACAACGATGTCATTCTGTAAGGTGTTGGATTTTCACAGGTCAAACTAATGAGCTTTGTGTCCATCAGGCTATACTTTTAATTTACATGATGGGGATTTCTGACACACCAGCCCAATATCTGGAGATGTTGGAGTGATAGAATGGGTAGCGTGGGTATGTGTGTGTGTGTGTGTGTGTGTGTGTGTGCAATCATTAACCTGTTTTATTGCATTTTATTCACATCCATCTCAAGCAAAGCCATCAGTGTGTGTGTGTGTGTGTGTGTGTGTGTGTGTGTGTGTGTGTGTGTGTGTGTGTGTGTGTGTGTGTGCGCGCGTGTGTGACCTCTGTGAGTGAATTCTCAAAGCTGGTGCCCTCAGGACATTAGTACCTGGTGAGGTCACAGATCGTCCAGTGAGGTCTCTGGGATTTATTTGATTTTGCCTGGTTGGTCAGCACAGGGAGCACGTATTCATTCTTATCGCAAAGGAACAAGCCGTATGCAATCAGACACACAGGGCCATCACTGCTGGCATCCACAATGGGGATTAATAGATCTGCTAATGCCAGCAGATAAAACATTATGGACCCGCCTGCTCAACACCTCACACCAATCTAGAGTCAGTGTCCATGTGTCCATGAGTTAGATCAAATAACACTGGCCAATTAGAAGAAAGGTGGGCCAAGACAGACAGCATGGAAGGGGCAGGCTCTGTTAAATGTGGTGAGTCAATTAGAAATACATTGGTGAGGGAGTAATCAAAGGATATGGGAATTGGATTGAGCACACTTGCCCTTGTAAACAAAATGTGGCATGCAACCCTTAAAACGTTCAGTGAAACGGTCATGTATGCATCATCACCTAATATTAACATCACCGCAGTGTCTGTATTGGTAAACAAACCTACATGTTTCAAATCATTACATAGGAAAGAAGAATAATGTGTTCATCAAAGCGGTGAAACATTCCCTCCTACCAATCCTGCATTTTCAAAATGAACTAATTCGAAGCGTCCAGGCGTCTCTTGCGTCAAATCTCCACTCATAACCGGAAGAGAAATATGGCTGCCTTTTTTTTTTCCACAGGCATATTGATTTTGTGAGGGGGAACAAAGGAAGATGGAGAGGAGCAGAAATGCTGGGTGAGGAAAGCATGCCATTTAGTCCAGGAAGGCTGCATCACAATGCACAGATGAGCAAATTGACCATTTTTCCCCACTCAAATATGTCGTTTTATTGCCAAAATTCCTAAGTAATTTGATTTTAAGATGCAGAAATATATTTCCCAGTGAACCCTGTGGAATCTCCGTTAATTACTTATAGCATGAGCTACTGAAATCATGTGATCTTGGTATTTGGATAATAAGTGTACGCATGAATAGTGTGTGACTGTGAGCACATAGGAGGTGTGTGTTTATTTTCTTACAGTATGAGAGTGAGAGTGTTGAGCTTGTGTGTAGGTGATTAGTCTGGCTGGCCAGCGATAGAGAGAGTTGATCAATATGGTATTGATTGCAGCCGGGTAGTGTCAGGGGGATTGGGGGGTAGGGGGTGTATGGTGGGAGGGAGGAAGAGAGGGAGGCAGTGGGCTGCAGGTTGACTTTTAAAAATCCTTTACTCTGCAGATGACAAATAATCTTTGGAATTAGAGGGAGCAGGAAAATACTCATACTTTTGCTTGACTCTGATGGTGTTGGAATGGCGCGGCTGCACAGCTTTCTCTTCCTGATGGAGGTTTATGGGCTCCGTACTGTGAGGCGTAAACGGTAAACCCCTCACATACAATCCTTCATTCCGTGGCAGACATGTTATTTTCAACATCCACAAAGAAAAGGAGCGAGATCCTGACTAGTGTGCCAGACTGACTGCTTCAATATACCAAGTCAGAGCCATCAATCACCTATAATGTCTTTTTTAACCCAATAAAACGATGATCCATTACTCTCCAGCCATTTGAAATAGCATTTAAAAAGAACACGCCTCTTGGGTTGCCAAAATGGTGTTTGTTTGTCTCTACAAATGAACTTTTGCCCTCGGCGCTCTGACTCATTGCTGAGTTCTTGAGCAAAACACTGTTAGTAATCAGGATCTGCAGTGGATGATGGTTTTCTAAACTGATTGAAGAGCTCTCATTCACCAGAGGAGGCCAGAATGCCAAGAGGAATCTCGTCTAACAATGGTGGGAAGCCTCATGAGGACTGCAAAGGCATGGTTAATATTATTGATTCAAATCCTCGACTCGGGTGTGAAAACGTCTCCTGTTATAAGGCCTGTGTGGCTTGTTTCTTTGTGTGCGATCTCTTGTCCTTGATTAGACACACGCAACAGCTCTCCAATCGCAGTTGGAATTTTTAGCACAGAGAAATCACCAAGACTGGAAAAACTAAACATCAATGCTCTTAAATATTTAAAGGTTTTATCAGTCAGTCTTTTGTCACATCTGGCACATCTGGCACTGACCTCGACTGCGCCAGGAAACTGGATTACTTGATACACATTTAAACAAAATTATGAGGATCATTAGCGAAATAAAATATTTCCCCTTCCTTTAAAGATTCCCACAGCACCGCTAATCCTCACTCACTCTTTCATTCGTCGAAGCCTACTAAGCGCATGGGAAGCCTATCTCAGCCGACTCTTCTCATGAAGGGTACACCCAGAACAGCTCACCAATCCATTGCAGGGCAACACCCATACAACCATTCCCACTCACACCTAAGAGCAAATCGGAAAACCAAGAGTCGGCAGAGATGGGCGCCCATTAAGGTCTACCTAAGAGGTGATAGTCGTTCTCTGCTTTTAGGATGATATACTACACTAGATATCTGGGACAGAGTCTCTCTTCTGATTCAGGCACGCTGCCTTCTGATGCAAGAGCCGATAGTAACTTTATGGATTGAAGATGAATGTTTTGAAGCTTTCGTTGCTTTGTCCACATTCTGTTTATCTGCAAACAATGGAATCAAAAGCTTAGATTATATTAGTTTCTAAAGAAGTGAAGAAATATTCTAAATTTCTCTTCAAGAAATTGTCATCAAAGAGCACGACGTCGGTGAAATTGCGATCGATCAGGAGTGCATTTTTAATGTTGTTCATTGCACTGTATATGTACTTCAGCTCTCCATTTTGTACCTCAGGATCCCACTATAGCTGCAGTTGCATATCGACAGGTATACTCCTGATACGTAATTAATTTATAGGTGGATTTCTTATTATATTGATTATTTCTGTTCGACAGAAGGTCAAAAGGTTTCCAGAAATGTCTATTAAACTACAGGAAATCATTGCTATTCTGTCTGAGCATCATGTCATCTTCATTCATTTATTCATTTGCCGAACCACTTAATCCTACCCTGGTTGTGGGGAGGATGGATCCTATCTCAGCCGATGAGGGTACACCCTGGACAGCTCATCAATCCATTGCAGGGCCCAACATACACAAACATTCACACAAACTCTCACACCTAGGGGCAATGTGAATGAACCAATTAGCCTAATGTGCATGTCTTTGGATTGCGGGAGGAAACTGAAGTATGTGAAGGAAACCAATGCAAGCAAGCACAGGAAGAACATGCAAGCTACACACAGAAATGCCCACCCCGAGCCCAGGACTCAGACACAGGACCTTCTTGCAGTGAGGCAGACATGCTAATCATTACGCTACCATTCCACCCAGTATGTCATCTTAAAAAATATATTTTCTCTTTGTGTAAAAAATAGACAGATATAAGAGGCCGATATTAGGCATTTTTTGTACACACGCTTGATACGCATCTGTAAATAGTAAAGAACTGCATGCATAATTTCAGCATGTGGTGTATAAAAAACAAGACATAAACAAGAAACTAAATATTCCTGGCTCAATACAGTATAAGCAATGTGTGTGGGCTTTGAGTTTCCAACAATTCCATATCAAATTTTACTGTTTCCATTTATAGTGAGCATCCTGGCCATGTGCCAGAGGTCGTAGGTCACGAGGCAGGAGCTTCTGATCAGAGATGTTCTTAAAATGGGAGATTCCATTCTTTGGGTGAAAATGCGTAAGGGCTGAAGAGTCTCCAGGGGGGGAAACTAGAGACAAATCTATTTTGTGAAAACAAACAGTTTCATAACATTTAGTCTACGGGAGACACGCTGGTGTAGTGGTAAGCACATCCGCCTCACAGCAAGAAGGTCCTGGGTTCGAGTCCTGTGCTTGGCGAGGGTGTTTCTGCGTGGAGAGGATGTTTTCCCAGTGCTTGTGTGGGTTTCCTCCAGGCACTCTGGTTTCCTCACACAGTCCAAAGGCATGCACATTAGGCTGATTGGCTGTTCCAGGTGTGAGTGTGAATGGTTGTTTGTGTGTGAGCCCTGCATCGGCCGAAGTAGGAAAATCGGTTCAGTAAATGAATGAAATAATGTTTGTAAAATTTCAATTACTTCTATGATGATCTTTAAAATTTCATTAATGGACTACCCATTTATTATGCTACCCCTTTAAAATCTAAAATGAATGAATGATTGGTTTGTGGCACATGTGACAGTTGGGAGTGTCGGAAGAGCTGGATGCCAGTGATGGCAGCGTTAAACCTCCTTGCCTAGCCAGAGATAGACTAATAAACATAAACATTTACCTATTCGCTAGTATCAGGACCAACATGCCAATAATGGAGCCATTACTAAGTGTTGGACAGGTCCAAAGCACCACTGATAATACTGGCAGTGTTGAAGTCTGTTACAGGCCAAAACATTAACAGCAGTAAAATATTTTTTAACTGATCTCAGTGTCACCCTCTTCATTAGCTAATTTAGCTCTCTATAGCTCTGAAATGTAAATAAGGCTGTTGAAAACTGTGGTAAAATAAATAGCATTAGCCGGTTAGCATTAAAAACAGGTTTTGGTTTTGATCCAAAAGCAATTATACTAATAATAATCTTTAATTGGTGGCACGGTGGCATAGTGGTCAGCCCATCAGCCTCAAAGCAAGAAGGTCCTGGGTTCGGGTCCCAGGCTTTCTGTGTGCAGTTTGCATGTTCTCCCTGTGGGTTTCCTCCCAGTACTCAGGTTTCCTCCCATAGTCCAAACACATGCACAATATGCTTATTAAATAATGTTTTAAACTGCCCCGGGTGTGTGTGCGTGTGTGTGTGTGTGTGTGTGTGTGTGTGTGTGTGTGTGTGTAAGTGTGTGTTGGGCCTGTGATGGTCTGGAAAGCTGTTCACGGTGTACCCCACCTTTGTCCAGTGTCAGCTGAGACCAGCCTCCCTGCGACCCTAATAGGAATAAGCGGTTTGGAAAATGTGTGAGAATGAGTGGGTTTTTATTTTTCACACGTATATCATCATCCTAATGATAATATTCATTTTCTTATACAGTGTATTCACATGTAATTCATCTAAAGGGAATTGCTCTGGGTATGTGTGTGTGTGTGTGTGTGTGTGTGGGTGTGCCACTGATTCTCAGTGCTGCATTGGATGGATTAAATGAACCATATTTGCTATAAACAATGTGATTTGCAACATAAAGAAATATACAATAGATCATAATGAGAGACTATAGATATTTTTCTATCGTAATATATTGTCAGCTATCACAGCCAAACTCTCAGTTTATCTTAAAATTACAGGCACATACCGTTAAGCGGCGTGAGGCGGTGTGTCCAACACTTAGTAATGGCATCCAATTGGCATGCAGACAAGTCGTGCGATAGAATTCCACTCATAGAGTTCCCTGATTATATTATACTGCATCAGCCAACCTATAAGCTAGAGATCTTAAAATATCTAGTTGGCAGTACCACAAGAGTCATTAAGAGAATGTTGGGTGAGGTTGGAGAACCGATAGCACTGAGTTACAGTGATACACCTGACCCATGCTAAAGGTAGTTAGCGGTTATGTTAATGTCAATTGGAAAACTGCTTTGATTGCTATCATCTCTTTGACATTTTGGCACTAAGAGCACTTACACTGTAGCCGTCCTCAACAAAACACCTCATATCTTTTTCTTTTATGGCTGAAATACAGTATTTCATTTAATTTTCAATTACTTTATTCTAAATCCTTTCTCAGGTCTTCAATAGAAAGGCAATTTCTTAGTGAAATTAAATCTGAGCAACTCCAAGACATTTTTTTTGCCTGCTGAAACTTCTGACAAGAGGATAACATATGAATATAAATAGAGTGTAGTTCTCTGAGCAGTACAATCCATCCATCCATCCATCCATTAAGATTCCCCTCCTCTCCCACTATTCTCAACTCCAAACCCTGGGACACGTCAGGACTCTGTAGAACAATAAGGAGGCACTTTATGAAAGCAATCACTCGCACTAAAGAAGATCATAACCTTCTCGCATTCGCCATCTCTTCCCAAATAGACCTGTGAACCTGGGGTTCAAAGGTCAGGGGTGAAAGAGAAAACTGGTCAGAGGAACACCACTATGTGTAAAATTGTCCAAAAGGAGGATTACGTAAGCGCCTACTATCGAGCCGGATGGCCATGTTTATGATCTGTCACAAGTGGGAAATGGTTTATCAGTGCTTCAAAGGAAGCATTTCAGCGAGGGGTCAAGAGGGTTCAAGGAGTATTAACCCTTATTTTAAATAACGGCGTACTTACCTATAAATCACCCATGCTCGATACACAGTCCTAAAATTTTACTGTCAAATCGGTATTTCTCAATTCTGTCACGTTTTCTGGAAGTGCACCATAAAAGCAGTGAGAGCCCCTTCAAGTGCACAGGCCCGTTCGTAACACTAGCCTCATATTGACATTAGCCTACTGACTATGTGAGAAAGATCAAGAATTCAATCATGAATTGCCATAATGAGCTCACAGGCACTCACAGGGGTGTCGTGTTGAGCTTACTAAGCATATAAACACTACAGTTTAGTCATGAGTGGCTGCTTGAAATTTCTCAGATCTACCCTGCAGCCTTGAGTTGTTAGGCTATTGACCATCCCTTTGGTCAGAATTATTAATCTATTGTTTAATCACACCACAAAACACAAACCATTTAAATTCCATTTTCTTGGATAGGACTGCTTAAATGATGTTCTTTGATTTTTTTTCCTCTTTTCTTTACTTTACATCTCCTTTCTTTGCCCTCATCCTCCTCCATCTCCGAGCTCTAACGCACGGCTCTCTCCAGAGCACGGTCCGCCTTTAAATTAATATATTGATATTGACAAGCCATCTGCCACAGGCATAAATTATTGGAAGGAAGAAGGCTTTGGTCATGTGACTTTTACCATCCATAATGATATACACACCCCCTCAGGGATGGACACTCCACTCACTGTAGGTGCCATTTTGAAATGCACTTGGCAGGCAGGCTGTCTGTGTTTGCTGATAGGAAGTCCATGTGTGCAAACATAAAGTTATGGAATTGTGTTCAAAGCCCATCAGATAGTAAATGCAACCAGAATCCACATCCTAGATTGTATTTGTTATTTATTATTTTATTTTCTCTGTTTTTGAAAGGTATTGGCAGTGAAATGACTTTTGGTGTAAGAAATGTACTAAACCACATAACATATTAATGTTGCAAGAAATCTTCCGAAAGCACTGAACTCGACTTGGCTTTTTATGCAATGCACATATTAAAATGACAAGTTTCTGCTTTTCTGCATTATCCACAGCCCATTTTGTGCGGCCTGGCAAATTGGTCAATGCTCCAATCATTTAGATGAGGCTTCAGCGAGTTAAAAAGATAGCCAATCAGCCAAGTGCCCGGTACCCTCTGGCCAGTGCTGACCCTCTGACCTCTTCAGCTGACCCTTGGGTCAAAGGTCACTTTCAAAGGTCAACAATTGCTGGCCCCTGCTGGACAGAGCCGTCTCCATGGATACACCGCTGCCCCAAGAGACAGTGGGAGTCATGGCAACGACCCTCAGATGCTTCATTTTGCAGTGTTATACAGGACTTTAGCACAACCTGCTGGTGAAACATGAGCATGAAACACTATCTGCTATCATTTATGTTTTTAAGATACTGGGGGGGTCACCTTCTATTATTATTATTATTATTATTATTATTATTATTATTATTAATAACACCTTGTCATGGAGTATCCAAAATCTGAAGGCAAGAGGGTGATTAGATCCAAACATTTGCCTTGTCGGCTTTGATCATGTGGCTTTGGCATAACCCCAAATTCCTCTTGCTCCCTATATAGGTGCACTGCATCAGAAGATGCACTTGTCCGACCTTGTGTAGGGACCCACCTATCCAAACATGTTCTTTTTGGGATGTCCCCCCATTCATTGCCTTGCTGGTGTTAAATTGATGATTGTTCATCCAGGTCGGCTTTGATGCCATTTAATCGGTTTCATGTAATTGAAACTAATTTTAGTGAAAGTAAATATTAATATTATTAGTAATAATAACAGTAATGGCCGCTCAGCTGCTGGAAGCCACGGTATGGTTTGGTTTTGTCTGTCCTGCATGACTTGAAATTTGTTGATTAACACTTTTAAACAGTCTTCCTTTGTTTGTGTTGGGCTCCTGGGTTGTTGAAAAGGGGGTTAGAATAACAATAAATAAATAAATAAATAAATAAATAAATAAAAACTGAGCAACGAGTTTTTAGTGTGAAGCTATTTAAAAAAGATAAATTAATTAAAAAAAAAAAAAGATCAGGTTAAGGCCAGGATAAGCTGCAGTTTCAATTCTGAATCACTACAGAAGTTTGGATGAAGAGGAAGAATCTTTCTCTTCTCCTCAGTGCTGGATAACACACAATAGAGACATTTAATCTAATTTTATTATTATTTTCTTTTAATCAGCTTCTTGTAGAGGATTCTGGGAAAGAGTTATGCCCTCTGGACTCCATTAAACCTAAAACCAACCTTAAAAACTAAGAGCAGCATTCACATCAGGATATGAAGGGAAAGGAAGAACCCCATGTATTAATCAGTATGTTTATAGTAAAATATTAAAGTTCATGTGGGCTTCACAGTGGCGTAGTGGTTAGCACGTCTCTCTCACAGCAAATGGTCCTGGGTCCGAGTCCTGGGCTTCAGTGAAGGTATTTCTGTGTGGAGTTTGCATGTTCTCCCCATGCTTATGTTGGTTTCCTTTGGGTGTTCTGGTTTCCTTCCACAGCCCAAAGACATGCACTTTAGATAAATTGGCTGTTCTATATTGGTCCTACAATGTATCCTGTGTTCACCCAGGGTTGGCTGAGATAGGCTCCAGGCTTCCTGCGAAAATAGTAGGATTAATCATTTCGGCAGCTGAATGGATGAATGAATTGATGGGTTCTATATGTGCATTATATAACTATAAGAAGTTGATGTCACAGACTGAAAACAGTTCTCCAAAATGCAATGGTTTGCACTGTCGCCTCACAGCAAGAGGGGTTTGGGTCAACCCTGCTGGTTTACTGGGACCCTTCTTTTGCGTTTGCATGTTCTCCTTTTGCTTGCGTGGGTTTAGATATGAATGCAAGTATGAATGGCTGTCTGTTTCTCTGTGCTAGCCCTGCGATAGGCCAGCGATCTGTCCAGGGTGTAGCCCACCTCTCACCCAAAACCAGTTAGGATTGGTTCCAGTTTCCAGAGAGAAAGAGAAATGAAACATGTTGGGATCTTCTGTAGAAAATAATCTACTGCACCATGGATTATTTTCCAATAATAGCATGCCTGCAATGATTTATTTCTTCAATATGGCAGCACTAGTGGTGTACCCAGGAATTGATCAATCAGGGATTGAAGGAAATATAATAAACAAAATAACAGCATGATGTAAACAGTGAAAATGCTAAGTGTGACACACTTGCACTAGTTTCTTTTGTTTGTTTGTTTTTTTGGTTGGATGTCAAGAAGTAGGATCGCTGATGCCACAGATTTTTTTTATTTAATTATTCAAGGCACGATCCACCATGCGCTATCAGTAATACCATGGAATACATTAAAACCAAAATCATTGATCCTGATTGGTTAAACCTTTTTTTTAACACCATAACAGCTGGCAGCCAATAAGATATCTTTAAGCCATTATATTACATAATGAGAGATATAAAGTCATAATGATTATGTTGTGGACCATTTAGGATTTTCTGAATATTGTTACAGTGTTGAATAGCCATGTTAGACAATGTCATATAACGAGGTAAGCAAATTTTCCCTCTGGGATGATGATGATCTGGCCATAAACACAAGGTTTTCACTTCTTACGGGTGGCACACTAGTGCGTCATGGTGTGCTGTGCCTCCTGATTAACTGGCCATCCCCCACTGCCCTCCCATGCATGGCACCATCTACACCCATCCCGTTCTGTCTCCCAGCTAACTGAGTATGGTGTTTTTAGCTGACCAGTCAGAGCACAGTAGGCAGAGAGAGCAGAAAGACAGACCAATAATGGGAGAAGGAAGCCAAACAAGCCATCCAGTGCACACACAGTTAATGTCTACGTTTCAGGGAGTTTTTTTGGATTTGGAATCATACCTTGGTGCTTCACTGACGTCTGAACAAAAAAACAAGGTCTGACAATGGGTATAATATCGGACCTGAAAAAAAGTTGTCCAGTGCTTGAGGAGGTAGTGTAGTATTAATCCGAACAACTTTAATACCTCTGCAGGTGATGGTGGAGAGCCTGCGTGTGACCGAGCTGCGGTCTCTCCTCTCTGCTATGGGAAAAGACAAGAAAGGGCTGAAGAAGGATCTAGTGCAGAGAGCCACAGAGCTCCTCCATACCAACCTCCATCCAGAGCTTTTCACGGTGATCCAGGAACTCCATGATCGCCGTCACTCCATTGGCAGTGCCAAGAGCAGACGCTCACAGGTCATCAAAATGCCGACTGCTGCCAAGGAGGTGGCTGATTATCCAGAGAAATTCCGTGAGCCGTTTCATATACCTGAAGTGCACATGATCAAGCTGCCATTCTATCAAACTCTGGACACTATTGTTGCTCCAATGTCACTAGGTATAGCAGAATCATCACTGAGCCATTGTGTTTTGATTAGTTACCATTTGGGTTATTGTAGGATGTCCCATGTAATGAGCAGGCCATTTAGTGATGCTCTACCATACTGAGTGTACCTCAGTTCCACTGTCTGTTGCAACCCATTTCTATTCGTTTCTACTGAGCTCCAAAACTCTTCACTCCTTTTGATCTGCAAGATAAAAATCTATTTAACAAATATTGTCAAGTATTCTGGACGTCCGTGGTGTATTTAGACGACTTTGTGGCAACTTAATTTGGGTAAAAATCATGGCACAGCTTCTTTAAACTATTATCTGTGCTAACTGGTTAGGGTTGGTTGGAGTTAGCAGGTGTGTAAAAAATGGCTTGTGTTCTTGGAACATCTAGCATCATGTTCAGTTGTGAATAGTGTGAACGCCTTGTTTAAATAGCATCTTAATAATAATAATAATAAGGGGCGGTATGGTGGCGCAGTGGTTAGCAGGTTCGCCTCACAGCAAGAAGGTCCTGGGTTCAATTCCCGGGCTCAGGGTGTTTCTGTGTGGAGTTTGCATGTTCTCCCAGTGCTTGCGTGGGTTTCCTCCATAGATTCTGGTTTCCTCCCACAGTCCAAAGACATGCACAGTGGCTAATTGGCTGTTCCAAATTGCCCCTAGGTGTGAGCGTGAGTATGAATGGTTGTATATGTGTTGGCTCTGCAGTGAGCTGGTGAGCTGTTCAGGGTGTACCCCGCCCTCGCCCAGAGCCGGCTGAGATGGGCACCAGCCTCCTGCGACCCTAATTAGGATTACGCGGCTTAGAAAATGAATGAATGAATAATAGTAATGAACTGATTTCTTTCTTTCTGATTCTCACTTTGTTCTTTCCCAGCGGCGAAGTTTACAATCCGGCAACAGGTCACCTACTTGAAGTTTTGTCTGACTACGAGACAATCAGCTCAGATTAAGAACTGTCAGTAAGTTATGTATCTCCTCAGATCTGGAAACTGTATTAGGTTTCATTCAGAATTGAAGGACGTACATCTCGTCGCTAGAAGGTGAATGTTTTTTCTGTTGTTATTATATAAATAAGAAAGTCCTATTTTTTTTCTCCCAATGGCTCTCTACTTGCTCGAAAGGACCAAAGCTGGAGTGAAGTCCATCCAGGTGGTGCTCAGGTGAGTCTGTACCCCAATTTTTATTCATGAAACTGTACCAGCTGGTGTACTGAGATATAGCAGCAATAACAAGTGTTCTTCATCTTGGTCTTTTATTCACGTCATGCTTGCTTTCTTATATATAAAAAAATAAAATAAAAAAACAGCAATCCAAACTGGTGAGGATCAAAAACCTGTATTAATCCCACAGGTGTGTGTGTTTGTGTATGTCTGTGAGATAATCTTTGTTGTGTGTGTTTAAGAATTTGCTACACGGAGAGTATTGGTGTTGAAAATGATCAGTATCCACCAAATATTGCTGTTTATGTCAACAGCTGTGATTGCCCTGTACAGGTAAAATTTTTATGTCCTACACAGTGTATAAAACTTAAATTGTTGCATTTTGTCAAGTCACAAATTATATTAATCATGGGGCTCATACAGGGACTCAGTGGTCATCCACAAACAGGGATCAAGAAGGTATCATTTGAGACAAAGAATATCAGTTAATTCATATAATTGCAACATAACTGGCATTGGCTAATAGAGCATTGACGTTGCGTTGTCATGACAGCAAACATCTCGCCCACCCTGGTTGGTGGTCGCTTGATAGGGAGGTAATACTTGACAGGTGGGACTTGACTACGACTTATTTAGAGGAGAAAAATTGGGGGGGACAATCTTGCTGCCATGACACTTTGGCGTCTCGTCTAACTGTATGACACTAGAGGCTCACAGCTTCCCCATGCTTGGACCCCAGTGATCACTGCATGCAGCTGTATTTTAGATTTGTTGTCTTTTTTTTATTATTATTGCAAAATAGTTGAAATATCACTTCCATGCATTCATTTTCCTATAACATTATTTCTTATGATCAGTCTCACTACTCTTCCAATAAAAAAGTACTGGAGCCTTCACCTCCTTGTCGTCCGATCAATCTCACTCCGTTTGTGAAACTGATGGCTGAGAATCACGTTACTATCTCTTGGGAGAACATAGGCAAGGTACACCGGTTGTTCTCATCATGTTAATCCTGTTATAGGTCAAAAAGTACAACTGAAATATTGTTCCCCCTCTCTCGCTCTTTCTCTCTGTGTGTGTGTGTGTGTGTGTGTATATAGTTTTACTCTGTAGCTGTATATCTGGTGAAGGTGTTCTCTTCAGTGGATTTGCTGGCACAGCTCCAGAAAAATCAAGTGGAAGGAGTAGAAGACTGCAGACGAAAAGGTGAGCAATGGGAATTCATACCAGACTTACACCCCCGCCCCACTAACACCCCCACCCCCGCGTCATGATGCTGATTGATGTGCAGTTCAATGTGGTGATCAATTCTCTCTAACAGCACAGTTTATATTAATGGGCTCATTGTAAAACTTTTTTACAAAGTTTTGAGATTAGCGGTTTAAGCAGTATGGTGACGTAGTGGTTATCACAGCAAGAAGGTCATGGGTTTGAGTCCCGGGCTTGGCGAGGTCATTTCTGAGTGCAGTTTGCATGTTCTCCCCGTGCTTGCATGGGTTTCCTCCGAGTACTCCCCCTACAGTCAAACGACATGCATATTAGGCTAACTGGCTGTTCCAAATTGCCCCTAGGTGTGAGTGTGAATGCGAACGGTTGTATGTGTGTTGGGCCTGCGATGGTCTTGTGAGCTGTTCAAGGTGTACCCTGCCTTCACCCAGTATCGGCTGAGATAGGCTCCAGCCTTCCCATTACCCTAATAGGATTAATCAGTTTGGCAAATGAGTGAGTAGTAGCGGCTTATATAGGGACACATACAGCGGGCATCAACAGATTTAAAATCATGTCACTGTTCATTAGGTGAAGGTTTGAAGAATGTCTCCAGTGTCAGGGCTTCGTTTGTGCAGTGTGCACCGTTTGAGTTTTTTGAATTAATGAATTAATTCTTAAATTAATAAAAGTCTCTGTGTGAGTTGACTGTTCACTGATTTTTATCTTTAAAGGGTACCTGTGCTAAATTTGTATTACTAGCCCTTTAAAATAATCACGTATTACGTCAGAGGTTCCGTCAGGCAATGTCAGTCCTTGCTTCTTATCTAGTATGCGCGAGTGCTGAAACACTACCAGGCATAGTAAAAGGTAAGAGCCTTTAGTATGCGGGGAGTTTTATCACCTAAACTGTGGCTCGCTGCTTGTTTACTTGCGCTGGACAACCCGGCCCAACAAGTTCACGCCACTTGCTCCGCTTTGGTTCAGCCCCCACTAATAATCCACAGTATAAAATTGGCCAGAGTAGTGCTTTTTATGGTTATTTATGTTAAAATTAGCTCTGTATCTCTTAAACTTATTGCATTACGCACAAATTATGCTGGTAGAATGACCGATACCGCTACTCTTTGAGAAAGAGTAATGAAAATCTGGTGGGAGATCAACAGTTTATAGCCGATATATATTCTTATTAATAAATTATAACCTTTGACAAATTGCTAGAGGAATAAAACACTTCAGGACACGCCGCTATTGGAAGATAATCTACTTTGTATCACACCACCATGTTGTTGATTCACGTAGTATAACAGCACATATTGTTTTTTCCTCCCTATTTGTGCTTGTACTTTGTTTCCCAGTTTGCGAGAAGCTGCGCTGTAACCCTGAGAATGACGTCAGCACCACGGGGCTGCAGGTGTCCCTTATCTGTCCTGTAAGTGCTCTCGAAATGTAGACACAACTTGCAGCTAAGTATCATGAGTATACCGTCTAAAATATCTAGCGTTCATAAAATATTTAGCTTTTTTGTTTTTACTTGTATTTTTTGTGGATTCTGGTTGTTTCTAGCTTTACCGTATCTGTAGCAATTGGCGAATTATTGTAGCATAAGCAGCTATGCGGCAGGGGTGTCAAACTCATTTTGACTGAGGGCCACCTGACTAAATTTCAAAGTCATCGAGCGTCGACTAATCACTCAACATCTATTCAAGAAGGGCAATCATGAAATTTTCATGACCATATTATTTATGTTTATGCATTTGTCCTCTTTTCCTTTATTCACTTTCCTTTTCTGACAAGGTTTGTCCATGACAAGCTAGCTTGCAATCTTTCCAGAGTCATGAATGGCTAGCTGGTTACCTGAAATAGGTGGGCTCCACCTAGTGGATGGATGATGAATTACATTTCATAGTGATAGTTGAAGCTAAGAATGTAGGATAATCATACACTGTAAAAGCTCTCGCGGGCCACATAAAATGGATTGGAGGGACGGGTTTGGTCCGCGGGCCTTGAGTTTGACACCTGTGCTATACAAGAACTGGTTGGTTCGTTTGATTATAAGAATAGCTGGTGACGTGCTGTGTGAGAAATTAGCAGTCGGCATGTCCATTATCAGTGAGGACTGTAGGCCTGTTAGCATGCTAACACCACCATAAGTAGTGGGCAGTATTGGCTCAGTGGTTAAGACTCCAGGTTCCTGATCCAAAGGCCAGGGGTTCAGTCCCCAGGACTACCTGGCTGCCACCATTGGACCCTTAAGCAAGGCCCTTAAACTTCAACTGCTCAATTGTGCAGTAATGATAAATGTACTTTTCTTCACTGGCTCTTGGTGTTAGAAGTAGAGTTTCGAGTCATGTGTAACGTATTTTTATAGATAGCTAGCCAGGTTGGAGCATCTCATGGTTTTTTTCCTGCACCACCACACATTTCTTTTTTACCCATGTACTAATATTGGCTGACACTGGAAACTGGCCTGGGATTTTTAGAGTATCTCTCTGTCTTTCTTACCAGCTGGCAAAAATGCGCATGTCTACCCCCTGTCGAGCGCAGACGTGTGCCCACCTGCAGTGTTTTGATGCTGCCTTCTACCTGCAGATGAACGAGAGGAAGCCCACTTGGACTTGTCCTGTCTGCCATAAACCTGCCCTCTTTGACACTCTACAGATCGATGGGTAACGTCCTCCCTACAGACACTTTTGTTGTTGTTGCCATGACAGACTATTCAAGTGAGCACTCTGGAGCCATTTGTTCTGGCTGACGAGCTATTTAAAGCGGAAAAACAGATATTTTAGCCAGCTCAAGGTGCCTTTTGCCTCATCGGAGCTTAGGACTGTGTAGTGTATCACTGTGTGTAGTGTTTCCCATTGTTAGATATTCAATGGTCCACTTTCAGTGCTGGGGGACTACAATCATGAACAGATGGTGCTCCCTAACACACACACACACACACACACCAGTCAGAGTGAATGTGTCGAAATTTGCTGACCACAGTGTTGATTGTTGGTGGCGGTGGCGGAGGATGATGAAGATAGATGTTGTTGTTGTGTAGTTTGCTGAGTGGCATACTCCACTGCGCAGACGAAGCCGTGAAGGAGATTGAGTACCTGCCTAACGGCTCGTGGAGGGCAGTGGGGAAGGAAAAAGAGTGCAGAAAAACGACAGATTTTCTCTCCAGCCACAGTAAGACCAGCTTCATTTTAAAGGTGCCATTTGTAATGTTTAAAAAGGTAATTAGACATGCAGTAAACATAACATTTTTACTCTATTTTGCACTATTGGCATGTTTGATTATAATAGTGTTTTTGGTGATGGTGTTGGTGTGGGGTAGAAAATGATATGCAAAAATTACAAACTGCTCCTTTAAGGTTCTAAACTTAAAGGTACAATATGTAACACACTGCCCAGACAAAAAAAAAAGATGCACACACGAATACGTTGTGGTTCCGCCTTTAGCCTTGCTTACAGCACGTAATCATCATGGCATCGTTTCAACAAATTTAAACAACATAACATTAATTTCCATCCGGTGTCAGGTTCATTTCTCACCAACATCTTGAACTGATGAGGGGAAAAACTGAACCACTCCATGAAGTCTTCTCCAGAACATCCCGAAAAATTTTCAATAGGGTTAAGGTCAGGACTCTGGGGTGCTGATACATATGCGAAAATTATTCCTCATGATTCCTGAACCACACTTTCACTATTCGAGTCCCCATTTTATATCCGTGCCATCAGGGAAGAAAGAGTCCAATGACGTGATAACCTGCTCATTCAGTACATTCAGATCATCAGCTGACTTCATTTTATTGCCACGTTAATGTTGCTAAGCCTCAACCGGACCAACTGGAGCAACAATGCCATGCTGTGTTCAAGGCTAAAGGCTCTCCATGAAAACATTGATGTGTGTGATTTTTTTACAATAATAATAAGTCTTCATTAATCTATAAATAATAGATCTAGAATAAGATGATCATGTCTATATGGGGAGCGGGTCCCCTCTCATGGAGGCTGCCATCTTGCACCGCCATGTTTCTACAAACCAATACAGGCTTCAGTTGGTTGCAGTCTGAAACTTCACCACTAGATGCCACTAGATACCACTATATAATACACACCGTACCTTAAAAAAAAGTCACAGAATTTCAAATCACAGTTTGATTTTAAAAGACTTTATTCATCATATTTATTTTTTTTGTTGCCGTGAGTTTTAGAGTTGAAGTTGTGCTCTGATCCAATTTCTCTACAGAGAACGGTTCTGTGGTTCGAGATGTCGTGGATCTAACCCAGTGCTCGTCAGACAGTGAGGATGGCAGTGAGGCCATGCAGGCCGAAAAGATTGTTTTGACCCACTTGAAAAACGAGAGAGTGCGCTTCTCCAAAGGCAACATATAAAGTGATGAGTGATATCTGGCAAATTATTTATTTTTATAGTTCTTAAGTTATATTTATTCTAAGCTGCAGTATCACAAATTACTCTGTATATGTTCTGTTCTTACTGTACTGTTTGTTTCCCTTTTTATGTACTCGAACTCCCTGATGGGTGAAATAAAGTTTTGTTTTTATGATTCTGTTGGTATTTATTATTTTTATTAGTGGTAGCCAGTTAGCCTACTGTGCATGTTGGTGGACTGTGGGAGAACACTGGAGCACCCAGAGGAAGCCCACGCAAGCACGGGGAGAACATGCATACTCCAGAGAGCCGCCCTCGCCAAGCCCGGGAATCGAACCCAGGCCTTCTTGCTGTGAGGTGGATGTGCTCCATTTATGCTCATCACTTTCATTATTTCGTTTTTATTTACCTCTCTCTGCTGGTCTGGGAACGCCTTGGCATCCCCCCAAAAGAACTGGAGGAAGTGCCTGGGGAGAGGGACGTCTGGACCTCACTGCTTAGGCTGCCGCCCCTGCGACCCGACCCAGGAACAAGCGGAAGAAGAATGAATGAATGGACTTTCATTGTTTCTTTTATTTATTTATTTTATTTCTATTATGTTTACAGTTGAGGTATTATTGGATTCTTTGGTTCACGTCTAGGTCACTGCACCTCATGATGTCAATTTCTGCCATACCGGATATTCCACCATATTGGTACACTGCTCAGTATCCTGTGAACCTAAAAAAATTAGTCATGTGACCACTGGGGCTCCACGATCACTCTTAGTCATTTGGGGAACCAATTAATCCTATTAGGATTGCTGGGAGCCTGGAGCCTATCTCCCCTGCCTTCGTCCAGTGTTGAGTTACACCCTGAACAGCTCCCCAGACCATTGCAGGGCAACACATTCAACCATTACCGCACACACGATCACACCTAGGTGCAATCTGGAACAGCCAATTAGCCTAATGTGCATGTCTTTGGACTGTGGGAGGAAACTGGAGTTCCAGAAGGAAACCCATTGAAGGGGAGAACATACAAACTCCACACAGAAACCTCCTTACCGAACCCAGGACTCGAACCTCGAACCTTCTTGCTGTGAGACAGAAGTGCTAACCGTGACAGCACCGTGACTGGGGCACCACAATAAGCAAAAATGTATGGTTGCCCAATAATTGTTTGTGTTTGCTTTACAAATTTTGTGTTTATATCATTTTTAAAAGTAAAGCAGAGACAAAAGCGTCTATAATCAGTTATAATTCATTGAAAATGGTGGCAAAGTTACCTGAAGTTATGAAGGCTGAATTATATAATCATTTGCAAGGTATATCATCCTAAAAAAAATTCTGAGGATGCACAAAATATATTCCGAATCAGAATACTTTATTGATCCGGAAGGATCTTTTTACATCTTTTGGCCCCTGGAAGGTGCTGCAGTATGCAAAAAAAAATGCGTTTTGGTTGTAATAATATACCTTTAAAAATGACACACATGTATGGTGTTATCATGGGTCATCCATAGGCTGAGACATATCAGCCTAAATGTTGTTTTTGAAAGTTATGCACCTTTCAAATACTTGTATATTCCCATTCAATTCTTTTTTTTTTTTTTTTTTTTTTTTTTTTTTTTTT
>JAQMYF010000008.1:5384791-5417524 GCA_030014195.1 Neosilurus mollespiculum
AAATCTCGAACGTGTAATGCCATTCGCGAAGTATCGCGAGATTTTGGACGCTTCCTTAAATAGTACCCTGTACGCCTAAGTATAAAGGCACACATTCCCTGTACGTGGCTAGCAACTTAGCTTGCTAGCTAACCAAGTAGCCGAACCTAGCTGTTTTCTGTTCTGTCGGCTTATTTGGCTAATTTACTTGCGTGGTAACTCATAATTTCTGTCCCGCGGTTAGACGAAGGTTGTTGAAATAGTATTTATTAAATTTAGGGGTGTTGATATTTCCCACAACAGCTAATGTTTGTGTTTTAGGACGGTAAGCTAACTGTTCGTTAGCATTCTTAAGAAGTGCGCGCGATACGTTGAGATTCCGGTGATGTGCTACAGGGCTAGCAAACATTAGCTAGTCGATTTCATATGTTATTGTTTACGTGTTGTTTTGCTTTAAAAAAAAACAAGCTATTTGGTTTAATTTGGCTGCAAAACTAGAAGCGGTGTCTTGCTTGACGAGGGAAATGCTCTTGTACTAAGTTTGACAGGAGATTTTAAGGAGGGAACACCGTTGTTTGTGTTTGGGTGTGGGTATGTGTTAGCCACCTGGACAGCTGTGGAGCTAGCTCTGTATCCTGTGTTAATATTTACACTGGATTCTTGCTCTTTCTGCATGTTTAGCTAGTAGATTTGACGTTAAGGTTGCGCTTAAGCCTAGCAGTTAGCTGTTAGCACTTAGCTAGCATAGCACTGAAGCACCTGTTAACTCGAGCTGCTGGCTGATCTGTTCTCACTTAAACGGGTTTTCTCAGCTTTCGGCTCTCATTAGCGTTGATGCAACCTGAGATTTCTTGCAGTATGATGTGGCTTTAGAGGTGATGCTTGTAAGGATTGAGAGAGACCGTCAGGTTGAACATGGCTCCCAAAAAAAGACCAGTTCCTTTGATCATAGGCGGCAGTGGAGATGCTCAGAGTACAGCTTCAAACCTGGGGGCTGCTTCCGAGTAAGTGCTTTAGGGTCATCATCATCTGCTGTTCTGTGTACCAGTGTTGTTAATCTTCTCATTCCTTTATTCGTTTTTGAAGCCGATTAATCCCGATTAGGGCCGTGGGGAGGCTGGTGCCTATCTAAGCCGACGCTGGTTCGAAGGCAGGGTACACCCTGAACAGCTCGCCAGACCCTTGCAGGGCAATTTGGAGCAGCCAGTTAATCTACCCACGCAAGCACAGGCAGTGCATATGCAAACTCTGCACAGGAAGACCGGAACTCGAACCCAGGACCTTCTTGCTGCAAGGCGGACTCGCTAACCACTGCCCCACCATGCCGCCCTGTTTTTCTTCTCTTCCTTTAATATATTTATCCTTTACCAGTTCACCAGTACTTCTAATCTAACCATCATAATTTCCCTTGTGGCGTGAGATCGGCCTTAGGGCATGTTATTGGAGACGTTGGTCCAAAACACACTTGAAGTTAATGTAGCTGGTCTGCTCTCCGGCGATCTACTTTTATTCCAAAGTCTATCTGAAGCTCGTCTGTCAAACAGATCTTCCTTTTGTAGTGAACCGGTTTTCATCTGGCAGACATGGGCCAAGTATTTGAGGCACTCTCAATGACGGAGCTCTTGAATGGGTTGTGAACCAGTGAATTCATTCAGCTGTTGGTTTGATATCTTAATCTCCCAGTTGAGTTGACCCTTAACTTGAGTTGCTGGGTCTCCGCCTTTCTTCCTGTCCTTACGACGGGGTGTGTTCTTGCTAGCTTATCTATCCACCAGATGCCATTTTCCTTAGGAGACCATTCCATATTGTATCAAGCGTTTGTGATTCATTGGTGGAAAGATCCCATGCTTGGGTTCTATAAAGTAATACTGTCTTTTTTTTTGTTTTTTTTTTGTTTTTTTTGGGGGGGGGGGTTCTTTTCATCATTCATACTCCTAGTTGTCGCCTTTTCATTGGAGGACACTCTATTTTTATCCTCTTTAGCAAGCACCCCTCCAGACCCCTTCCGCCCTACCTTGAAAGTTAATAAAGGACTGATTTAATGAAGCAAACAAAATTCAAAGTTCTGCGGTTCAAAGTTCATAGGATGCTGGTGAAATAAGGGTGCCGGCATGAGGGATGTAGAAAGCATTGACAGCATCTGTCATTTTGATTCAAAGTAGTTCAGTATATGTTGGGTTAATTATTTAAAAATATATATTTTATGTGCCCAGGTGCGTGGGGTGTCACTGGCATGTTTTTAGGAAGAACTTCTCTTGGTTGTTGTTGGATGTTTTTTTTTTTTTTTTTGGTAGGATATGGTTTTTAGTTAGTGTACGGAAGGAAATGGCTTTCATCTTTTCAAATTGATTAATTTAAGGATGAGCTAAAAATATCAAGTAATGGGGTCTTATCGTTTATTGTGCCATGTCCTATCAGTCTAATGATAATTATTCTTCGTCTTATTTTGTTGATTGGTTTTATTCCTAATCATCTTTTCTGCTTATCCATCTCTTTATTTTATTTAGGTTCCTTTTTGTTGTTTTTATGAGGATGATGATGATGAAGCCATACCTGAGCTCTGTGTTTGATTCTTTTTGTCAGGGCTTACCTTGAAACCCTGCAGAAGAAACTCCAGGAGCTGGACTTGGATGATCAGCAGAAGAAGCGTTTGGAGGCTTTCCTCACACAGAAAGCTAAAGTAGGAGAGCTGAAGGATGATGATTTTCAGCATATCTGTGAGCTGGGTGCAGGAAACGGTGGCGTGGTTAATAAAGTCTGCCACAAGCCCTCTGGATTGATCATGGCCAGAAAGGTGAAGTGAATTCCAGATTCCTGTCGTCATCTGACATTATTTATATTTATATATATATATATTTATATATATATATGTGTGTGTGTGTGTGTGTGTGTGTGTGTGTGTGTGTGTGTGTGTGTGAATTGTTGATGTTTGCTTGTAATAAACGTGAGTTTTAAGCCTTTTTCCTCCCCCAAGCTTGTAATTTGCGGGGTATAGTCATCAGTATGTCTGTCTATAATCATTTCATTTCCGGTCGAGAACTTGGTGGCTGTTTGAGTTTTTCTTATTTACTAGGCAGTTACTTTTACTAAGCACTGTAGTTGTACCTTTTTGATATTTTTGCAGTTTCGATTATTATGTTTCCCTGTCAACCAATAGAACATGTAAAAATAGGAGGAGGGTGGCCATTTCAAGGCCAGAACTCGAAAACCATTTGTGACTTCTTTATGATCCTGACGGTATAAAACATGGGTGCGATATATTGGTCAGTAGGTTCGTCTGTCTGGAATCATTTCAGGTCTGGCCCAGGACTTGAAAACTCTCTGAGACTTCATCAAACTTTGCAGCTACATGTTCTAGGCAGTGTAGTTGCACCTTTTCATATTTTTAGGATTTCTACAATACATATATTTTCGCCCATGTGGAGGCTGGCGGGTTATAATCATCTGATGGCGCTTGTCTTTTTTTTTTTTTTTTTTTTTTTTTTTTTTTTTAAAAAAAATTAAAAAAGAGCACTGATTTCCTTTACCCTGTACTGCTTTACTTATTTGTTCCATTTTTGTTCTGCTAACTGTTCTGTTTAATGATTCCAGCCTTTTTTTTCCCCCCCTGTCCCATTTAGCTCATTCATCTTGAGATCAAACCAGCAATCAGGAACCAGATCATTAGAGAACTGCAAGTTCTGCATGAATGCAACTCTCCCTATATAGTGGGCTTTTATGGTGCTTTCTACAGCGACGGAGAGATCAGTATCTGTATGGAGCACATGGTGAGTATGATTGTATAACCATGCGCCATTAAAATCTTTCACAGCTAACATTCTGGGGGCAAGATTTCAACCGCACCTGCTACTCTGCAAAACCCTTTTCTTATTACATGGAGGTGGATGGTGCTAGGTGGAGTGAGAGAGGAACTGTTTTGGCATGAGGCAGGATGACGCAGTGAGGGTTGGTGGAGGAACAAACATCTTGAGTCAACTTTTATGTTTTCGTGCCACAGGATGGAGGATCTCTGGACCAGGTCCTTAAAGAGGCTCGGCGAATTCCCGAAGAAATCCTGGGGAAAGTCAGTATAGCTGTAAGTACTGCTAATCGCTGTCAAGTGAAAAGACAACGAATACCTAAACTAATAATTTTGAAATGCAGATTTCATTTCATGCCCTTTCTAAAGTGGATGTTTAGGGATTATTCGGCCCTGGGTGACCTAGAAATTTTGTGCCGTGGCCCTCAGTAAAAATAAGTTTAACACCCCTGGTGTACATATTCAGTATCACACTCTTCAGCAAGAAGAACTCACAGTTTTGGGGGGGTTTTGTTTGTTTTTTAGGTGTTAAGAGGTCTCGCCTACCTTCGAGAAAAACATCAGATCATGCACAGAGGTAAAAAAAAAAAAAAAAAAAAAGATGGTTTGTTGATTTTCTTTGTAACTAAATGAGATTTTTTTTTTTTTTTATCAGCTGTGTTTAAAGTCTTATGTATACTGTAGTCGTTGTATGGTGAAATTTATACACAGCCATTGATTCAGTAGGCTCGAACTTCATTGGCTGAATACTCAGTCATTAGTAATCTCAGTCATTCGCATAAAAAACTGCCTTCACAGAGCCTTTGCTGTCGTATTCCTTGACTTCTTGGTGTCTTTTGATTAGATTGTTTGTTTTTTTTGTTTGTAGTCAAATCCAATTCCCACCCCTCAAGTGTTGCCTCCCTATCACATACGACCACCATTATCAAGGGAGGGGAGTAAGCATGCACATGCCCCCTCCGTGACGTGATGCTGCCACCTGCCTCTTTACAAACGCACTTGGATGGAACGCGCTATCCCCCCCTTTTGTACGAATGAGCTCACAGTCCCCTATGGATTGGCTGGTGATTGCTGTGAGTGACAGGGGAGTGTATGTCATCCCTCCCTCCCATGAGAGCTCGGCCAATTAGCCATCACGGTAGAGGATGGCTGCAGCATCATCCTGGATTTGAACTTGCGTGTTGAGATTTGTTTTTGTTTTTTTAATTTCTGCATATAGATGTCAAGCCATCGAACATCCTGGTGAATTCACGAGGGGAGATCAAGCTGTGTGATTTTGGAGTGAGTGGTCAGCTTATCGACTCCATGGCCAACTCTTTCGTCGGCACAAGATCGTACATGTCTGTAAGTGTGTAATCTGACTCCTAGGGATGTTCGTAACTCTATGGTTAGGCTTTACAGAGAAATCTATGTTCATTACTCATTTAAATATTCATTAATCTAAAACCTGAATGCTTTTTTGTTTGTGTTTTGTCTATGCTTAAGCCTGAGAGACTGCAGGGCACTCATTACTCAGTGCAGTCAGATGTGTGGAGCATGGGCCTGTCTCTAGTGGAGCTCTCCATCGGGCGTTACCCCATCCCTCCACCTGATTTCAAGGAACTGGAGGCTATTTTTGGGCGACCTGTAGCAGAAGGAGAAACCCAGAGCACCTCGCCACGTCCCAGACCTCCAGGAAGGCCAGTCAGTGGTGTGTCCCCGAATTTAAGATTCCAGGAAAAGTTTTAGATCTTAAGTCTCACGTAGCTGGAAGTAGTTCCCGTGAGACCTTAGCAATACTCCAGTGTAAACATTAATCAGCAGCGCAGCTTTTAAAATCCTTTCTGTCTTTCAGGTCATGGTCCTGTCATGGCAATCTTTGAGCTGTTGGACTACATAGTGAACGAGGTGAGGAAAGCAGGGTTGCATGTTTTCTTCCTCATAAATATATCTACTGAGCTGTGAGGATCTCGTTAAAGACTTTTTGGGTCATTTCTGTACAGCCTCCACCGAAACTCCCTCATGGAGTCTTCACTGCAGATTTCCAGGACTTTGTGACCAAATGGTGACTATCCTGCTTTACTCACATGGTAGTTTGGTAAAATATTGTGTTTCTGCTTTGTGCTGATTGCTTAATAAGTGCCTGTCTGTTTGTGTGGGGTTTGTTTTTTCTAGTCTAATAAAAAATCCTGCAGATAGGGCCGACCTGAAGATGCTGATGGTGAGTATGATGGAGGTCTTTGCACAGGATTACAGTCCAGATCTGTAATTTAGACCTATACATGTTTCTCTTGTGTCTCTCCACAGAACCACACGTTTATTAAACGCTCGGAGGTGGAAGAAGTCAACTTTGCAGGCTGGTTGTGTAAAACGATGGGGTTCAACCAACCCAGCACACCCACCCGGACGACTGAATAATGAAACCGCTGTTTCTTTTTTTTTTTAAAGAGATATTCCAGCATGTGTAAACCTAATATCCGTCTACCCGTTCTGCTGCATATGAATCATGACCCATTAACAAGTACAGACAAACCAACGGAGAACAGATCCAGTTTAAACTGCTTGCATATTAACTTTTTTTTGAAGCGACACCACTGCTGTAGACGGTATGAAATGGATTCAGTGTCCGTACTGGTTTTTCTAGTGTGCAGAGGACAGCTGTATGTCAGTGAGGTTCAGGATTTGTAATCTCCTCTGGCGTCCCTCAGTATAGTGTGCAAAATGTTAGCGTCTGGGTTTCCATGACGCTACAGGAGATGTGTGATATCAATGTGGCCCCTCAGCAAATCACATATTAATACTGAAAGATTAGCTAGTGATCTTCAATGGCGTCCAAGACTTATTTTTAAATATATATATATATATATATCACCTCAAGTACCCGGTTGTATCGGGTAGGCCAAAAAAAAATAGCCAAATTTTGAAGACTTAGTTTTGATTTTGCTCTCATTCAAAGGATTTTTAGGGTATTAATCTGATATTTTCAAGAATTATTAAAGACATCTGTTTGGTAAATCCAGTAAATTTTTATAAGGTTTTAGCCAAGGGTTTCAGAATTATCGAAGGTTAAAATTTGGAAAAGTGTTCTTTTTTTGGGGGGGGTTGTACATACATACATACGTACATACATACATACACACACACGTGTGAGTGTGTGTGTTTATTTACCAAAACCATAAATCTTATTAGAGCCATCCCAGCTCCTGAACGTCCTGAACAGCTCGCCGGCCCATCGCAGGGCCGACACACACGAAACCACTCACACTGGAGCAATCCGGAACAGCCAGTTAGCTTACTGTGCAAGTTTTCGGACTGTGGGAGGAAACCGGAGTATCCGGAGGAAACCCCACACGAGCACAGGGAGAACAAACACTCAAGATTCAAATCCAGGACCTTCTTGCTGTAAGGCGGACGTGCTAACCTCTACGCTCTATTATACTACATGGCAGTGGGATGTAGCAGCATGTTAGTCTGTCCTGCTATCTCGTGTCCTCCTCCATCATCTGTCGGCTTTACTCAAACAGATCAGTTTCATCTTGAGTTGTCAGTTTTGGTGAAATTATATCAGATTATCTAATTCTCATTAGTGCATGCTAATATCACACGCTGTACAGATCAACAGGGCGGGTAGTGGTTAGGTTGCAATTGCTGGAGTTTTTCTTTAAAGGCACTCATTATGATACGGTTGTCCTGGATGCTCACTCTGCCCGGTTATATTTTATGAGTTTATCCTGTATTTTAAATGAAAAAGAGGAGAAAATAAATCAACTATATGTTCATATCCAGTAATATGCATGCATGCAGACAGACTTCAGTTAAAGTAAAGGCGTCTCGGGTGAATCTTGTATTAAGTAAAAAAAAAATAAAAAAAAATGTATAGATATGTCTTTATCTGGATCTAGATCACATGCTACAGTTAATATATGACGTATATGGACAAGATGTTCACCTCAAGCACTGTTGTATCAGATGATCATGATGATTTCAGAGCAGTTAGTGTTTAAGAGAAATGATGTATGTGGTTTAATGCCTTCGTCTCAATAAAATTTGTGAATGTATGTAGGTGCTGCTGGTCGCCAGTCTTTGAATCATTATAATGAGTGTGTTTGTTAGACATCATTAATTGATTTGACTGGAGAGACTCAGGGTGGTTCGGTGGCGCAGTGGTTAGCATGTCCACTCTGCGCCAAGAAGGTCCTGGGCTCGGGCGTTTCTGTGTGGAGTTTGTGTTCTCCCTGTGCTTGGGTTTCCTCTGGGTACTCTGGTTTCCTCCTACAGTCCAACGACATGCACATTAGGCTGATTGGCTGTCCCAAATTGCCCTTAAGTGTGAGTGTAAAGTGTGTGTGTGTGTGTGTACCCTGTCTTCGCTCAGTCCTGGCTAACAGGATTAGCTGGTTTCGCAAATGAATGAGAGGGTGAATTCCAAAGTCTTGGGTGAATCATAATAATCTTTTTAATTGAGTGATGGGTGAGAAATGTACATTTTTCCCCTTTAATGTTTTACGTGTCACAATGTTTTGTTCCTTCTGACAAAATAACAAAAAATACGGACAGGATGCAATGTCTTAGTTTGACCAGCAGGAGGCGACAGACACAACTCTTCGGTTTGGATTGACCCCTAGACCCTATATGTGACCAAACAGCAGTTTCATGTTTTTTTTGGTGAAGTTTTGACCCCTGGAGTTACTCCTGGAACATTTTCAAATCTAAGGGACCAGTGCTTATTAAGCATTTTGGTATATCAAACCAATTCAAACGCAATATTTTGTTTGCTATGCACATGGCGTAGAAGGGACTTCTGGTTGTAGGTCTCAGACATTACAATCATGTGAAGAGCATATGTCAGTCTTATATTTGTTAGAAAATTATGAATGAAGTAATCTAAAAACCAAGGCACAGTGTAGTAAGATGATGTGTAAGGTGGTGTTTTGAGGAGAGAGAAAGTGATCATGTGATGGTTAATCCACTTCCTCTTTCTTTTAACCTGTTTAGAACATCTTTATTTTCTCACGTACAAATTTACACTGGGTTCAGCCGACATTACATACAGTCATAAAACAAACTGAGTGGAATGGTGGCGTAGTGGTTAGCACATCTGCCTCACAGCAAGAAGGTCCTAGGTTCGATTCCTGGGCTCGGGCGTTCCTGTGGGGAGTTTGGATGCTCTCCCCGTGTTTGTATGGGTTTTCATCGGGTACTCCGTTTTCCACAGTCCAAAGACATTCACGTTAGGCTAATTTGCTGTTCCAAATTGACCCTAAGTGTTAGTGTGAATGGTTGTATGTGTTTTGCCCTCATTTGGCCTCATAAACTGTTCAGGGTGTACCCTGCCTTCACCCAGTGTCGACTGAGATAGGCTCCGGCCTCCCTAGAAGGATTTAGTGGTTCAGCATATGAGTAAACCGACTGTTAAGTTAGTTTGAGGGTAGTTGGTTAGTGAGCTAATGTTAACAATTTGAAAATTTGGTGATGATTTATTAGCTAGTGATTGTTGTATAAATTAGCTGAGTGCAAAGAGAATAGCTGATTATTGACAGATGGAAGCATTATTCATGTACCTTAAGCTTTTCACGTTACAAAAAAACATGGAGGTGTAGTAGTTAGCACATGCACACCATAGCAAGCAGGTCCTGGGCACAGTGAGGGCTTTTCTGTGTGAGGTGTGCATCTCCCCAGGCTTGTGCGGGTTTAGTGGGTATGTAGTTCCTCCCACAGTCCAAAGAAATGCACATTATACTAATTGGCTGTTCCAAATTGCCCCTAGGTGTGAGTGTGTTGGCCCTGTGAGGGACTGGTGAGCTGTTTAGGGTGTACCCTGCCTTTGAACAGACTTGGCTGAGACTCCAGTGCCCCTGCGACCCTAGTAGGATTAAACGGTGCAACCAAGGAATGAATGTACAGAACAGAATATCTGTGCCAGCATTGGCCTGTTGCACAAAAATAAGCCAGCCTAAGTCTGGTTGCCAGATTGGTTAAAGATCTTAGTAAAAGGTTTAGGCCGGGTTGAGACCTTAGCAGGGATGGTAGAAGTGTTATTGCTTATTTGACCTAGGTTCTGTTTAGTCGTATTCTTTGTTTTTAGATCTTGCACTCACAAATAACTTGCTACTACTGAAAATCATCAGCTACTTACGTAACAACCCCAAAATTGCCCCCCAGTGGTAACATATACATTAAGTAGACCAAGTGAGAAAATAGCGTTAACCTTTAGGGTGTCGTTTGCTTTGTAGAATTAACCTAGTTAGCTAGCTAGCATTACTGAAAACACCATCTTGTACTGGGACACATTAGCAACAATGTTAGTAACTAGCATGCTAAAATGTTACGAATGTTTAGTTGATAATAGTTTTAGGGTAATTTACATTAATTGTAGTTAACGGTTAGTGTTGCTGTCATAATTATGTACGTTCCTATTTTTATCATTTTAAGCTAATGCTAACTAAGTTGCAAAACTTACTACAACAACATGGGGACAGTGGAAAATTGGCTTTATGCTAGCTATTTAGGTGAATATCATTTGACCTCACTTTCTGTACTATTTAATCACTCTCCACCCACTTTTTTTTGGGAACGCTTACTCATATATTAAATTATCTGTTCATCCGGCGAAATGCACATAGTCATAAAGATACGTTCAATAGCGTTTGATAACGTTCGCATCGCCAGAATGGGTGAAAAAAATGTGATCACAGAGACTTTGACCATAGTAAGGTTGTTGGTGCCAGATGGGCTGGTTTGACTGTTTCAGAAACTGCTGGTCTCCTGGGATTTTCACCCACAGTCTCTAGAGATTACACAGAATGATGCGAAAAACATAAAAACACCCAGTGAGCTGCAGTTCTGTGGAAAAAAAAATGTTGAGAGAGGTCAGAGGAAAATGTTAAACTGGTTTTCAGCTGACAGGAAGCTTATGGAAATTCAACCTACCCCTCCTTACAACTATGACAAGCAGAAAAATTACTCAGAATGCACAATATGGCGAATTTTGACATGGATATAAGGTCATGACTCCATGGTCCCAAGTACCAACATTTCAGTTCAGTCACTGAGAAAAGCTTTCTTGAAGCTCCATGAACCAAGTACCAATAGTTCTGGATGGTGGTGGTATGGTGTGGTGTGGGGAATGTCTTCCTGGAGCTCTGTGAACACCAACAGTTCAGACTGGTGATGCCGGAGTAATGGTATGTAGAATGTTTTCCTGAAGCTCCATGGTTAAGGCTGATGATGGTGGTGTAGTGGAGTGAGCAGTGTTTTCCTAGAGCTCCACTGATCCAAGAATCCACCATTTAGGCTGGTGGAGGTGGTGTGACGGTCTGGGGAATGTTTTCCTGGAACGCACTGTAAATGGAGATTAGAGGTTTCTTACCTTACCGGTACTTAAAATTGTTGTGAGGCATCTCAGGAAACACCAGTTGCTTACCTGCTCAAGGTCCTTAAAAAAATATACAAGGCAACGCAAGGGTGAGCAAGTGTAGACATATATCGACATGTCCAATAAATTCTTTCCTATTAATACTTTTACGGCATTTGGCAGGCACCCTTACCTAGGGCAACTTACATTTTTATCTTGTTATTAAAAAACTAAGCAGTTAAGGGCCCTGCTCACAGGCGCAATAGTGGCAGATTGGTGGTACTGGTACTTGAACCCCCAACCTTCTGATCAGTAACCCAGAGCCTTAATGACTCTGTAACACAATAATATTGTTCTAATTAAATTTTGTACAATCTGTACAAGCAAGAAGCCCACTAGCCCTCCTAACACCCATCAAGCATCATTTTAAATTCTACAGCCTCTCTGAGCGTTGTTGCTGATCCCTTTATGACCACAATTCACCCATCTTATAATGGCTACCAGGGCGGCACAGTGGTGTAGTGGTTAGCGCTGTTGCCTTGCAACGAGAAGCTTCTGGCTTTGAATCTAGTTGAATAAAATTTGTTCAGTTTTATTTGTATAGCGCTTTTTACAATTGACATTGTCACAAAGCAGCTTTACATAGTAAAAGTAATTAAAGGAGGAATTTAAACATTTTCAACAACCCCCTACACATCCCTACTGGGGCCTTTCTATGCAGAGTATGCATGTACTCATCATACATGTGAGGGTTTCCTCCAGGTGTACTCGGTTTCCTCCAACAATAAAGAGAATTACGGATTAGGTCAACTACTAAAAATTTGCAGATCAAGCATGTTGATGACTTCAAGTATCTCAGCTCCTACTTAATGGACTCAAATAAGGATTTTAAGACCCAGGAAAGCATTTAACGCCCTTGATAAAGTGTGGCGCTCGGGCCCCAAACAACAACCTGAAAATCCGCCTCTTTCGATTGGGCCGTTGAGCCCATGCTCACCTATGGAGCAGAAATCTGGACCCTGACAGTTCAGCAACAGCAGCGACTGGACGGCACATACATGAACTTTCTGCCACGGGTCCAGCAAATACACTGGTTATCGTATGCCACCCTTCAAGAAATCTACAAGCGACTCCCTTCACTTTCCTTGCGGGTCATGCAAAGAAGGCTACTCTATGCTGGCCGCTGTTATCGCGCCAGGTCCAGGGCAGTTTATCGACTCTTACTGCGGAGCCCAAGCCAGCTACCAATCAAGGACATTTCTCGCAACAATATCCAGAGACTCTGAAATACCACGCAAAGACCTGCCTTCAGCAATGGCCAACCGAGATGTGGTGCAGGACATCTCAGCAGAGTCCAAAGGATGATGAAATGTGTTAGCCCTGAAATAGATTGGCGAGGTTGTACGCTGCTTCACACCTGACACGACCTGGGATTGGCTCCAGTTTTCCCACAACCCTTACGGATAAGCTGTATAGATGATGGATGGATGGATGGATGGATAACGGCTACTTCCAGCATGATTATACACCATTTTATGAAACCCAAGTTTTGTTTATATGAGCATGACACTATTCCTAAACTGTGTGCTTCATTAGCCTCCCCATTCACTGGATCTAAACACAACAAAGCACCTTTGGGATGCTTACAAATCTTCAGCGATTGTATGACGCCATCATATCAACAAATGGTTCCCAACACCATGTGGATTGGACTCCACAACCCAGTGTTAGGATGTTGTTTCTAAAACAACTGACATTACATCCATGTAAGACTTATACGACCACAGTCTATCACCTTCGGAAACTTCCTGTTTGAAAATATTAATTTGCATGCTTATCTGGTGCTGGTAAAAAGAAACATAGAGGGAGGGAAAATACATCACAGGCTGGGATCTTATTAGTTAGAACGACACAAGGAGGAAATCTCTAAGGAAATCGATATTGAGTTATTATTGTTGCCATAGGAACATAGAAATAAAACATTCATTTCCTCCTACTTTGCACCCTCTTCTACTGCAAGTGGCTACTCAGCTGACAGAAAGAGGGAAATGGTTCAAACGTATCGAAACGCATGGCTGGTTTAGAGCGCCTCGGCTGCAAGTCAGCCGTGATCATTCCTGCAGCCACACAGCCAATGTGTTTTTCATCAACAAATCTATAAAGCTGCAAAGCTCTCAACTGCATCATTTGATTAGAATAGCCTCTTGTTTATTAGAAAGTCTGGATTTGGCCAAAGACAATGCATAAACAAATCTCAATCACTCTCTGTTCGTTCCTTTATTCATTCATACTGTATGTTTGCCGAACCACTTAATCGTGCTCGGGTCACAGGCTGGGAGGCGCGGTGGTGTAGGGCTTAGCATGTCTATCTCACAGCAAGAAAGTCCTGGGCTCAGTGTTTCTGTGTGGAGTTTGCATGCTCCCATGCGGATGCTTGTGTGGGTTTCCACCAGGTACTCCGGTTTCCTCCCAGAGTCAGAAGACCTGTATGTTAGGCTAATAAGCTGTCCCAAATTGCCCCTAGGTGTGAGTGGTAGCCCTCCAATGGCCTGGCGAACTGTTCGTGGTGTGCCCTACCTTTCACCCAATGTTGGCTGAGATAGGCTCCAGCCTCCCAGCAACGCTCGTAAGATTAATCAGTTCAGCATATGAGTGAATCACAGGCCTGTAACAGCCAACTCAAAGGCATAGTACACCCTGAACAGCTTGCCAGTCCACTCTAACATACACACGCATCAATTCACACTCACACCTAAGGGCAATTAGCCTAATTTACATGTCTTTGGACTGTGAGAGGAAACCAGAGTACCCAGAGGAAACCCACCCAAGCTCAGGGAGACCATGCAAACTCCACACAGAAACGCCCTCACAGTGCCCCGGACTCAAAACCAGGACCTTCTTGCTGTGCGGCGGACGTGCTAACCACTATACCTGTTAATTGACGGCAAATATTCTTGCAAGTTTTTTTTTTGTATTGGAACTTTTTCAAAAAATGACATTTATTTATTCAAATTAGGCTTCGTCTAATTAAATACGCATATATTTGCATGCATAACTAAAAGATCATTTTTAAAAATCCACTGTTTTTGGTGTGTAATATGAAGATGCTTGCAAGACATAATTGTTGGAATTTATTAATATATTATTAATATTAGCATTTAAAAAAACATGCAGCACGAAAATATTTTTCAATATAAAACATTAACAACATTTAATCAACACTCTGGGGAAATTCCTCTGTATATTTTTCTAAATAGGTAAAGCATGTTTCCATTTAAAAAAAAATTTTTTTGTCTGAAAGTGGTCCATCACGTAATATGTTGCTCTGCCGAGAGCTGTTACAATGTGTTGTGTATCATAACAACACCTACAACTGACGTTTATGTCAGGAAACGTGCTTTTCAGAAGAGATATGGTATGAAGTGATTGCACCAGGGGGGTTTTAGGCTTATCCCTTTTTCAATGTTGTTAATGTGGTGGCCATGAATGTGGAGGCTATAAATCATCATCATCATCATCATTATCATCATTATCATTATCATTTCCCGCTTAATATATGGTCGGGTCGCGGGGGCAGCAGCCTAAGCAGTGAGGTCCAGACGTCCCTCTCCTCTCAGCAGCCGAGAGGCATGGTCCCTCCAGCGTTTTCTGGGTCGACCCCGGGGTCTATTCCCGGTTGGACATACCCGAAACACCACACCAGAGAGGTGTTTTGATGCGATTTACCGAAAATTTAAAAAAAAAAAAAAATCCCATGAAGATTCATGTGCCAGATATAGTCATACACTGCCTGCAGTAAAGCATGATTTAGCACAGATTAAAATATTTGGTCTTTACAGGAATTTGAAATGGGTCATTTCTTCTTTATTGACATTTAAGTGCTTATCATCAGATCCGGGGCATTTCTTTTAAAATACGCTAGTTATTTTATTATAATTATTGAACTAGACCTACTGTTTTATTACTGTGTCCTTTTAATGTTTTAACTTCTTTATTTCCTTCTTATTTTTATTCTTTTTCATCTTATAGAGAATTTATTTATTCACTCATTCATTAATTCATTTGTAGAACTGCTTAATCTTATTAGGGTCGCAGGGAGGCCGAATCTGGGTGAAGGCGGGGTACACCCTGAATAGCTCGCCAGTCCACAGGGCAACACATACACAACCATGTACATTCACACCGAGGAGCAATTTGGAACAGCTAATTAGTCTAACGTGCATGTCTCTGGACTTTTGGAGGAAACCGGAGTACCCAGAGGAAACGCATGCAAGCATGGGGAGAACATGCAAACTCCACGCAGACACACCCTGGGACCTTCTTACAACGAGGCAGACATGCAAACCACTACATCACCGTGCTGCCCTGGAATTTATATGCTCTATCTATTTAATTTACTGTTATTATTTATACATTATGCCATAATTTCAATGTTATTACATTATTATTACTATGTACTAAACGTAAGTTGAGATTTTGACATTGGTTTTTCTTGCAAAAGCCACCAACCTTAATGAAACACCCCCAAATTGCTTTAGTCTGATGTTCTCATACGCACAGTGTCTAAAACCTCCTATATCCACACACTGGTCGCTGTAATGAAGCCTGGCTGCATTTTGGAGTGATTGTGTGGATTCTGCCCTGCGGCCGTCTTGAACACACATCCAGACACACACACATATACACGGCGAGGTGGCTTTAAGCCCTCTGCCTCACTGCGGCAAAGTCTGCAGTCATTAATATGCACAAATGCAAATGAGTGGGTAATTAAGAGCGGGAGTTCTACAGAGGCTCTTTGATTGCTAATGAATTCTAATCCGCAAGAAAGGGGGATGGGTTGACGAGAGAAAGAATGACGGCGAAGAGAAAGCGCAATGAACTTGACGTCCTGGCTCTCCCCAAAAGAAAAGGCAGAATGAGGGGAACAAACATTTGACTGTGGTGGCTGATAAATAGTTGATTTGTCCTCTATAACCGAGAGAACATGGTTACGCTTGTGCGCTACAAGATATAGGACACACTGAATCATGCAGACTATAATTTAACGCCCAGAGCACGATGTCGCCTTCAGCTGCAAATTATGGTGACAGTTTCTGGGCTGTATGGAGAAGGTGTGGCTCAGAGACTTCATACAGTAAATATTTTCCCATAGTCTCAGACGTGTGTGTGTGTGTGTGTGTGTGTGTGTATATCTGTCTGTTTGTCTGTCTGTAGTCATGTTTTCATATCTTGGTGGGGACAAAATGTCTACAAAAGGAGCAGAGTATCTGACCATTGTGACCTTGTGGGCAAATTTGGCTGGTCTCTATAGGAATTAATGTTTTTTTAATATACACTGCAGCATTTCTTTTAAAATAATAATAATAATAATAATAATAATAATAATAATAATAATTGCTTTTTAGCTTTAGGTTTAGACACAGCATGAATTAGCCGCATTAATAATTATGTCAATTAAAGGTCCTCACAAAGGATAGTATGACAAACGTGTGTATGAGTGTGTGTGTGTGTGGGGGGGGTGCATGTTTTGGCACAAGTTGGTATGTTGCTGCGAGTTGCCATCTGACCCCCTGTGGAGAATTCAAGCGACGGATCGGGGTTAGGTATCCCGGCATGACTCGAACAATGGCAGCATATGTGTTGCGAAGCTCAAATGATGTCATGTTGTCGTTTTGGCAAGCTCAGACTTTTTGTGCACACACAACAGAGCTGTTATTGCTGTTTAGTGCTCCCCCGATACCCCCGGTTCACTATCACACACCCGTGTTCTTCTGATCATAAAACTCCTGATGTGCATCTGTGCACCCCCATTTCAACAGTGTCATGGTTCGCTTCTTGTCTATTCATTACATAAAGCACAACTGTGTGAAATGTGAGATTTCCTCCAAAATGGGTTGCCAGATCCTGCATCCCATTCTCCATATTTGAGAGCAACAATAGTCTTATGGCTATATAGTGAACACTAAATCGTTGTTGTTGTTGTTTTTTTTACATCTGATAAAACCTATAATTTGTCTTTCTGAAGGCAAATCTGGAGTGTGTGAGAGTTGTCTTTGCTTCACACATACACACTTCCTCTATTCACCTGCACCTCTGTGACCGCAGTGCAGCACAGTAGCACAGTGTTGGTGTACGCTTGCAGGAAGTGTGTGTTGTGTGTCCCATAATGAGTGAGTATGAGCGTGGGCGTCCAGACAGGGCCTCCCCAAAAAAAGGCTTAGGCACTGCGCAGGGTTTTTTTTTTTTCAGGGTCTCCCCCATATCACGCACTCCTTGCTACTGTTTTACACGTCTAGAAAACGAAAATATTTTACCAAACACCTTAACCGAACAGAAGATAATTCAGAGTATTGAAGGCCTACCTTCACAGTGGTGCGCTTTGCCATTTCTACTTGAAATGATGAGTTAGCAAATGGGTTGCACAGCTCAAAGGAAATGGTGCATGTGTGAGAGCAGGGGAAAAAAAATCTTTGAAGCTGCATATGTGGTGGGCTTCATGTGTATGTGTGTTGTGTGTAACACTATCCCCAGTATGACTTTTCATGAGAACTGTAAACCACTAACCCATGGTGCGACTGCCAATTTCTCAGCTCAAAGGTGTACTTCGCTAGAAACAGGTGCACGGCATCGTCATTCTGTGCGTACCAATCGACCACACACCAACCACTTAGCAGGGGGGTGGGATATCACCTACTTGTCAGATTATGGTTTGTATTTGTTGATAAACTGCAGAAGTGCACATTGCTATATCTAGTATATATCACATTCACCAAAATGAGTTCCAAGTAAGGGAATCCAAAGAAATTCACGTTTTTAATGGTTGCATAACGAAGCATCTATAAAACCCATTGAAAACAATCAAGATGTCCATAAGGACAGCCGACGGCACAGCCAGTGAACACATTTTGGCAGTTCATTCCATCATCAAGCAACCATTAGTGAGTCTGATTTTAGACTCCATTCCATACTGAGAGGGCACCATGGGGGTGCAATGGGTATCCTTGCCATCTTACAGCTCTAGTATCCTTGGATCCTAAGTTTAAGTCTTTGCAGAATTTTGTATGTTTTTTCTGTATCAGTAGGCCTCCTTGGGGCTTGCTGCTTTCCTCAAACCTTTCAAATGCATACCAGTAGTACTGAATGGTTGAATTGGTAAATGAATTGTGCCCTGCAATGGTTTGACAGCCAATGAGGATATTGCTCACTGTTTTTGGGGTCGGCTCCACATCCACCACCACCCCGATCACGATAAAGCAGTTACTGAAAAAGAATGGGAGGCACAGTGGTGAAGGAGTCATGGGTACTCGGCAAGGCCGTTTCTGTGTGGAGATTGCATTTTCCCCTGTTAGAACCTCACCGTGATAAGTCCCCTGGGCAAGGTCTCAACCACAAGTGTGCCTCTGTCCACCCAGCAGTAAAAATGGGTACAATGAGTAAAAATACTGGGAAGGTAACCTGCGATTGACTAGCGTCCCATCCAGGAGAAGTCAAACTCCTACTTGCTTTACGCTACGGAAACGGTAGATAAGCTCTGGACTGATGAGCCAGTAGGCTCAGGTGCAAAACCCAACAGACCTTACCGTTACCTTCCATGGGTTTCCTCTAAGTACTCCGGTTTCCTCCTACAGTCCAAAGACATGCACATTAGGCAAACTATATTTAATTAGCTAATTGCCCTGACATGTGAGTGAGAGTGTGATTGGTTGTGTGTGTTGGACCTGTGATGCATTGGCGAGCTGTTCAGGGTGTACTTGGCCTTCGCCCAGAGTAAGCATGGGGGTCTGAAGCAAGAAAGTGGCTCTGAAACATAATTATAAACTTTTCTAAGGAACCTAACTATTTCCACTTGCAAGCCTTAGCAAGTCAAATGGATTACAACGTTCTAACGGTTACTCCAGTGACCTAGAAGGACCTGGTAATCAGCTGATTAGCAGGAGCCAAACCCAGCTGACCTTGAGTGAGAGGTGGGGTGCACCCTGAATAAGTCACCAATTTATTGTAGGGTTGGTACAGAGACGAACAACAGTTTAGAAGATTTTAGGCAATTTAGAAGAGCCAGTTGACCTACTTTGCATGTTTTTGGACTGTTGGAGGAAACTGGAGCACCCAGAGGAAACCCGCACAAGAACATGCAAGCTTTGCATAGAAAGGCCCAAGAAGAGGAAGAGAGTGCCTAGAGAGGATGCTGTATTATGCATTCCAGTAGCTACACGCTGGGAGATTGGCAGTGATGTCACTGCGGGACAGAGGTTCAGTGGGTAGCGATATTTCCGTACAGTGAAAAGGTTCTGGGTTCTAACCATAGCCAAGGGCCTTTGCGTGTGCTTGCTTTGGTTTCATCTGTGTTCCCTGGTTTTCTTCCGAAGTCCAACGACTTCTCTCTAAATTGCCATAGGGTGTGAATGGTTATTTGTGTCTGTAACCTCTGACTTGTTCAGCCAAAGTCAGCTGGGATTGGTTCCAGCTTCGCCTGTGACCCTGACGGACAAGTGATATAGATAATCGATAGATGGATGTTAATCATGTTCATTCCTGATTTTACCGATTTGAAACTGGTTACAAAGTCCCGCCCCTTTTATCAATCATAAGCAGAAGCGGTGCGTCGAGGCGGAACAAACCGTGCTTAAAAACCCCCGCCTTCTTTCCTTTCACCTCCTTTGAGGGAGTGAGCATTTTTACACATGACACACCCACTTTAATATGAAACACACCCCTTGAGAGAAAGCATGTTAACATTTAGGAGAATTGCTAGAATTTCCAAACTCAGAGGCGTAGAAACACCTAAATACTCATAGTTCCATACTATTCATACGAAAACTCAGAACGTAGTATATCTGAATGCCCAGCATGCATTTAATAATCATGAAAGACTACCCAGATGATGTGCTTAATCCATAATATGTAAAGGTACAGCACTAAGCTTACAGCTCAGAATCCTTTAATTCAGCTGGAGCCTCTAAATGTATGAAGAAGAGGAATTCTCCCATTGAAAATAATAGAAATAAATGGTGTTGTGTAGCAGAAACAAATGAAACGCTTTACATATTTCTGCTGGAGGTTAACAAATCACGCTAAAAGTATTTTGTGTATCATCTTTTAGTATGAGGAACCTACATTTTCTTGTTCTGTGAACTAAACGCCAACCTAAATTTACACTAGTGCCAAGCTTGTGGGGCCAGTGTTGTAGTGGTTAGGGTGCTGGGATTATGATTGAGAGGTCGTCGGTTTGAATCACTGTTAGACCCCCACTGTGCTAAGACCCTCAATCACAAGACCGCCTCTGTCCACCCAGCAGTATAAGTGGGGACCAATAAAAATACAGGGAAGATAACGTGCGATGGACTATCGTCCCATCCAGGAGGAGTTGAACTCTTAGTTGCTTCATGCTACAGAACCCGGTATGATATCCAGCTGTGATAAGTCAGTAGGCTCGGGTGTAAATGCCCAAAAGTTTTCCGTTTACTTTATCCGCCAAGCTAATGCTAATGCTACAAACAGGGCAGGCTTACAGGACAGGTATAATGACGGCATTTATGTGCTTTGTAGTCACTCCAGCTTCCCCGACGATGCTGGTGGATAAGTGGTTCAGATAATGGATGGATATTCTTTCCACCAACTGTGACTCTTAGATTTAGGAATACTAAAAACAATTCAAATACTCACAACAATTCGATAAAAAGTTTCTTCTTGGAAGATTATGTTAGGCTAAACCTTGGCATAATAATATTAATAATAATAATAATAATAATAATAATAATAATAATAATAATAATGTAATCCTTAATTTAGGCTGTGTGCTTTAACCGTATCCTAACATGTCCATACTAACACAGGGAGAGGTAGATCTGTGTATCATCACTGTCAGCAGTGGTATTAGATTTGTCATATCTCTTATATAATTGAGTAAGCTACAGTACAGGATAAACAGTAAACAATGGCGGTTTCTCAAAAAGAGGGAAGCGACTCTTTCACACCTCTCATGGACTCCCTTCACTCCCTCCATCTGGAAAAGGACAACAGAGCATCTGCACCAAGTGTACCAGAATCATAAACACTTACCTCCCACAGGCCCATCAGACTCGTAAACAGGCCTGCAGGTGACCCTGTAATTACACTTCAGAAATTTTAACTGCACTCTGTCTTTTTACAAGAACGGTTCCACACAAGCACCCGCCATTTTGTGTACTGCTGTTAAGGAACTATTTCCACAGTTTACAGTAATAATAATAATAATAATAACAACAATAATAATAATGTATTATATATAATATATATCGTATTATAATATAAAATAACATTGGGGTGCCTGGAGAGCAGTTGGGGGTTAGGTGCCTTGCTCAAGGGCACTTCAGCCATAAAGGTGGAGGAAGGGAAGGTGCAGCTTTGTGAATCGAACCTGCGACCTTTCATTCCCAAACCTGCTTCTCTAACCATTAGGCCATGGCAGCCCCTAATATAATAATAACGGTTTTGGGTTTGAGTCCCGCGCTTGGCAATGGCATTTCTGTGTGGAGTTTGAATGTTCTCCCAGTGCTTGTGTGGGTTTCCTCTGGGTACTTCAGTTTTCTAACACAGTCGAAAGACAAGCACATTACATTAGACTGGTTGTTTCAAATTGCCTCTAGATGTGAGTGTGAGTGTGAATGGTTGTATGTGTGTTGGCCCTAAAGTTGTCTGAGATAGGCTGCAGCCTCCCCGCGACACTAGCCGGATTAAACGGTTCATCAAATGAATGAATGAATGAATAATAATATTTGACATGCATGTCTTTAGTATACACTACAAAAAAAATTGACTGGTTGAAACAACCATTGGTGCGACGAGTGGTTTGCACATCCGCCCCACAGCGGGAACATTTTGGATCCAATCTGGGGTTCAGCAAATGTGGTTCTGTATAGAGTTTGCATGTTCTACTTGTGCTTCTGTGGGTTTTCTCTAGGTTGTCTGGTTTCCTCCTACAGTCCAGAGACATACACATTAGGTTATTTGGGTATTCTCATTGTCCTTACGTGTAAGTGGTTGCAGCCCTGCAATGATCTGGCAAGCTGTGCAGGGTGTTCTTCGGCCTGGAGTTGGTTGGGATGGGCTTGAGCCTCCATGTAACCCTAATGGAGGATTAAGCGGTTTGGAAAATTAAATGTAATTAATTTTGCATCGTCTCTGCCACTACTGAAATAAAGATATGTCATTTCAGTGATGAGCATTACTTACACAACTTTATCTACCTTAGATGGATAGCTTGACCTAATCCTGATGCAACTTCCTTTTAGCTTTGGGTCACATCTGTGATAAAGGGACTGGCCTGAATTGAAGAGCATGCTGCAAAAGTAGCATTCCTTCTTCATAGAAATACATTGTTGTTTGATGATTGGTTAACGCTGATACAACCAGTTGATTCACTTTGGAAACGCCTACCTGCAAAGCCGAATGCTTGACTATTTATCGGTACTTCTTTTTGTGTATTCACTACAGGATGTACAAGAAGTCAAAAGAACCTGATTACATGCAATTTCATTAAGTCATGCTACTATGATTAAACAAATCTGGGCTTTTATACATTGGAAAACTTACATTTTCTTTATAAAGTCAGCTGCAGCATGGAAAAGGCAAGTGTGTTAACCTTAAGGTGCCCTGTGAAGTCTTGTTCATTATGCCTTGTGTATCATTTGTACTCATCTATTGTAATGTTCCCCATGTAGCATGTGTGCCAGCCACGAGGGCTGATGGTTACCATGGTTGCAGCGGCCCTGCGGATGCTTTCAGTTAGCTAATCCAGCCTGAAGCTCTTCAACCCCTGCACTGAAAACACTTCATGTCAGATACAGATGCTTCTAGTCTTACCTCCAAACACTGGTGAGGCAGTAAGCTACTGTTAGCTCCTAATATACCAATCTCCCGAAGACCAGAGACTTGGTAGCTTTATTGGCTGAGCTAGGCTAGGCTCGGTCCAATACTGTCTGCAAAAACAATTACAAACGCCATACTAGCATTGTTGTCCAATTCTTTTCTTTCATTCGTTCATTCATTTGCTAAAGCACTTAATCCTGCTAGGGTCACAGGGAGGCTAAAGCCTATCTCAGCCAACTCTGCAAAGGAGGGTTACCCCTGAACAGCTTTACACACACACACACACACACAACCATTCACACTCACACCTAGGGGCAATTTGGAACAGCCAGTCAGCCTATTGTGGATGTCTTTGGACTGTGGAAGGAAACCAGAGTACCCAGAGAAAACCCACACATGCATTGGGACAGCATGCAGACTTCACACACAAACGGTCTCGCCGAGCCTGGGACTCATACCCAGAACCTTCTTGTTGTAGAAGAAGAATGGAAAATGGAAGCAGGAAGAAGCTGGGGTCAGAGCATAGGGTATCAGCCATGATACAGAACTTCTATAGCACAGACAGTTAAGATCCCAACAGTGGCAGCTTGAAGCTTAACCCTAAAGGTGCCACTATCCCATTGAGTATAGGTAAGTTAAAGGAAACCTTGCACAAGCGGTGAATACATCAAACCACACCTTATTCGACCACAGCACACACTTACCAAAGCAAAGAACCTATGAGGACTTCTCTAGGTCCCACAAAAATCACACATTGCACACATGAGGTGCCAGGTGTAACACCACCCATCCACCGAAAGCCAGTCCCTTTCCATTCATGGTAAAGAACTTGTGTGTGTCTATTAATTTGGCCCTTTAGGGAAACACTCATGTAGTTAATGTAAAACATTGTTAATGTGAATGTGTTAAGGCATCCATGTCTTGAAAAAACACTCAAAGTGTCCTCTTCATTTAATTTATCAATTGAATCAACAGATTTTTTACATTTTCTGATAAATTTCCCTTAAATGGCACAGTGGCGTAATGGTTAGCATGTCTGCCTCACAGCAAGAAGGTTCTGGGTTCAAATCCCAGGCTCGGTTGTTTCTGCGTGGAGTATGTTCTCCCCGTGCTTGCATGGATTTCCTCCAGGTAATCCTGTTTCCTTCCACAGTCCAAAGACATGCACATTAGGCTAACTGGCTGTCCCAAATTGCCCCTAGGTGTGACTGAATGGTTGTGTGTTGGCCCTAGTCTTGAAAGCTGTTCAGGGTGTACCCTGCCTTTGCCCAGTGTCGACTGAGATAAGCGTAGGATTGAGTGGTTCAGCAAATAAGTGACTGAGTGAGAGCATTGGGTGTAAGTACTTTTTAGCGGCACTCCCAATATGAGCAGCATAATCATGAAACATGGCTTGCTTGGTTGTCCCGTGTCTTGCCCACCACAGGAAACCCAATATGCCTACTGTGTTGCTAAGTTGATAATGACTGGCTGTTATGTATCACTGACTTTCATGACGACAGGCAGCAATAAAAATACAAAAGGTTATATTATTAATAACAAAACTGAAACGTGAAAAATAGAGGCTCATACACCACTGCTCAGACTCGCACAGAATAAAAATCACACCGTTAAACTCACTTGCAAGCAAATAAATGTTCATAGAGCAAACACTGAAATCAGAAGCTTCACAGAACATGAACTTGTTAAACGGATAATTAAACTAACTTAAAAGACAGGTGATACAAATGACTAGGGAAATCTGAAAGGCAGTGAAAAGCAAACCCAGGCTCGGACAGCTATCAAGAGGCATCTTATCAAGAGCTCGGCTTTTAGGCAGTGCCTAAGTCCTAATAAGTGGATCAAGCTCAACCAACCCTCACTACAGTTAATCTTTTACGATGAGAATGTAGCATGAAAATTTGTCTTTACACTGGGTTTCCAGTTACAATTTCTTTGCCCTTAGTAACGTGAATGAATTGCTAAATATTAGGTGGCTAGTATGTTTATGATATGCTCAAACACATGTGACCTGCCTACCCCTAGGCTTCCATTCGAAGGTTTGATGAGTCATAAAATAAATGCCAAGCCTGAGATCAGGGCAAGCAAATACATCGCTAAACGCCATTTGGTTTACAGTTGCTTTTAGGTTAAGTCAGTGTGACGAAAGAAGAAAAATTGGGCTTGTTGGGGGAAAGTGACCTAGTAATTTGCTCCATGATAGCCTAAATTACCAGCGTTTGTAATTAGTGTTGGTTACACCAGTAAAACTCTCAGAAACCACTCCGTCCTTTTCATTTTGGTTGTCCTTGATTGTCTTCCTCTTTTCTCCTCCTCCTCTTGTGTTGTTAATGGCTTATTACTATGTCGGCACATTGCTGTTGGTCACTTCTTCCCGTCCGCACAGTCTACAACCATGTTGTCATCTAGAGTTCTATTCATTCCTAACCTCCCATGTCTATGTGAGTCACAATCCAGCCAGATAGATTTGGTTTCATGTTTCTCAGTGTATCTGAGTTTAGAACCATACACATTCTTGTGCTTGTTGTTTGCCAGCTTGCATGCAATTGATACCTTAAAAAAAAGGGTTATGACTTGTAAAGCAGATATTTCCTGAGTATTAGGCTTAACGTGGGTGTAACTTTATATGCCAAGGCTGTTTTTCTCTCCCTCATTCTCACATATATTGCAGTTGACCATCTTGATAAACAATTTCAGAACTAAGACCTGGACCTATTCTAGACTTGAGTCATCAGAGTAAAATACTAGTTTTCAGTCCTGCACCCTTAAAACCACAGCAACCTCATAAAACACCAATTACTACTGAGCTCTCATGTGCATGCTCACGCGGCTTGTGTTTTTACTGTCATATGCCAAATGTTCGTGCTTCCTCCTCTTTTTAGAGTTCACAGGAAAATATTTACACCTCTCAGCACAGGCCATTTGCCTTCTTCTCCTTCTCCGAATTAGGTAGCAGCTTCTTCGAGCTCCAGGTAGCAAAGGTGTTGGGTGTTTTGGTATCTGTGATGGTTGGAGGATGTGCCAAAATTTGTTTAACACCAAGAGAAGTGTTTATGACTGTGAAGTGGGACCTCTGTGGCTGTCTCATGATTGCAAGGTTTTATTATAGGGTCAGTACAGCTACAACGTTTTTGCAATAACATTTTACATTAAGGTGTGTGTTATATAGCCAGATGTGGGCTGGATTGACTAACAAAGATACATTCATGCACACAAATGGGTTTTTTGGTCTTCTTCACTTTACCAGACAATTTTTCTGAAACTGTACCATTCCATCCACAAATATCACTTCCCAAATCAGGCAAAAACGGAACTAAATGTGAAAAAAAAAGGTGGTGTGACAGAAAATGTCGTGTTCTTTATTGGTTTATTATTATTGCAACTCGATCCTTAGAGAGGACCCTTAAAGGAAGTTTTATATCGAATCATGTGCTCAACTGGGAATAATGTGAAAAATTTTATAATCGATTCGTGTTACCATGGCGATGAAAATCAGACACACAAAAAAAAAAAATGAGGAAAATTTTCTCCGTTTTCTTCTGCGCCATCACACTGATGCGCTTTATCGTAGGAATACGGTTCAAACTTTAAAAGGGTAACACGGCTTTGTACTTTTATTAAGCTAGATTGTCGTTTTTACAAAATATGCACCACGCTGTAGGCAAATGTTCAAAAGTTCTTCTATTATATATGTATATATATATATATATATATATATATATATATTTTCCCCCTAGTAATTATTGATATTAATGTTATTAATGTTATTATTATTATTATTTTTATAGGTTTTTTAAAAATAATTTGAACCCTTTGTGTAGAGTATTGCTCTGGATTTTCCACATCAGGAAATAACAAAATTGAATCATGGAGTAATTCTAATTTGTACAAAAATATTTGAACAAATGAAACCAGCCTGCATTTTATGGTGGATTTTGACTGTGAAACATCAGATTAAAAAAAAAACGTTTTCGTGGTATGTTAAACAAAGTATTAAAGCACTTTCTCCTTGGCTTCCTGTTGCCATTCTTTTAAAACCGGGGTAGGGTGTGCAAGGAAAAGGGGCTGGGCTTTTGGTTCGCGGCGATTTCTATTCGTTTACAGACGTGTCAGTTAAAAACACTGCCGCGCACTATTGGTTAACGCTCTTTGGTTTATCGCACTATCTCCCTGTGTCCCGCTCCACTCTTCATTTTCTGTCGTCTCACTCCGCGCGTTGGCATAGTGCTGGAGTAGTTGTACGACAAAACGTTGCGATTCACCTCAGAAGTTGCGAGGTACACGGTTAGATTTTGTTGTCGTGCCTTGATAAGTAGCGTCGTTGTGATTTTTTTTGGGTATGGAGTGGTGATATGTGGTGTTGTTCGGTTTTGGGCGTTTGAAATCGGACACCGCTGTAACGTCCTCGTTTTCCGCGGAGTGATACACTGTAGGGGATGACAATGTGGAGGAGGCTAAAATGTCTACTAGGAAGATGAAACGCTTAGCACTGCAGCGAGGATAAGAAAACTGTAGCCTACAACTTTAGGTAGACTTAATGCTTGGATAGTTTATACTTTTTTTTTTTTTATTCAGGCTAGCTCGGATATAGTACCCGGGAGCACAGAACTTAATTATTAGGCGGGTTTGCGGTGCCTGAAACACGGGAAGGGGGATTTTGTCCCCCAACTTTGTTTTCTCTCTCTCTCTCTCTCTCTCTCTCTCTCTCTCTCTCTTTCTCCCCCCCCCCCCTGAAAGCACTCCATTTGGATGCCGAACACTTGAGCCGACAAAAGGTAAATATTTACGAACATTTCCCTCTCTTGGTTGAATGACCTCTTTGCTTTGCCTTGTGTGAGTTTAAAGTTTGTTTCGTAGACATATACAACGGGTTTTCACCATATAGCTAACTAGCATAGCAACTTTCTTTTTGATAAAGCGGGTCCTAAGTTTTTTTTTTTTTTTTTTTTTTGTGTGAGCTCCACTCGTGGGTGCACGCGCGCGCGCGCGTGTGCATGACCATCGGAAACAACTTCTTTGTTCCCCAACGTCAAGTGTAAAAGTTAGATATTTAGAAATGTTCACAGATCTGCCGTAAAGCTTTTGCACACTTTCCAGTTTTTTTTCAGTCAAGTGTGTCACAGACTCCAATCAAGCGCGCCGAGACATTTGCAGAATTAACTTTTACGTCAGAATGAATAACCCGGTTATATTTATAAACGTTTCCGTTATTATATTACAGTTAACACGAAATTTCAGGGCTATTGAATGTACACTCTGTAGGATCTCTATTTATATGCGGAGACGCGCGCGCGGACACAGCTTAACAGCATTTGTAATGCAGCGTTCAGTGGCCCAGGTTGTTTATTCCAGTTTTCATCGGAAACAACTTTACTCCGGTCGCGTTTAAAGAGCTTTCCTCGCCCGGTAAACATCCTCTTCCAGGTTTTTTTTTTTTAAAGTCTGGAGCACGAATTGAAAGGTTTGAAACCGCTCTGGAAACTTTTCGCCTCCTTCCTTTGTGTCGTGTGGAGTTTGAGGCCCGTCCACCCCCCCCATGATTCCCCGCGAACGGTTTCCGTTAAATCCGCGATAAATATCTTATCGTTCCTCAACATCGATTTCACGGCGATGGGGGCGAACAGATAACGAGTTCCCTTCCACCTCAGATCGATAAGGATTTATTTGTGTCAGCAGACAGGTCGAAAAGAAGAAGACGGAGGGAGAGGGTAGTGACTGGGGGGTGTTGGGTGTGAAGCCCAGGCTGAGACTCTTCATGGCGACTTTGGGGTCACTTTCTGAGAGGATGAAGGAGCACAATCCCCCCCTTTTCCTCGTTTTTTTCTACCGCTTTCTGTCGCTTGCTCGCTGACGCTGTGTGTTGGTCTTTACGAGAGTGTAGGAAGCTTTTTTGGGGGGGTTTCAGTCTCTCTTAGCAGCAGGAATATTAATCTTTACGGAAACAAGTGTGGGAATATTATATAAGAGCTGCTGTAGGTTTTGATTGACAGGTCATCAGTGCACGTGGCTGTAAATGTCCTCGCGGCTCGCGCTTTGAAGTGAGCTCTGCACGTGCACAATTAATAAACCTGCAGTTTAATACAGAATAAAGTCACAATACTGTACTGAAGTGATGCATGACCTTAGATTTAGGTCCACTTTCAGTCCTTGCTGTGGGGAGTCTTTTTATTTTATTTATTTATCTATTTTTCTAAATGTTTAGTGAAATAATTTTAAGCGACTACATAAATATTAAAGAAAGGAAGTCTGTTCTGGGGAGAAATGTGAATATTTTGTGAATAATGCTTTTTTTTTAATGTCTGAGCACATGGGTGTTATTGTGGGTCTGTCACACTCTCCTGCTGTTGTCTGAATCTGTGAAATCGATACTTTCGGTTTGTTTGTGATTTAAGTTGCTTTCACTGCATGTAGTTGCGCAAGGTTAAGTGACTCAGAAAGATAAAACAGCACTGGCCGTGTGTAACTGGAAATGCTCTCGACAGAATTCCCATTCGCCTTTTAGAAATACAGGAGAAAACAGCGCTTTTCAGTGTTCGAGGTAGAGAATAATAGAGTAGAGTTTTATTAAAACGTCACTCGGGCGCTTAAAAGAGGGGCCGAGACCATCCAGGCTCAGACCGGTCGTTTTGGTCCGTGCCCGGGTGTTAAAAGGGTTTCCATCATTTTGTAACTGCAGCCTGAGGAATAGTAATAGTCACAGATTTCTTAAAAAAAAAAAAAGACCCATGAGGTGGTTTTTCAGGTGATTTGACAGAGCAATGTTTTGCAAAATTGAAATAGCAACCCATTTTTTTGCATTTAAGGCTTGTGACAAGGACATGGAGTGACACATGACCTTCAAAAACACGGCGAGTTTGGTATGGTTGGGCAGGACGACTGAAACGAGAATGAAAATGCTAATGCTACAAATGGGTGATGGTGTTTTTGCAGATCTTGAACGAGAGAGGTGGGATGGGTATCGCGAAAGGAGGAAAGCCTGCTTTAATCGTGTAGTATCACTCGATAGAAACTGACAACGATCCGAAATGTTGAATTTGGACAAATGTGGGGGGGGGGTCTTCGGTTTTTGCGCAGACTCACTGGTGTTTTGTTCCAACCAGCACAAACAAAAGCACCGAGAAGAGAAATATACCCGTGGCCTGAAACTGAGTAAACTTTGAAGGCATGGTTATGATTGGTGAGTGGTCACAATATCTACCATGTTCAGGAAAAGTTTCCTCGCCGAATTTACGTTATATGGTCGCATGATGTTGGCGTTGTCTCTGTGGGTGAAGGCACCGGGTTATTCATCAGTATGACCTATAAGACTGTTCCAAGGCTAATGTGTTGTAGGAGGTTGAATTTTTATACCCGAACCAACTGACTCATCATGGCCATAGCTTATCCTGGGTTCCTTAGTGTGACGTGACGAGGAGTTTAACTCTGGGACGCTGGTCTGTCACTGTTTACCTTCCCATTAGTTTTTTTTTTTTTTCCACTGGTACTTATTTATACTGCTGGGTGGACAGAGGCACAATTGTGGTGGTGTGCTCGGGGGTTTGAAGGGATTCGAACTCATGACCTTTCGATCATGAGCCCAACACCCTAACCACCTCGGCGTGCTGTAGAAATCTTTAAATCATACGATTGTAGGGGAACGTTTTCTGTAACACGTGAGTGACTGCTGAAATAGTGACACCGCAGTCAGAAGAATCTCAAGTCACTTTTTAAGAACAAAGAAAAAAAAGCCTCTTTAACAGCTTGTGATCTCCAGCTGAGTCAGTCAGTGTTAAAATAAAGCACTGATGATACCTGGGATATTCTTAGCAAAGCATTTAGTGATGTAATTTATTGCAATATTAGTGTCGTGGCATCGTGATATAACACAGCACTGACTGAAAGGAACAGGCTATCAATCATTGTCAAAACAAAAACAATGAGCCATGGTGGTGTTGTGATTTTTAAAGCTATTTTAGCAGATTGCTTCCAGGCTGGTTAAATTGTAAAGAGGAATAGTCGATAAAACAGTCGAATCTTGCACTTATTATTAGCCCTCTAGTCGGTGAGGCCTATATTTATAATGCTGCGTGTGATGGACTGAACTGTCTTTTCTTCATCAGCACAGTTTCATCACTACTTTTGCTGCTTTAAATCCTGCACACGAAAAAACAATTGCTTGTACATGAAAGTCAGGGAAACGACTCAGTCGCTGGTTCACAATCTGGATTTGCTGTGTTTGTTGTTTGGGAATTTTGTGGAAGACCTGAAAGACTTCGTTAGTGTTAATAAATAATTTACCAAGTAAACAGAACGAACACAAACATTTAAAGCAGGACTTAAAAACCCCAAACACAAAGCAGTACAATCTTTGGACACCTTAATAGTGGAGCACCACGGGCATGGAGCAAGAATTTGATGGTTGTCCCGTGTGGGTGCCTCAGTTGATGCTGATGTGCATCATGTTACGCAGTAATTAAAAAAAAAAAAAAAAAAAAAATCAACAGCAAAAAAACAGACTTGTTCATAACCTAACCAGAACACAACAACAGGCTGGTGGCTCATACACCACCACTCAGACTCGCACAGAATAAAAAAAACATGCAGTGTACTTCGGGTTGATTGACCAACTTTCGCAGAGCAAAACGTCACCAAATGTAAAGTCGTTAAGTATATAACAGGGTGGTGAAAAGAAAACTGTTAACCTTTCCTGTTTTCGCTCCAGACTGTAGTCAGAAGACAAAGGAGATTTATTTATTTATTTATTTGTTCCAGGGTGGATTCAGCTCGTAAAGGAGCCACGCTACTCACCAGCCTTGGACATCAATCAGTAGTGATTTCTTTTGGGAGCTCGGCTTTTAGGCAGTGCGTAAATCTGTATATCATCCGAACTTCAAAAGTAGTTTTGGACTGTCTGCTCCTCTTCTTTTTTTCCTTCAGTTGTTAAATAACGGCGAAGCTTTAATTACTGTATCTAAGAATAGGAAGCACCAGGGACCATTCAATACGGTATCACAATAGCTCGGTGCCGATTCAGTTTATATTGTGATTCTGTAAGTATCGTGATTCTGTACTATGTTTTATTTCAATTTTAAAAGCTCGAATCATGTAAAAGGATGTAGAGTTGTACGTCGAAAGCCTAAAACCTTAAACTTTATTCACAATCTGCGTAACTGAAATGAACGGGCAGCATTTAAACGAAGGAAAAATCAGCCACGTTTCATCACCTCGAATTAAAGTATGTGAATTTAAAACGGGGGGAGAGTCGATTTTGGCACCAGAGCAGGTAGATATTAATTACCGCTTAAAAGAATCGTGATACCGTCATAATATCGAATACCGACACAACCTTGAACTCAATGCGGTCTAACAGTGTTCCCAGGGCGAAAGGATTCTGTTAAGAAGTTAGATGGTGATCAGTGGCAGTTTAGCCACAGTTTACATTTATAATTCTTTAATTATATTTAATAGTTGATAGTTTTAGTTAAGCAGCTTCTCGTCTCCATTGAAACAAAAGTGAATCGTTTTGGTTAGTATTGATAAAACAGGATGTTAGACACACACACACACACACACACACACACACACAGAGCAGTGACGGCGAATAAGCTGCACAGTCGGTGAGATTCGACTGTGTTTTTAATCCACGTTTATTGAGGGATGATGGCTGGAGAGTCTTTGTGAGTTTGTCAGAGAGCAGATTAAGTCTCCGGTGGCCTTGTTTTTCTCTCTCTCTCTCTCTCTCTCTCTCTCTCTCTCTCTCTCTCTCTCTCTCTCTCTCTCTCTCTCTCTCTCTCTC
>JAQMYF010000008.1:5432116-5445275 GCA_030014195.1 Neosilurus mollespiculum
TATATACACACACACACACACTAGTACTTCGATTTTAATTAAAAAGGCATTAAAGCTAAAAGTAATTGGTGCTAAAAATGTTAGATTTAATTATTCATTTGTATAAAAGGCCACCCAAGGTTCAGAATGTCTTCGTGAACAAGACAAACACATTAAGCAGTATTTCTTCATCAGAATCTTTTTTAGATTTTTTTTAAACCTGTAGTAAGGCCATTCTTTATTATTGTTATTATTATTATTATTATTGTTTGGTGGATTTCTGTTATGTAAACCCAAGGCAGGAGATGAGAACATTTTTAAGAACAGGTATTTTATTTTTTTAACACAACGGAACAAGAATACAAGAAAGGGTGAAATATACTTTTTTTTTTTTTTTTTTTTTTTTTTTTTTAAAATTTGTTCCTTCTTGTGTTCTTAAAGAATCCTGAACTGATGTTTTGATTTAAGAATGTAATCATTTGAACACAATAGTGTGTCCTGAGCTGATGGTGTACATTAGTACACAGTAGTACTTTTCATACTCTGTATATTCTGTTGAAGCTGCTGCTTTAAACAGCCCAGTGACACGTACTGTCACAAAGTTTTCCGTAACATTCAAAAAGGAGGTTGTCCTAAAACCTACCTCCCCTTTCACCTTGCCCCTGAGGGTGGGATTGAAAGTGACTGGGCCCCCAGGTAGCTTTTGATGCAGCTGCCGTCAGCTCCGGATGGAGAACGTCTGCATGTACAATCAAATCTGAAGTCTCTACTTTCAAAAAAGAACTGAAAAAAGCCCCAAATGCATGTATTGAGCAGTTTTGTGTCCCAGCAACATACTAGTAAAAATCATTCATTCATTTTCTGAAGCGCTTAATCCTAATTAGGGTCGCGGGGAGGCTAGCACCTATTTCAGCCGACGTGGGGTCGAGGGCAGGGTACACCCTGGATCGCTCGAGAGGCCTTCACAGACTAGTAAAAATTGAATGTCTTGAGTTTTAAAATGGTCTGGTCATGCATTGGGCCTACCGCTGATGGCAGATAAGCAAAAATATCGCCTACACACAAGAGGCACAAGAAACTCCATGCAAAAGCATGAAAGGCCATGAGAGCTACATATTGATATCACTTCTGATAATCTCGCGCTAGATACGAAACACTTCCGACGGGCAAGTACGCCTGTGCAGATGTATGTGATGCTTGGCATAAGAAATGCTCAGTTTTTAAATTCATTGCGCTCTTGGCAAGTTAAGACCGGCTGGAATAAAATGTGTTTTTCGAGTATTTATTTTTTAAATTGTGAGTATTAACATCGGTGTATATGTGAAACAAGGAATAAAAAAAGAATGGCTTAATGTTTCTAATGCACCTAGAGTGACGTCATTATTCCCTAATAGGTTTTAACTAAACCGTTCCATAACTCCCATCTTCTTCTTATCAAGCAAAAATGTGCTTAGGATGATTATCCTGTTAAAACGTCCACCATCGGGTCTGTTGTCTTCCATTGGCCTTACATTATCTTCTTTTGGGGGGGCTCCCTATTTTTCTCCCTAATTTAGTCATATCCAATTCCCACCCATCAAGTATTTCCTTCCCTATCACACAACCACCACCAACCAGGAAGGGGTGTAAGCATGCACATGCCCCCTCCGTGACATGCGATGTTACCTCTAACACGGGCTAACACACTCGGAGGGGAAGCGCTATCCGCCCCCTTGTAAGAATGAGCTCACAGACGCCCACGATTGGCTGGTGATCTCTGTGAGTGACAGGGAAGTGAGCGTATGCCATCCCTCCCTCCCGTGAGAGCTCGGCCAGTTAGCTCCCATGGACTCCCGGTCACGGATGGCTGCGGCATCAATCCGTATTCGAACTTGCGATCTCCAGTTTGATAGCCAGGCACCTTGTCGATGCGCCACTTGGGAGCCCCAAGACTTACATTATCGTCAAGCTCTCTTTGATATGATGCAGAATTCATAGTTGAATTGATGCCTGTAAGCAGCCTGAATGCTGAGGCAGCGAAGCAACCCTGAACCATAACATTGTCTCCAACTTGTGTCACAGTTGGTATGAGGTTCTTCTCTTGCTCACATGTGTACTGTGACTTTGGCTAGGCAACCTGTTCGGTTAGTCTTTACAGAGCACTTTTTTCAACAGTTTTAACGCGTCTAGAGTGACAGGATTAATCCTAAATTACCTTTTCTGTACTACACATCCTTAGTGCGTGAAAAATCCTTAGTGCAGGGTAGTAAATTAGCCAGCCGCTGAACAAGTGAAGGATTCAGTGTGTTTACCCACAATCCGGGTGAAGAGTTCTGAAAGTTCATTGAGACTGAAGGGTGCGAGTCATACTTCACACTGCTGAGGATGAGACCCTGCATAACCATCGTCATTCTCATATTAAAATATATAGTGTTTCTGTTATGGAAGGTTATGATTGTGTTTTTGGAAACTCATTTTGTCATCTTGCTCACTCATTTGCTGAACCCTTTAATCCTACTACATGTCGCGGGGAGGCTGTGCCTATATCAGCTGGCGATTTGCTAAGGCAGGGTACACCTTGAACAGCTCACCAGGCTATCACACACTCACATACACACTTAAGGGCAATTTGGAACAGCCACTGAGCGTGTGGGAGGAAACCTGTATACCCAGAGGAAGCTCATGCAAGCATTGGGGAGAACATGCAGACTCCACACAGAAAGGCCCAAGCCTGGGAATTGAACCCAGGACCTTCTTGCTGTGAGGCGGACATGCTGACCACTACGCCACCATGCCGCCCAATTTGTCATCTGTGCACGTGATTTTAGAATCTGGTGTGTGTTTGGAAACGCGTTTTAGTTCACAGCATCATGAAGCACCAGGCCACCACTGTGCACATTCTGTTTAAACCTACGTATCAGATAGAAACTTGGTTTTTAGAAAGTGAGTGGGGTCCCCCCTCTATGGTTATTTGTCAAGAGAAGGGAAAAAAAAAACAGGTAGTCATCATATCTACAGCCGACTAAACCTACTTAACGTCGGTGACTACAAATAAATAAAAACCAACCTGATGGACATGTGATCTGGTTATCTGAGAAACAGGGATCCTGATGTCTTGAGCGTACGACACAATCTATAGGATCCCATGAGTCAGTCATAGGGGGGCATTTTACATTTACAGTCATCTATACATGATGAAAATGATGTATATATCTCACTTCCTGTTCCGCACCAGCGGTGCATTGGGCCACTTTCAGGGTTTCTGTTGCAGTGCATGTTTTTTACCTGGCAGTACTGTAGAACCTGTTCCATTCACACCCTCATTCTGGCCTAGCAGCCAGATTAGCCAATTAGCCTAATGTGCATGTCTCTGGAATGTGGGAGGAAACCGAGGCACCTGGAGGGAACTCACACAAGCATGTGGAGAGCATGCAGTGAAGTACCCGTGTCTGGGACGGGGCGATCTATACTTAACCCTCTGTTAAGACCAAGTCCCTTTCTAATTGTGCTCTAATTATTTCCCTGGGCAAAAATGTTGATTTTGGGCCAAAATTTGGGAAAAATAAATTCATGTAGCAGATATGCTACGCTGTTTAATAGAGGGTTAATATCATTTAATTAGAAAGTGTATAAAAATAGTGATGGTAAAGCATGTAGGGTAAGTGTGGACCCAAATTCAGAATGCCAGGTACCAGGTACCTGTAAAAACAAGAAGCAATAATCATTTAGCTTTTGCTATACCCCTTAAATATTGGAAACAAAGGTTAAGGACGTACGTGGCCATCCGAGCATATGGTGCGTGAATGGGAGACTTGGTAGTGCCGGCTCGCTCGCAGAGGCTTCCGCCTGATTTCAAAGTAAAAGTACCCGTGGCCGTCTGGCGCTACCTCCTAAATGGGATTCCATGAGCAGAAGCAGAATCGTATTCTAAATGACACCCAACTCTACAAGTGCTCCGTTGACTCAGTCTTTATCGTATGAAGATTAGGAGCGGTTTGAGATTTGAAAGAAGTTAGTTTTTTTTAAATTTATTAATTTGCGTATATTTACAGCTGAACCGCTAATGTCATACGTGATCGTTTGGAAGCGCTAGTAATACAAATTCGTCATTAAATCTGCCCCGTTCCTGTCTCTCCGAAGCACCCTCTGGTCATCACCCATCCTTTACCGAATTTTGTAATGGGTTTGAGACGCCGTGGCTTGTAGATCTCTGATGATCTAACGGTTGTGCAGATTCTGATGGTCTTCTCATTGAGGAAGGGCCTTGTTTCTCTAGTGGCACATGACTTCAGCCCTGCCTGGAGGAACCTGTTCCTGTACTTTACCCCAGCTGCCATTCACCATTCTTTTTGTAGGTCACTTGATGTCATCCTGCGCGCACACACATGTAGAAGATTGATTTATCAGTACAAGTGGTATTTTTAGTGTAGTGTGAGGAAGTCTTTTCACTCCAGATGTTTTATTGTTTTATTTTCCATGAGATCTATTGGATATCTGTGTGTGATCTGTAAAAACGTTGTCTGCTTTGGTGTTATTCATAAACGTGTATGTTCTGTGGCGTTGTGGTTTTAGTCTTTTGTGTTTAACTTTTGTGTGTCATAAGTTATACTCCTAGCCAATGACTCAGGGGGTGACTAGACCCGCTCCAGCATTTTTCCTTGTAATTATAGCGCTCTCTTTTTAGCGGCCTGACTGTGTGCCGTATTCTCCCTAATGAGCTGTATGGATGTGTCGGATTTGACTCACCCTCTGAGCTGTACCGTGTTCTCACACATGCGCACACACACACACACACCGTGTCTCAGTCGTGCCTGCGGGGCAGAGAGCGGCATAGAACTAAGGTTTCACGACTGGCAGCTTGCGTCTCTATTGTCCTCTGTAATCACTGTGTCTGCACAAACAGGTAGCGTGCGAGAGCACTTCGATCCAGTGAATAGCACATCGGCTGTCCAGACTCTAATGACTCAGCAGCTCGTAAAAAAAAAGAAAGAAAGAAAAAATTAAAGAAAAAGGGATAATGGATGAATGGGCGCATGTACACACAAGTGTACATGTCCACGAGGAACTGAGGATGTTTAGGAGGATATAAAGTCGTGATTTCACTCTGCAGGTCTCTCATGTGACCCCAGCACTCACGGCGACGGGATCAGCTGCAGACGTTTGGTTCTAACCAGCAATGGAAAAGTGCATGTTGGGTTTTTTTTTTTTTTTTTTTTTTTATTGAGGCTTCAGAGCGAAGTTTTGTTTATTCAGGTGCTGGGGGAATGGCTTGTAACTTCTGGGTGCAGCTTTTTCCCCCGAAAGTTTGAAGTTCTCTGGTGTGGTCTGTGCACCAGCTCAAGCAGTGTAGATTTTATTATTTATTTCTCTCTTTTTTCCCCACATTTTTCTCCTCATCTTCTGTTAATTATCCTATGTGTTAATAAGACCGAATGTTCAGCCTGCTTATGAATATGGATTAAAGCTATTTTCGAGCGTTTCTCTTCTACACCCCCACGTATCATCGCCCTCCTGTTGCCTCTCACATTCCACAGTATTAACTGTCTTGTTCGTTCTCGCACTTGCTCGCTCCCTCTCACTTCACGAATAACTGTAAACGCTTTGCTCTCTGCACCCCGGTGTCCTTAAACCTTTTTTCAAGCCACGCTGGCGAAATGTTCCGAGCTCGGAGGAAGTCCCTGTATTGTTAAAGCGTGTAGGTAAATAAACGGCCCTTAATGAGATTTCCAGGGGCATTGTTTAAAGGCAGGTAGTGTGGCGTAGAGAAACAGATCGCCTTTTAACACACTCGAAGTGTTCTTTCCTGTTTTTTCGGTTCTGCTCGGTTGATGATGTGTGCCCGCATTGACAGGGGAGTCGACTCGCGCGCCGGTTTAAGACGAGGGGTGTGCGAATGTGCGCGTTGATTGGATTTTCTGACACAAGCCCACGTCTCTCCACTCCAAATCACCCCAGAATGCCGGCGGCAGATCACGGTTGTCACGGCAATGGCACCGGCCTCGCGTTTTGCTCCAGTTCTGCTCCGCTGCCGACGCCGTCATGATTCCCTTCCCTCCCTCCTTTTGCTTTTAATTAGACAACAAAAAAAATGAATATTCATAAAGCTGGAGTTCATTAATATGCACACTTATGCAAATGAGCTCACAATTAAGGCTTTTCTCCCCAGAGATCGTCGCCAGTGTTAAAGTGAGGGAGCTGTGTGCGGTGAGGGGGATTCTGAAATGTTCTCCTGATTTCTCCGTTGGGTTGTGTACATGGGGGTGAAAAATTGAAATTGATTTGAAGCGTGTCGGATTATAGATCAAATGTAGTCCGTACAGCAGGTGCTCAGTTCTGTGCCTTTAATTTCCTAAAAATACGAACCAGTGTCACTTGTATTTTATTTTAAACTCCGCCTCTTCACACCTGGAGGATTCCCAGATAAGATTCTGGAACCCGTATCATGATGATTAATCCGGTTCTGGTCTGGGCATGCCTCCCATAGAGAGTGTACGCATGTACAGACAAATGACGGCTAACAAACTAATAGGCGTGAGGTACTAATGAGATGACAGCTCGAGGTGTAACATACGATGTACAGCATATCACCGCACAATTTTATTTTTATGTCCTCCTCCGCTTTATTGTTCAACATGGCAAAGCTTCAGAATTAAATTAATCCTCTTCAAATGCATGGATTACCCAAAATCCACTCTTAATGGTAGGCTGGCGTGGGCCAACGCAGAAATAACTCTACGATTGGGCTCCGGGTTATTCTGCGCAGGGCGTGGGTATTTTTATTTTGTTTCCGATTTCTCGGCTTTTATTAATAGCTGACGGAATCTTCTGGAACGACTCCTTTAGCTGTTACCTTCTCGGAAGCAGAAACGTTCTTGATTAAAACTGTTTATAAACACTAGTAGTATGAATTCTACTCGCTTCAGAGGAGTAACAGGTCTGTCTGAGGCTCAGTACTGAATGAGAAGCAGGTGTGAGCTGGAACATGTGCTTGTGTTTGCAGGTCTGGAAGATCGGAGCGAATCGGGCCCCTGGGGCTCAGCCGAGCAGAACAGTCCATCCTTCAGTTCACGGGTAAGAACTAACAGAACCCCATGGCTGAGTACAGAATGCACATAGAGCTGCGTTTACAAGCTTAACGGTCTTAATGTCACGGCCCATTAGGCGTGAGAAACGGACGAACCGAGCCGGATGTATCACGTTCTTCTCTCCATGCTGATGGGTGACTGTTCGTCGGGGCTTTATGGACTATATAGAGGTCTTCAGGTTTAAAAAAAAAAAAGAAGGCAGTGGGGATTTATTTAAAGCTGTATCCATGCTGCATGAGTTTATTTATGTAGGATAACATCGTCAGGTAACTGATCTGCGAGTTGAAGCTCCGTGAGTTAATAATTTCAGAATAAATACTGAAACCGGGTAAAACCCAGGAACGTTTTCCTGTACAGCTGATTCTTTATTTAGAGCGTGGCAACTTCAGGTCATCAGATAGGAGCTCGGGACCAACGACCACTGATTACATGGAGGATCAGATGTAGATCAGACACACTGTAAAAAAACAAAACAAAACAAACAAAAAAAAAAACCGATACTCTTTAGCCACTCTGTAACCGCGCAAGGTTGTGAACTTCGGGCAGCGTTCACTTGTAGGTGAGGTGTTAGTAGGTCAGCCTGCAAGCACCACAAGTGTAGCGACATCTGATAAGAGACAGAAACAAAGCGGTCCGTCAGACAGCCTGCATCAGAGATCAGGGTCAGTAGTACTGATTTCTCTCCTGATTATCAGATAATTATTGCAGAAGTAACAGTGTGTACTGGGCTTTCATATCAATACAGAAATTAATATAGAGGTGTCTTTTATTAAGGCGTTTAAAAAAACCAAAAAAAAAACCACACACACATACAGGCTTTGGAGGTGATGTTTTGAGGAGGTGTTCCAGGAGTGTAATAAATGCTTTGTTTGTGTTTCGTGTAGGCATTTGATAATGTGGGTCACTACAATGAGCATGAAGGCATGTCCCCTTCATCGATGTACAGCTCAGGAATCGGAGGTATGTCTACTTGTTTATTATTTACGTTTACCATCCTGCTTTGTTCATTAAAAAAAAAAAAAAAAATCATAATTTAAAGGCACTGGTACTGGAGACTCCTTCCCCTTACACGTCGCTGTATGTGAGTAGTTACTACAGTGCTTTAATACAAACCTGGGATTTAGATCAGAGTATTCGATCAATCAGATATGAGGAAAGCCCTCCTCTCATACACGCGCGCGCACACGCACACACACACACACCATACTCTACTCTTATTGGAATCCTCACTCCGGAAGTAGTCTCGCTGGAATTCCCTCAGTTAAAGCACAGTTCGGTGGTGTTTTGGGGGGGATGGGGATGGGTGAGGAGTGGGGTTATGTCCACTGGAGCACAGCCTTCTCCGCTGGGACTTAAACGGGGAGAGACGGCTGCCTTTTATGAAGAGCGGAGGAGAGGAGGAGGAGGAGGAGGAGGGGCTGTGTAATTAGCGGCGGAGCATTTATAATGGGCCAGTTTGTTGTTTGGAGCGCAGGCCGAGGCCGTAAACAGTGCACCTCATCCACTCAGGCGGCCCAGCCGAGCCAGTTGGAGGCAGGCCAAAACGCAGGGAGAGGGAGAGAGAAAGAGTAGCCCTTCACCCAGCATCGTCTCGCTATTCATAACACACTACTGTAGTGTGCTCTTGCTTTGATATTTAATGTATGCAGAGGATTTGTTTGATTAGCGTTGATTATCGACAGGCTTTTATTTACACCCTTTCTTAATTTCTGGCAGAAGGAAATGCACCGTTTGCTCGGTTGGTTATTTCAAAGTCCACCGTAAATGCAGTTTTCTGGACACGTGCAAATAGAATGTAAAAGAAGTCACCAGTCACGTCGTTTCCACATCATGGATGTCCGTGGAAAGATCCTTGGTGTTCAGGGGTTTTACTTTATTTAGGTGTAAGCTGAACTGTTTTTGGTGTGTTTTTATCTTAATGTACTCAAGCTAATTAAGGAGAGGTTTCAGTTGTGATAACAGCTTGTGCTCTGCATTGCAGGTAAATCAGACAGAGGACCTTACTCCTTTGGAACGCAGGTATCTTCTGATACTATTCATGTTTGCTTGATGCTGTGTGTGTGTGTGTGTGTGTGTGTGTGTGTGTGTGTGTGTGTGTGTGTGTGTGTGTGTGTAGGGCAGGGGTGTTCTGGTTTAAATTTGATCACGTCTCTTTCCTGTCCAGTTCCTACCAGGGGAAATGTCCATGTCCAGCCCTGATGGCCTGTCCCCCTCTGGCGTAAAAACAGCAGCACCATTCTACGTGTCTTACCCCGCCAACCGCAGGAGACCTCTGGATGGAGTGCTCGGTGAGCTAGCTAGGAAGCATTAGACGTTGGAGATATAAATCCCAGCAGAAAGTCGACACCATTCAGCAGACTTTACTCTGTCTGATTAAACATTCGTGACTCTGACTGTGGGTTTGTTTGTGCTCCCCCCCCCCCCTCGTTCAGATCCCCCGCCGAAGAAGATCAGGAAAGTACCACCTGGTCTCCCATCCTCGGTAAGCGCAGTCATCTGTGGTCTGTGGGCGTCTGAGTGTGTTTTTTTTTTTTTTTTTTTTAAATGTATGTGACCTCATTAGTAAACCAGGGCTCTGTTGGAGCACAGAGCCCGAGTCTGGATTAACAGTGATGCGTCAGACTCAAAACACATTTCCCCACATGGTTCGTGCCTGGGCATTTCCCGCAGGAGTTCTGTATCGCGCATCGATAAATTCACATATGAATGTGAGCGGGAACTGTTCAGCTACATGCACCTCTTCCTATTTTTAGATGGTGTGCTTACTCATGCAATTTTCTGTTAAGCATTCATGCATGTGTATTTTTGTCAAAATAATAAGCTCACTCCACCTCTCTCACACACACACACACACACACACACCCACCCACCCACCCACCTAGTGCACAGTCAGGATAAAACACTCTTAAAAATATTATGTTATACCATACGGCATTATTTCTGTACACTAGTAATACAGCTGCTTTTTTAGAATATAGAGTCAACAGTAGAATTCGGTTTGATTTCTCAAAACTTTACCCTGTTGCTGATTTTTAGCTGGCCAATGATTTCCTGCTTGCTGTATACAGCAGCTGTCTTGACTTTTTCCACTACAAGTCATTTACTGGTAAATAAAAATCTTAATTATATACAATTATTTACTGAAGACGAGACGCAACACCGAAGAGACTATTCTGTCGGTGACGTCCTGTGAGGCTGGCGAGGGTAACGGTTGGTATATACTACACAGGAACATAAGAAACAATCCATGAGAATGCTTATAAGCCTGATGGCGGCAGGTGAGTTCCGTGCACACGTGTGTCTTACTGCTGAAAATAACTTAAAGTCTCTCTATGAAGGTTATCACTCACTCGCTCACTGGGGTCACGAGGAGGCTGGAGCCTGTCTCGACCAACACTGGGTGAAGGCGGGATACACCCTGAACAGCTTACTAGTGCATCGCATGGTCAACACACACACACACACACACACACACAACCATTCACACTCATCCACACCTAGGGGTGATTTGGAACAGCCACTTAGCCTAATGTGCATGTCTTTGGACTGTCAGAGGAAACCAGAGTACCCAGAGGAAACCCACACAAGCAGAGGGAGATTATGCAAACTTTACAAACACCCGGGACTCGAACCTAGACAGACGTGCTGCCAAGAGTATTATCAAGTTTATTTACCTAAGATTCATGTTTTGAAATTTAGAGTTTTAGTGTATACGCCACAGAAACATAAGAAAAGCATCTCAAATGAGATTTTTATCTTTATTTCTTCATTATTTAATTTGTGAAAATGATCACACTCCATGTGCTTGTGATTTTGATCCAAGCGTTATCCACTCAAGATAATGTGTAAAATCCTTGAGAGAGAGAACCAATCAGATTGCTCAGTCCATGTGTGGTGTATATACTACTACGTTATGTTTTTTTTTTTGTTTGTTTGTTTTTTTTTTGTTTGTTTTTTTAAATTGCCTTTAAAAGACATTTTCAAAATCATGTTGCTCTCACATTTCATTCTTCGACCGGCTCCTGCCCAGGCTGCGGTGTCCCGTCACAGATCAGAAGTCATGTCGTAATACCTGGTCTGTTTCATTATGCTGTCGAGAACTGGCATGGCGGCGCTTCCTGTGTAGCTAATCCACCATTTAACTGAACACTGACTTTGTTTGGTTCTGGCTTTTACCAATCACGAACAGATGTCAGAATGCTTCGAGCACGGTCAGCACCTCATTCAGTCGCGGCCCTTTTAACCCACAAAACATGGGTTCCTTTGTGATGTCCTCTTCTCTCGTCCCGTCCCATTTTTATTTTTAACCTCTTTTCTGCTTCCTCCCTCTTTCTACATTTTTTTTTTACTCCTCCTCTTGTCCCCATCTCTCTCCAGTGCTTTTTTTTTGCCTATTTCCTTGCCCCTCCAGCCCCCCACCCCCCACATTCACTTTTGCCTTCTTGCTCTCTTTCTCTCCACACTCGTTCCTCTCCCTCCCTCTCTCCCAGCTGCCTGTGGTGTTGGCTGGCCTCCAGGAATGGGCAGATGGCTCTGTAATTGGGAATGCAGCTCTCTCTCTCTCTCTCTCTCTCTCTCTCTCTCGTTCAAGCACACACACACAGACTCTGTCTTTTTCTCCCCCACACCTTCTCCCTCTCTTTCTATTTCCCATCTCCCTGCACATCATACTGTTTAATCAAATTACACAAGTAACCCTCAAAGCCCAGAATCGTCAGTTTTCAAAGCTAGAGTTCTTCATTTACACCAAAACCCCCAGAATCCATGGAACCAATTAAATCAGACAGGATCCCTTCCTGTGCCAAGTCCAAACCGCTCTGTGCTGTTTCCACATCTCACATTTGTAACCTTGTTTCATTGCAAGGTTTAGCACATCTGTATCTGATGGCTGTTTTTGTGATGGCCAGATGTGATTTAACTATACTCTGCTGTCCGCATACTGTTCAGCCCAACTCGGAGCTCATCGAGGGGTGTGTGAGCAAGCATGCTTCCCTGTGAAGGAGTGTCTGTGGTAGCCCACGCAGCTATTTGGGATGTTTCTCTTGGGACAGCATGTGCTCTGTATTTTGTGGTGAACGTTTCCTGATTCACACACAGATTCCCAGATCACTGTCCCAACAGATCTGCACCATGACACAACGTTCATGGCAGGTGTGGGTTTTTTTTCCCCCTCTCCCCCATTACATAAGCATGCAGATATCCAGATCCACATGGATTTTGAGGTCTGTTCTCCAGCGCCTGTGTCTGTAATAAAAGTCTCATCCTGTCATGATTTCAGCTCAGTGTTTTGCCATTTAAATTTATTTATTTATTTAATTTTGGCAGGTTTATCCAGCAGCTCCCAGCGATGACTACAACCAGGAAAACCCTGGATTCCCGGCTTCAAAACCCGGGAGCGTTTACCCTGGCACCTTCTACATGCAAGGTTTGTGGAGTCTTCAGAGAGCAAAAATAGCAATACTACCCTACATCTATAGTGATGGAATTAATAGGTGCCATTAGAATTTTTTTATTCAAAAACAAACAGGCTTTATATGTTAAAAAAAAAAAAGTTGCACAAGAACGATATGAAATCTGAATCCGTGTGTGTATTTCATTTCCAGTTAAGAGAGGTTATATCCTTTATCAAGAGCATCACGAGAGCGCAAACCTTTGCCAAGCCATAAAGTTCACAGCACCCCCTGCTGTATACTTCTAAATTTAAATGGTCTACAAATGTCCAATGTGGATCAGATCTGGATGAAACCTGGTCTGACATCAAAGTTTCTAATCCTGAATATACTTCGCAGGTTTCTTTCAAATCAGATGTGTTTAGAGAAATTTTTGATTATTTTTTTGTGATGTCATCAGTGTGTGCATTCTTACCAAAATGTAATGGAAACATCCTTGTGTGTTCACCAACCCATCATAAAAATGTGATGGTGATTGACATGCAGACAGGCAGACTGACTGACTGACATGCAGGCAGACATGCAGGCAGACAGACTGACATGCAGGCAGACATGCAGGCAGACAGGCAGACATGCAGGCAGACAGACTGACATGCAGGCAGACAGACTGACATGCAGGCAGACAGACTGACATGCAGGCAGACAGACTGACATGCAGGCAGACAG
>JAQMYF010000008.1:5445375-5456164 GCA_030014195.1 Neosilurus mollespiculum
ACTGACTGACAGACAGACAGACTGACTGACAGACAGACAGGCAGGCAGGCAGGCAGACAGACAAGACAGATTGACATGCAGGCAGGCAGGCAGACAGACAGACATGCAGGCAGACAGACTGACATGCAGGCAGGCAGACTGACTGACTGACAGACAGACAGACTGACAGACAGACTGACATGCAGACAGACTGACTGACATGCAGGCAGGCAGACAGACTGACATGCAGGCAGACAGACAGACAGACTGACATGCAGGCAGACAGACAGACAGACAGACTGACATGCAGGCAGACAGACTGACAGACTGACAGACAGACAGACTGACAGGCAGGCAGGCAGACAGACAAGACAGATTGACATGCAGGCAGGCAGGCAGACAGACTGACATGCAGACAGGCAGACAGACAGACTGACAGTCAAGTAAAAAGCCATGTTGAGGAAAACATAACCTGCTGGGTGAGGTAATAAAATTGTATTAGCTTATTATGACCACATGCTGGTGACTGAATAAAAAAGCCACGGCTACTATTGGAGCTTTTCCCTTTCCACTAGCAATTCGTATTGGGCTTTAAACAATGTGTTAGAATTTCCTAATTATCGTTTGAAAGTCAGGCTTCGGGTCTAGGCATGTCACGTAATCACCTGATCGAAATGATTTTAACTGACCACAATCATTTGCATATATAAGAGTAATTTCTAGCTCTCTGTGTAAAAGCAGCTGGATGAAACTAACAAATGTCATGTTTCCATCACTATTTCTACATCGTTAAACACTTGTGTTAATGATGTCATCTCGTTGCACCTCCTTTTATTGGGGAATGGCACATGAGTGGAGAATTAGCGCCATCTACTGTTTATCTCAGGGTGCCTAATCTTGTATAAAAGACCTTTTAAGCTGTTAGTTTGCGTTTGCATGACTACAATAGTTTCTGAAAACATTGAGCAGGTCAATGCTTACAGTGGACTCCTGTCCACGCCCGGTCCTAGTGTAAGGCCTCGTCTTTTACACATGCTTCATTGAAGTCTCTCGGATTTAATGAGGGTCTTTCGTGTTTGCTTGCAAACAAAAGTGACCAGATTGTTCTCTTGTGTTAATAGAGGGTCTGCAGGACCCCTGGGCTCAGCAGAGTTATTCCTCCATGCCCCATCTTAGTCAGTCTGCCCCATTTGCTGCCATCAACCCTCAGGATCGTCTGGTGAGTTAAATCCTTTCTGTATTTCTCTCACAGTGAAGTGCATGCCTAATAATATTTTTAATTGCTCAGTTATCAAACTATTTATTTGTTTTCTTTACAGAAGAGACAGCCCCTGCCCCTGTCGCCTCCATCTTACCCTCACCATGGAAGTGAGGTAAACGGCGGCTTTCCGTCTGCATACACGCCTCCCATCAACGGAACAGACGGCATAGTAGGTAAGAAGTCCAGTCCGTCTCCAGTCACGCACCACTAATGATCAGTTGCACTTGTCATGTTCGCTCTTTGTGCCCTCTGGCTTCTCGTTTCGGTTTCGGAGATGCTCAGTATCGCTTGTGTCTTAAGCCCTTTGTTTTCCCTGCGTGTTCTCTCAGGCAATAGAGCCAGTGCAGAAGGAAGCTCAGGAGATGAAATTGGAAAAGCCCTCGCCTCAGTAAGTTGCACTGGCCTATGTCTGGTTTTAGTTATTATAGGTTTGAGATTTGATTCGAATTTGCCCTGAAGAGACTTTTCACCACATCATGTCGAATAAGGACATCCCTGTGTGCCTGATGAGTTTAAAACACGCCACTCTCTTGTGTGTGGATTAGATTTACCCTTCAGACAACAACGCGAGCAACTTCTCCTCCACTCCACCTACACCGGTGGGCTCTCCCCAGAACATGGCAGGTTCGTGTACGTCTCTCGTCCGTTTTCTGCCTGAAAAGAGAGTGTAGATCTTACGGTGCCATCTGCTGGTTAAGAACTGCAACTTCATTTTGTTTTTCTAATAAGAATACACTCCTTCACACACTTACTTCCATCCATCTATGTATGTATCTGTTTAAAACTGTTTTTCCTTTCAAACACCCCCCCCCCCCCCCCACACACACACACCTTTTTTATTTTTTTAAATTTTTTTTTTTTTTTTTTTTTTGCAGTCTCTGCTTCCCAGTGGCCCAGAGGATCAACTCAGTCTCAGTCGCCGAACTTTGAGGGAGGACTGCAAGCGCTGGTACTTTTTTAGAGCAATAATGTGTGACTTCATGTATTGTAGATAACATTTTGGAAATATTTATTTAATTATTTCTGGGAACTCATAATGAGTGAATCTGTGCTGTGCTCTGTGTGATCCAATCTCGCAGCAGAATAAAATGGAGGACTGCCTGGGTGAAGCCTTGCATGTGTTGAGGAGCCACGCGGTCGGTTCGGGACTGGGCGCAGACATGCACACCCTGCTGAATGTTGCTGGAGGAGCTGCAGGGCTGAGCTCCCTGAGCCAGAGTTTCTCCCTGCATGGCAGGGTGCCCAGCATGGTGCCCAACCACCACGAGGACTCTGCAGGTCTGACACCCAACAGTGCCCTGTTACACAGCCAGCACACGGCCACGCAAGCCCCTGCAAGCTCACAGCCAGAGGGCTTCAACAGTAAGTCACGTCCTCATGCAGCACATAAATAAGAAATACTCCTCGGCAGTGCAAAGCCAGGATGCAGAGCTCCTCTACAGAATAGAGTTTAGTAGTTTTTAAATTTTATTTGCTATTTATTCACGTGTCTAAAGTTATTTCAGTAGGTTTAAGGGCTGTCAGCATTTGGAACTGGTAAATAAAACTTGGTAATTAACGGGTTTGTCTGCTCAGCACAACGGCAGTCTGTTATTCTGATCGTTATACGTCATGGAAATTCAGCACGGTCGAAATTTGGCTTGACATTTGACTTGGAGCTGGAACCCTGTATTAATGGCGAATAAAGATCTGTGCGGAGACAGATTTAACGACCCGTCATTAATTATATCAGTATAATTTTGGTGTAAATACCAAGTCTTTACTGTTATGTTTATTAAGCAGTAATCATTATTATTTAATAATAAAATATTTAAAAATATGTGGGAACATGAACTGCTTGATTATTTATTTATTTTCCCCTGAGCACTCATCCTCTTCTTTTGTTTCTTTTCCGGTGGTGTCTGAAGGTTTGCCTGGAAGTCTGTCTCGCACCTCCAGTACAGATATAAAGAGGGAGGACAAGGAGGATGATGAGAACTGCTCCGTCGTCGACAAGTCCGAGGACGAGAAGAAAGACGGCAAGCTGAACCGCACACGGTCGAGGTACCACACCCATCGCATGTCCTACAGCATACGTCAGCGTTAGCGTATAGTGAGTTTATATATGGTGCGGACACAGCTGAGGGCGAGGCTCGTCTCGGGTTAAGCTTACTGGCTCAACGCTAACTGAGCTGCGTGCTAACAGTACGCAGGATGCACAAAAAATAATGAGGCTTTATTCTTATTGATTAGATTTGTAAATAAATATATAGGAATGTTATAGAAATGTTCACCGTCTGTGAGAATAGAACAAGTGGACACACACACACACACACACACACACACACACACACACACACACACACAGTGAGCTTCATACAGTGCTTGCAGTCACCAGAGACCAGAACAGAGAATTGAGACACATCTTTATTCACACTTGTCCACCACCATCACCGTCACCCTAGGTGCTCTTAATTTTGTAACTAGCTTACTGTTTGTTGTTTCTGTAACCCCACCCCACCCCCATTTCTCTGCTACCACCAATCTGTAAAGTCATGACGAGGACGAGGATGACGAGGACTTGCCAGCGGAGATGAAGGTGGAGCGGGAGAAAGAACGGCGCATGGCCAATAACGCGCGAGAGCGTTTACGCGTGCGCGACATCAACGAGGCCTTCAAGGAGCTCGGTCGCATGTGCCAGCTCCATATGAACAATGAGAAACCGCAGACCAAACTGCTGATCCTGCACCAGGCCGTTAATGTTATACTCAGCCTGGAGCAGCAAGTGCGAGGTCAGTGGGCCTCGCCTCCCTCTCGGGGAATAAAGCAGACCTGATCACACGCAGTGGAGATGTGGCTGTGGGGTGGGCTGGCAGTCTTGCTTAAAGAAAGAGAAGATGGCTTGTTTGATTGTTAGAGTAGAAAGCTGGGAATATGGTGTATAGATGTGTTTATACTGTTAGAACGTTAATGATGGGCATGAAAATGAACAAATGATCATGTCAAGTGTTGGCTTTTTAATAAGTTTAAAATTTTAATCAGTGTAATATTAAAATCAGTGAAGCTAGTGTCTCACAGAGTGGCGAATGCTAACGAACGTAGCGAATTTTGGGTTTCGTCAGGGTTTGAAAAAGGGTCGCTGACAGTTTTTCTTCATTTTTCCGTAGACATTTTCCGTGGTGTTTGCAAACGGTTGTCCACCAAATAGTGTGGATGATGCTGGGGGAGGGTTTGCTCAATTTTTTTAGCCTCCGCCAAACAAAAAAGTGGCAAGAGCTATTGGAATAGGTGGCGTCTGTCCGTCTGTCACACTTTGGTTTCCGAACGATAATTTGAGCTAATTTGATGCTTGCTCGGATTTTGTTGAAATTTGCTATGCGGGTTTGTCCTGCAGCTACTTCGCCAGCTGGACTTAATTTAACACAACAGTTTTGATTTTGGTTTAAGGAAGATATAGGTCAAAAAAATTTATATATATATAAATGTCCCAAATGTTCCCAAACTGGCGAAAGAGTGGCAAGTACACCGTCGCTTTCGTTTGCCAACAGTCACTAATGTTCGCTGTCATTTGCCGGAATGTTGCTAATTGTCGCAAGACGACAAGCGCAAACCCCGAAAAGTCGGCAAATCCGCTACCTTCGTCAGCATTCACCTGCTCTATATGACACAGGCTTAAGAATATCAGTATCTCCACCAGTATGTATCCTCCTGTTCCTTTTTCTCATGGCTGCTGTGATTACTGGTGAAGAACCTCAACGCCTAACAGTGGCAGCTCTGATATAACCCAGCTCATGTTTCTCACTTGGGTTATTTTGTTTCTGTTTATGAATCAGATATTTCTGTAATATAATATGCACTGGGTGAATTATTTAACTACTTGTGCCCATCATTAACAAAAGCATTGATCTGTTAATTTACAGAACTACACAAGCCTGCTTTACCTTTCTCTAGGTGGGACTGGTAGCTGATGAGAATGGCATAGTGCTTTCTGTCATACATGTTTATATGTTTGTACTTGTGCATGGCCCAGTCACTCTTCCTGTCTTTTTTTTTTTTTTTTGCCTGTTTAATTACATGCTATTTTTTTTTTTTGCCTTGAACTCTCACACGTTTCATATCAAAGCTAGTCTGATCACTTTTCCACTCTCACTGTCTGTCTGTATCTGTGTTTAGTCAGCATATTCTCTTTCTTACAGGTTTATTAGGGCGTTTGGTATTGTGCTAAGCAAGTTTCACCCCATAGGTATTCAGTAGCAGCAAAAAAGCATTTGTGCTGATTATACATGTTATCAATACTGTACGGAAGGCCTCGTTTTCATTTAATTTTAATTAGGAAGTGACTGTCGCCTGAAAGTTAATCGGTGAAGTGTAGTGCTCCTAATCATGCTGCATTAACATTGAGAACAATAATAACCTGGTGATGCCTTAAATATTAATTTGGGAATTGGATATGAACCACCAAAACGTGAATCAAATGTAAGTTCAGCAGTCAGAGGGTTTTAGTTTTTCCCCCTGCCCTGTAATATGTTCATTGAGTTTAAAAACACAGGGCAGATGTGTACAGAAAACATCCATCTCTGAGAGTAGAAATACTGGAGACCCCTTAAAGCTGGCCACTGAGTTGCTTAACATCTGATTTACATGCCAAAGAGTCTCAAGGGCTCCTGATAGTCTGAGCAAAATTAACACAACGATTAAAATTTTAGTAGAAAACTATTATTACCTTCAACAAATTAAAATTAAATTTTTACAACAAAGCTATAAATATTTTTATTATTTTTAATTTCACCCCCAGTTTATTCGTTGCCAATCCCCACCCATCAAGTATTATCTCCCCACCACACACGACCACCACCACCAACCAGGGAGGGGCATAAGCAAGCATGTGCCCCCTCCATAACACTGCCACCAGCATCTTTACGAACTGCTGCTCGTACGCACTCGGGGTGGCCTATCCGCCCTTTTGTACGAGTAAGCTCACAGAATGAGCCCAGGATTGGCTAGTGATCACTGTACGTGTGTACTAACTTTCCCTCCCATGAGAACTCGGCCAGTTAGCTCCCATGAACTTCCGGGCAGCGTCATCAACCTGTATTTGAACCTGCGATTTTCACTTTGATGGTCGTGGACCTTGTTGATGTGCCACGCAGGAGCTCTAAAGCTATAAATATGAATTATGAACTTTTTGTCATTGTTATTATTTTGGGTGAAGCCTTTTAATCATTCGGTCGTTTGGTTATCAAAGGCCAGCCATGTCTCTCACTGTCTGTGCTGAGAGGCATGTAAAAGAACCATTGCTGTCTTTCGAAAGAGTAGGCCTTTGAGTTGCCGTCAGCGTGTTTCTGCCCTGCGATGCCCTGGCGAACTGTCCAGGGTGTACTCTGCCCTCGCCCAGAGTCGGCTGAGATGGCCTCCCTGTGACTCTATTTAGGATTAAGCGGTTCAGAAAATGAATGAATGTTGGTTAACCATGTACACCATATACACGATGACGTCCGAAAAATCCGTGGAAAGGCTTTCAATTCACCAGTTGATCAAAATTCCAATTAAAATCATAAAGTCCGCCTAATTAGACATCAAAATCCATTGATTTATTATTATTATTTCGAAAACATGTCACCTTAGATGAACTAGCTAAACCTGTTGCATTGCATAGCTAGCTAGCTGATTGGCTAATGAGCCACCTTCAGTGATCTGGTTTACAAAAGGGAGGGTGGAGTTAGGTTTCTTGGGCGTTCTGGTGAATACGATTGTACGTTTTCTAATCCTATCCAGAAATCACAAATCGTATTCTGATGTGAATCTTTGGTTTGTCCCGACATCAGCCTTTTGTCTTGAGCGCTTTAATAACCCCCGTTCGTGTCTCTTACTTGGCTCTTCGAGTACAAACAGCTGATTTTATGGTGTCCTTGTCTTGTGCCTCCTTGCGCACTGTATACTCGGGCAGTTCAGAAGGACTGAGCTCAGAGCGTACAGATGTTCATTTGTTAACAGCTGGTTCGGAGTTATTTTGTCCTGCTTCCGCTCGCAGTTGTATTAACATGCTTCTGTAACTCTTCTGTTCGCAGCTTTTATTTATTTATTTGTTTGTTTGCATGTTCTGATCTGTCATGTTTAACCGCCCTGCTCCCCCACACCCATTTTTGGCAGGTTGCGCGCCCCCCCCATCTCACTTCATGCTTCTCTGCTCAACTCCTTTTTACAGATCGTAGCAGGGAGTTCAATCTCATCACGAATAAAAACATCTCTGTGCAATGGGATGGGTTTTAAGATGAGACGTCCAACAGATTCTTTTCTTCCTTTTGTCCTCTGTAGCTTTCACAGGCCGTGTGTTTGTCTATACAGTACTTGGCAGAAGGTGCATCGCAGTCTCTTTCACTCTCACTTGCTTTTTTTTTTTTTTCTTCTTTTTTTTTTTATAACTCACTCGTGCTCTTTCTCTCTCTTTTTTTTTTGCGCTCCACGGCAGCCCCACAATAGGTCCTCATTCTCCACTTTATGCTGCACAAGTTTTATGCTGAACCCAGATCCACTTGTGAAACGTGGCAGGTGTTGAGCGTTCATTGCACACATTCATTCTGTGAATTTGTTCATTCACGCACATGTGCGAGTTCACCTATGAACTGTCATACCAAGAAGAAGGAGACGTCAAAGCTGAAGCATGTGGCCATCGCTTGTTCATCCAGGCTGCTCTTTCTCTCCGCTCCGCCATCGATCTCCGACCTCAGGAATCAAGTGCCATCTAATCAGTGCACAGGCAGAACCCCCCCCCCCCCGCAAAACTTCCATATCCATAAGAGCACGAAAGGGAAATATTTGTTTGAGTAGGTGGTAGGTTTAATCACTCTCTTTAGCACCCATTGCATTGTCTTGTGAGTCTGTTAAGCTCTAATCAATTCATTAGGAACTTGATTGCTTAACAAGATGATTAACGAGAGCCCGGTTGCCCTCGGCAGCAGCGTGTCAGAAGAGTGCTTGACAGTGGAGGAGAAGGAGCAGCGTGACCGGGAACGCCGCCTGGCTAACAACGCTCGCGAGCGAATCAGAGTGCGTGACATCAACGAGGCTTTCCGGGAGCTCGGGCGCATGTGCCAACTGCACCTGAAGAGCGACAAGGCGCAGACCAAACTGATCATCCTGCAGCAGGCCGTGCAGGTCATCCTAAGCCTCGAGAGGCAGGTGCGAGGTAGGGCTCCACCTCCACGCTAATCCCTCGCTCCTGTGCCTCATGTGGAGAATGGGAGGGCAGGGTTTGGGAGGGTGGGGGGTTTTTGGGGAGAAATGCCTTCCATACAAATACGAAGTCATTGCTGCCATAGGAAGCTTATTTGCTGTGCTTGAACCTGACCATGACCCTTCTGTCTGTCTCTCCACTTCACCGCCACTGCCATGCCATTTCTCATCCCAGTCTTTTCTCAAGTAGCTTTTGTTCCTCTGTCCTTGAGCAGCTACTAACCGTGTCGCTGTTTTATCTTCCTCCAACTTTCTCCACAGCTTGTCCCCACTGCTGCGGTGTATAAATTAAAGTCTGATCTGTAATGCCACGGCTGTCATTTACTGACTTGTCCATATGTCTCCTAACTCACTACAGAGCGTAACCTCAACCCAAAGGCAGCATGTCTGAAGAGAAGAGAGGAGGAAAAGGTGACCGGGATTGGGGGAGATCCTCAGATGCAGCTGGGAGGAGGCCACCCTGGGCTGGGCAGTGATGGGCACACTCATATGTAATATTTATGTAAGTACTGCATTTTAAGAGTTCTTATTGGTTCTGCAGGTAAGGCGTCCAACAGGGCTGTGATTTTAGTAACCTTATACGACGTGAATCTAATAAACCTGGGTATGAACGCATGTCACCTGTTGAATTGTGGCTATGTTGTGAAGTATAGAAAAAAAAAACATCTGCCAGAGTTAAATGGCATCATCATGTCGTCGTCCCCCCCCAAAAAAAAAAAAAAAAGGAAGTGTGCTAGAGAACACATTGTATAAACAGGAGACTGCAGAGACTACAGCTCTGCTAGATTTTCTAACTTATTGCTAGCCCACATTTGCGTGTTCCTTCGTTTCACCTCCATGATATTTAGGATGCTATGTCATTACACATTGTATTTTTTTGGCTAATCAGCAGATGTAGGTCATAGAAGCATGCACAGACACCGAGATGGTCATCCGAAATTATTGCAGGCTTTTTTTGGGGGCCAAGCCATGACAGTGGATGTCTTTGAACCATACCCACAGTTTAGCCAATGAAAGAAATCATCACGATTATTTCATATTGGCCATTTTCATATGGGACAGCCTGAAATTGTACACCGTATACCAGGCTGTAGCGGGGTTCTATTCCATGAGAGGAAAAGATAAGCCACTATGATTCAAAAAAGTTTATTTTGGAGTGTCGTCCTATAGCATGTCTCCTGTAGCAGCTGTAAGATTAGCGTAGTAGTAGAAGAAGAGTGGTCACACTGGATCCGACCTAGAGGCAAGCTGTAAGGATTTACACTTACACTTTGCTGATGCATGCAACATGAAAACATAAGTTTGTTTTTTTAATTCTTAAAAATGTTCTTTTCTTTTTACAGATTCTGTCCTAAAGAGTACTTTCAGACGTGGCCTTATTCTCCTTATCTACCGTCTCGGTGTGTGAATATGCTCATCATGGCTGTGCGTCAGACTCTTCATTGTATGGACGCGTACTTGTGCAACACACACAAACTTTACTGAAAGCTGACACACTTGCATAAATGTACACACAGATGTTATGGACCATTTGGAGCATCATAAAGGACACTGCTGAGAGACGGAGGAACTCTGAGCACAACGAACAAGAATCTGTGCGCTCCTGTTTGTTTTTTATATATATATATACGTATATAAATAGACGTCTCTTGCTTACATATTACGGGAGCAATGAGAGTATGGAGGTGTGTTTCGCTACCATTGAATTCCCTATCGTCGTCTAGACCATTCCCAAGACTTAAAACAGTCTTAGCTGTGTGTAGATAAATGGGGGGGGAATCTCTCACACACACACTCATCGAGCAACAGCGTTAGAAGTCTGATGATTGGATCTTGTGCTAGTATATAGCACGTGCACACACATACTTTATGGGCAGTCAAGGGCTCAATTTAGGGAACAGAAGTCCTTTCCTTTTGGACTTTTATTTTGTACCACGACTCATGATGTGGAGGGGGGAAAGAAACAAAAAAACAATGACGAACCCATCAGTGCTGAAATTCAGCGTTTTTTGCATTAATGTTAGTGTGAGCTGACTGGAAGCCGGTTCACCTCTTCATCCGTCACCGCAGCCATTGAATCAACACTTTCTTACATCCTGGACTAGCAGTTGGCTTTCTGATTTATTTTTAAGAGGACTAAAATGTCCTCTTGTCTGTCCAGAGCAACTACATCCTTTCAGCCTCCCCATTTCCGTGATGTCACATCTTCGATCCCGGATCCTTCTTCCTGCTGTTCTTTAAAGAGAAGAAGCGCAAAGAAACGCTTTGGACATGGGCGCCATGTATGATTATCAACAATCCTGATTTTATTTTGAAGGGTGGATTTTTGTTTTATAT
>JAQMYF010000008.1:5460878-5476601 GCA_030014195.1 Neosilurus mollespiculum
CTGGCTGCTGCAAACAAATCTGTGATTTTTGCACAGCTGGCAGCCTCAAGAAGAATTTTTTTCTCTTTTAACTTCTCCGCTCCCCTTTTTTTCGTTTTTGTGCATCGTTTTAAAATTAGCTGCTATAAAGTTGTGAGCTCACCGGTCTGAGCAGCTAAATGAGAATGGGCGGGTCTCAGACAGGCTGCACGCGCTTGCCTGCGGGGACAAATGAACGAGCGGGGCGGGACCACGTGACTACAAGGCCGTGCTAGGGCAAACTTAACATCTGCGGACTGTTCAGAGTGGGCGGGCCTTTACCGCACTACAAGGGGGCCGCGCAGCGTCTGATTGGACTGTTTTATAAACACATTTTCCGGCCGGACCGGCCCCAAAGTACCTCGGCCCACCGGGAAAACTCCCGGTGCTCCCGATTGCCAGTCCAGGCCAGCTTATCTGCCATACCGCTTAATCCTAATAGGGTCACAGGGAGGCAGGAGCCTATCTTAGCCGACACTGGGAGAAGGCGGCACACAAACAGAAAAACTCACCAGACCATCTCACGGCCAACACACAAACACACACACACACACAAACAAACAAACGGGCAATTTGGAACAGCCAGTTAGCCTAATGTACATGTCTTGGGACTGTGGGAGGAAACCGGAGTACGCACAAAATGATTTACTTTTATTTTTCTATCTCTATATATATTTTTTAACAGATCTCATCTGGAGATTAAATCATAAACACGGGGACGTGTGTGTGTGTTTTGTGTACATTTCCATGTACACTGTTTCTTAGGGATTCTGTTAACTTCCGGTTGCGGTCGCGTTATTATGTCGTCACTGTTAGGCGCCATATTGCTTCCGCTGAGCTGTTTCTATTAATCCCTGTCAGGTTGAGAAGACAAACTCTCCCGAAATGCTCTCTAAATTAATAGGACGGAAATATGTGTCTATCGGAAAGGCTTGGTAAGTTGTTTCGGCTTGTACTGTTGACTTTATTGTGTTTTGTTTTGAGGGAGAGGTTTGTTTTTTCAGGTAGACGCGCGGTGGTGTCCTTGTTGACCTAGCATGTTGCTAACTCACTGTGGTATGTTTCGGTCAAGAAGGACAGCGAGGTTCTGTCGTGTTTATTTACTTTTATAACTGGACATTTTCACACCCTAACTCGTAATGACATGTAAAATGTACTTGTATTTGATATTTTAATCTATTTTAATATCTGTTTACTGGGCTTTTAGTCATCAGGGACGTCACTACCCTGTTGTCCAGATAAGCTGGATGGAGATCTCTGATGTAGTGTAATGTTAATCTGTGCAGTGGTGTCTGTTTATGGGTAAAATCCTTTCTGTAGGTATGAACACAATATGTGGTTATAACAGTATAGCCTCATCGTCATCGACTGGACTTTCCTCCTGATGTGGATTACAATTTGCATTAGATTTAACATCTGGCTTTCATATCACACATCATGCGCATGAACATGGCGGATTAATGAGAGAATATCAGGGTCTGATTGGTAATGTCAAGCTCTCCATCATCACAGGGTTCCCACGCTGGCTCTATGGGGAAGTGTCGGAGGTATTGCAGTCATTCACTTTACAGATTGGCGACTGATTCTGGACTACGTGCCCTACATCAACGGCAAGTTCAAGAAGGACTAGAGGGGAGGAAACCTTTGGGTAAGTGTCAGCGCTTGGTAATGACATTCCAAGGCTATAGGGGGTTTACTCATGGTCGACTCATTGCTTCTGTGTTATGGCGAGAAGTTTGTAGAAATCTGTCCATCACAGCTTCTGATGTACTTAGAACTAGTTTGTATAGAGTAAAGGGGGTAACACTTCCTTCACGTTCTTGTCAGAAGATTCTGTTTCCCATTTATATTTATGATATTTGGCAGATACCCTTATCCAGAGAGGCTTACATTATCACTTTTATACAGTTGAGCATTTGAGCACAAAGGTCCAACAGTGTCAGAGTAGGTGGTGGTAGTGGGTGTTACGTACGAAGTACATACCTACTGTGTTTCTACTATGTACCTACTATGACAATACAGAAATGGTTCTGTTTGTGATGTAACGATGATGATGATGCCATACTGAGGTCTGCTATGACACGGCCTACCACTTGTTCTGCCATTTGTTAGTCACAAAGAGTCTGTATTGCCTATATAAGTGCGAAGACCACTCCCTGGAGGAGCGAGGCGACGACACGAAGAACAACTTTGTTGACGAGACTGTGCGAACAACTGACTCATGAGCTTTACCTACGTAAACTGTCAACCACTTCTGTGTCTGGCTTGGATCGTCCCTTCTGAAACTTGCACCACTCTGTCACAGTGGGGTTTGAATTGCCAACCCTTTAATCACTAAACCAGTCTCTTAACCACTGAACCACCACTTTTGAAGTTGAAATTACTAGTATGTGATTACGTGATGTTCAATGATTTGCTGTCAGAGTGAAATGAAAAATGGGGACTTGTGGGTTTAAGGTCCTTGTTCCCATAACAATCGCTTCCTTGTTATAATTTTGGCACACCACTAGCAAGCTAGTCTGGTTGCTTTGGGTAGAATGATAAATGGTTTTCATCTCCGTCAAGGTACATGCACATAGATTTCAGGTTAAAATTAATGACTGTTAAAGAATCACCTGCCGTTTATGTCCTCATCTCTGCCGAGATGAAAGGTTGAAGGTCACTTCAAATCAGGAGCTCGGGTATCAAATTTCTAAGAGTAGAGTAGGAAGAGTTGGATTGCTGGTCTGCAGAAGTGTGAGTGTGCTTCGGTGTAATGGTTCCTAATGGAAACTGACACATTGATGTAACTTGGTGTGCAGGTCTAACGTTGTGCTGCTGAGTGAAAGATCGAGACGTTCATCCCATCCCGGAGATAACTGAAGATTCACGGCCACAGATTCTTTTATCTTCTGCACGTGTTGGAGTCATCAACGTCTTTTTTTGTCATTTCACGTGACTTTGGTAATGTGAAATAAAGGGATTTTTTGTGATACAAATATAAATATCAGACCCAACAAAAAAGTACAACACGAAATCAGTTTACTATGTAATGGATTGCTTTTTTGTTTTGTTTTTTCTTCCTAAAAAGTGTTTTTCTTCAATAAACACTCTCTGATGATTATTAACCAATTTTTGTTGTGTCCTTTTGAAATCCTTTCACATAAACATGCTCTTCACTCATCTCTCTAAACATCTTAAGCGACGCAAAGTGGGCGGGCGCAACTTTCATACAGTGCAATTTGAGCGATTACCAATCAGGGTGGCGCAGTGGTTAGCACGTACGCCTCACAGCAGAAAGGTCCTGGGCTCATGCTTGCATGGGTTTCCTCTGGGTACACCGGTTTCTTCCCACAGTCCAAAAACATGCACAGTAGGCAACTTGGGTGTTTCAAATTGCCCCTAGGTGTGAGTGTGAATAGTTGTGTGTGTGTGTGTTGGCCCTACGATGGCCTGGCGAACCCCGCCCTCTCCCAGAATTGGCTGAGATGGGCTCCAGCCAGAATTGGCTGAGATGGGCTCCACCCCGCGACCCTAAAAAAAGATGAGGCAGCTTAGAAAATGAATAAATGAATGCAATACTTAACAGAAGAGCTGGTTAGCATGGCATCTCGATGCATTCTGGTCATCAGCATCGGGTGACACCCAAGAACTGGAGGCCTGTTTCTCGAAGCAGGCTGATAGTCATGTTTGGTTGGGGGTTCGGGGTTGGCTGCGGTATCAAATACTTCCATTACAATCTTTGTTGCTCTTCTAACGAAACTGGAATTAGCAGCTACCTTAGCACGGGTCGTTATCACTGCCAGTTTTTTCTGTGACATAATTAATAATGGTATATAAACTGGTATCCTAGTAGTAGATTAACCAATCAGAATGTGAGATCGCTCATATCCAGTGGGTACAGATAGAATAAGATACATTATAGCGGATTTAGACCAGAGCCATAATTTTTACGCAGGTGTTACTTTGTGGGAAAACAAATGATCGCAATAAATGGCACAAGTGTATTGAATCTGTGTGAATAGCCTCCTAGTCACATCACATTTCTAAAGATTTATTCTGTAATCTTGAATAGGGACGACATGGTGGTGGAGTGGTTAGCACGTCCGCCTCACATCAAGAGAGTCCTGGGCTCGGGTGTTTCTTTGTGAAGTTTACGTGTGCTCTTGCTCGCGTGAGTTTGCTTCCAGTACTCTGCTTTCCTCCCACAGTCCAAAGACGTGCACATTATGGATAATAGGATGTTCCAAATTGCCCCTAGGTGTGAGTGTGTGTGTGTTGCCCTGTGACGGTCTGGTGAGTTGTTCAGGCTCCAGCCTCCCTAATAGTAGGATTAAGCGGTCGGCAAATGAATGAATACTGAATATGTGTATCATCTGAAGATGGAAATCAATTTGGGTAATAAAATTGGATTTATTCTGGACTGCATGGTAGTGCAGTGAGTTGTGTTGCTGTCTCGGAGCTCCAGGGTCTCGGGGTTGATCTTGAGCTCAGGTTACTGTCTGTCTGGAGTCTCAGATATTGGCCGTGTTGGTTTTGTTCAGGGTTCTCTGGTTTTCTTCTAAAACATGCAGGTAAGTGGGTTGCCTCAAAGTTGAAGGTGCTTGTCTGTGTATAGAGGATTTTGATGCACCTCCCTCCCAGGCTGTGTTTCGTTCTTATACTCATGGATCCTGGGATTCATCAGGGCCCTGGTGTTATTAAGGAAGAATGAACAAATTAATAAAGAGTATTCCTTTATGTAATCCTTCCTTTTAACCAATTAATTTTTCGTTTACCATTGTATACCTTCAAACAGATAAACACCATTGTAGTGTATTGTTCCAAAAACTCTGAATCTCCACAGAATCGACTCACGTGAGCCGACTCACAAGAAACCAATCTTCACGGAATCGATTCACACGAGCCGACCACTCTTCCTTTAGTAGTGTCGAGTCTGTGAGCTCGGAGTCGGAGTCGATTCCTGGCATTCGGATCCTCAGTGTGTGGAGCGGGTAGGGGGGTCATAAGGTGAGAAGAGCGTCGTGTGATATAAAGAAGGGACAATTCAACCGTTATCATCTCCCAGATTTATTTCCCGTCCAATTCTACAAGCCCAACTGTGCTGGGAAGCATGGAGAGGAAAAGGTGGGAGTGCTCGGCTCTCCCAAATGGTTGGAAAAGGGAAGAAGTGACCAGAAAGTCGGGCTTGTCCGCGGGGAAAAGCGATGTCTATTATTTTAGGTACTGTGGCTGGATTAGCCAGTGGAGATAAAAGCTAGCTAGCTTAGCTGGACAACGTTGCTAGCTATTGGGAGGGAGGATATACCAACATTACGGTTGAATTAATGGATAAACAACTTTTATATCCAAACAGCTAATTACAAAGAATAAAAACACGTCTCGTAGTGGTCGATTTTTTCCCCGACTGTATTACCTGATGTTATTGTTCACGGGTTTTGTGTTTGCTAACTTAGCTAGCTGGCACGCCACTGAGTGTTGTTAGCATCGCTGGCTAATTTTTAGCTGCCCGTAGACCGCTTAGTTTACTAACTTTGTTGGTTTGCTTAACACTGAAAACGAGTTCTTACTAAATTTTTACTGATTTAGTTGAGCGACAGAGCTGAATAAATTGTAAGCTTTTGTTCTCGGTTTAGCTAATTTAGCAGTTTGTTACTAGACAAATAACCTAATTAGCAGCAACACAAGCAAAGTGTCAACCGAATGGGATGACGGTGCTAAAGTAGCTCTGAGGTAAAAAATAATTAGGTGTAGCATGTACTGCTGTGAAAAGGTCAGTAATAAATGAACTCAATGCTTTTATCCAGTGTAATTTATGTATAATGTGGGGTCGGTGGTGTAGTGAAAAGGGTGCATGATCAAGAGGTTGTGGGTTCGAATCCCTGTTAGATCCAGGACAAGGTCTTAACCACGAGTGTGCCCTCTGTCCACTCAGCAGCAGTAATGATCATCTGTAAAAAATACTGGGATACCAGCATCCCATCCAGGAGGAGTCGAGCTCCTCATCACTTCGCACTACAGAAACCCAGATACGTGATGAGCCGCTGGGCTCGGGTGTACAACACCCGACTGACTTTACCTTCTTCGTATTATATATCATATTGTCAAAAATGGTCCAAACCAACTGTACCTAAGGACGTCGTCATCTTTCAGACTTATCAGCTCTGTGATTATTGTTTGGTTTAGACGATTACCACTATTTCTTGTTCTTAACCCATCTTACTTAATATCTTCATTATGTACTACTTGCATCCTCCAGTTGTAGCATCTCCATCTTTATTTCTACCCACAGTCCCACAGGAAAGAAATTCCGGAGTAAGCCCCAGCTGGTCCGTTATCTTGGCAACTCCATGGATTTGAGCTCCTTCGACTTCCGTACTGGCAAAATGATCATGAGTAAACTGAACAAGAACAGGCAACGCCTTCGCTATGAGCACAACAGTCAGAACAGGGTAGGTTACAGACACTTGTCAGTCGTTGTGCGTCCAACCCGATGAAATGATACGGTGAGCCTACTGCATTAGATGTTTTAGACTAGAAAGAAACTGCAGACACAGGGTAGTGCTGTAAACCTAAAGAAATATCCCAAATACAAGCATCCGTCCATTCATTTTTCAAACCGCTCGATCCTTTAGGGTCGCAGGGAGGCTGGAACCTATTTCAGCCGACTGTAGGTGAAGGCGCCATACTCCCGGAACAGCTCACCAGACCATTGCAGGGCAACACACACACACAAGTATTCACACTCACACCTCAGGGCAATTTGGAACAGCCATTAAGACTAACGTGTATGTCTTTGGACTGTGGGAGGAAACAGGAGTACCCGGAGGAAACCCAGGCAAGCACTGGGAGGACGTGCACACTGAAGATAGAAAACTTATTGTTTAAAAAATGAACATTTACAGCTGCAGCAGTTTGGCAGATTGACACGCCAGCCTCTCCTTGTTGATGTGTGACAGACCTGGAGGATTTGGGGTGGCTTTTTATTGTCCCCTACATAAGCTGTATCTGTGTACTGATGATACCGCTCAGCCTGTAGTTCAGCTGGATACACCTGTCTGTTGGGTCTAGTAGTTCACCCATATGCAATGTACATCTATGTCTAAATAACATTTAAAAAAAATTGCTATTATATTTAACGTGTAATATAATGTTTGTTCAGTACACATTAAAGCTACAGTTGGTAACTTTTTAGCTATATACACAAACTGTTATATTGGTTGTAATGGTCTTTACACCTCGACAACAATCAGGAACTCATGATTTACTATAATAATCTGTGCTCACAATAATCCTGTAAAAAAAAAAAAAAAAAAAGCCAACCAATCACTGCCTCGTGGTCCGCCACTTAACATCCAATCAAATGCTTCCGTGTCTCCCTGCTCGTGCATGACCGTACCATGCGAGAACCAGCGGTCTGAGTGGGCCTTGTGCATGTGGAGGGGGAGGTGTGGTGGCTTTGGAAGGATCTCCAAGGGTGGTAGAGGGTTTAGATGAAGTTGAATACATGCTACTTTCACATTCTGATAACTTTCCAAATGACCAACCCCAGCTTTAATGGCCAGCTATTTTTAAAAATAAATTGAAGCAAATTTTAGCATTCTAACAAGGGAATACTCGCCTTCGTATCATGAGTTATCAGTGGTGGACCAACACTAGGTCAGGGTTAGGTACAAGTGTGTTATTGATTAAAATAAATAATTGTAGTCGCCGAGCGGTGAGGTCATGAGATAGTAGGGTTTTTTGCTTTTTATGCTGGTGGAAGAAAAACAGGACAGTGACCTCTAACCTACTGAGCCTGCTTGTCCACTGAGTAACTACAAGTGAATGCATTCTTGTCTCAGATGTTGAGGTGCTGTCGGATTTGTAGTGCTAAGGTGGCTTCAGAGGACCCTAAAGATGAGAGTGAATCATTTGAACATGCCACCAAATCACTATAAGCATCTACAAACTTCTCCAATCATGTTTCTTCTTTTAAAGGGTAAGCCTGATTTAAACACCTCTCTACCAGTGCGACAGACAGCGTCCATTTTCAAGCAGCCTGTTACAAGAGTCACAAACCACCCCAACAACAAAGTGAAGACGGACCCGCAAAAGGCTGTCGATCAACCGAGACAGGTAATCATCCAGTCCGTACTCCTCCCTGTACCACTCCTACAATGTGACTGACTTTAGCTCAGCCTCATTTACGTAAGATTTGGACTCATTTCTGCGTCTCTACACTGCAGCTTTTCTGGGAGAAGAAGCTAAGTGGCCTGAATGTGTATGACATCGCTGAGGAGTTAATGAAGACCATGGATCTTCCCAAAGGCCTTCAAGGTGAGGAACTGAGCCAGATAAAGTACTTTAGCTACGGCTCGTCTCTCTCTCGCACCCGTATGCTTTCTGAAAGATGCAGCATGTTGCTGTATTTATCCCAGTGTTTAGCAGGTGTCTGAATGTGTAGCCACACCCTCATTTCATTTGAATAAAAAAATACCAGATGGTCAACCAGTAAACAGCATCTGCGTAATGTAATTTAAATGGCTCTTAATGGCTGCAAACAAGTGGCATGTTTTAGGTTTTAAACTGTGTAATGTCTGAAAGTGTCCTCCGCTGCAGGGGTTGGTCCAGGCTACTCGGATAAAACGCTCCTTTCTGCCATCGCCAGCGCCCTGCACACCAGCAGCGCCCCCATCACAGGCCAGCTATCTGCTGCCGTGGAGAAAAACCCCGGAGTCTGGCTCAACAGCATGCAGCCCCTCTGCAAGGCTTTTATGGTGACCGATGAGGACATCAGGTACACTCGTACAAAATAATAACAACCTAATTAGTGGGTTTGATCCTGTCAGAGATGTGATGGTTATGTGAGTTTACGTGTGTTTATGTAGAAGTACTGAGGTTTTCTGTAATGTTCTGAGGTGAACGACATCCCGTTTCTGTTCCAGGAAGCAGGAAGACTTGGTGTACAACGTGAGGAAGAGGTTGGAGGACGCTCTCATGGCTGACATGCTGGCTCAAGTAGAAGAGACCGTCAACGATACAAAGAAGGTGAAGGAGGAGACCAATGGCAACGATGAAATGGAGGCACTATAGCCACAGTAAGAAAGCACTGACATACCGGGTGACACAGGAGTGGATCACAAGCATGGGTAGTACATCTTAGTAAACTTCACACAGAAACACCCTCGCCAAGCCTGGGGCTCAAACCCAGGACCTTCTTGCTGAGAGGCAGACATGCTAGCCTCTGTGTCTCCCAGAACTGGATATTTATATATCCAACCTACATGGAGCAGTTCTTTAATATCATTGCCTTGTTATTTAATGTCAGTAGGTTGCTCATTGACCGATGAATATTCAGTAGTCTTTCCCGGTGGGTGATGGGGAACACTGGCTGACTGTCTGCAGATGCTGTATTTTTAGATGTGCTCAAGGTCATGGATATGTAGAAAAACTGCAAAAAGAAGTACCTTCATTTAAAAGACATGCAGGAAGAAGTGAGCTTTGTGTTCAAAATCCCACGTTTATCTCATAGCCGGTCAGGTTTAGTAGCAGAAGTGTTCATAGTCAAACCAGTTAGCAAGTTCTTTAGATGTTATTGCCTGTCATGATGTTAGTAGTATGTAATAGCATGGGTTCTCTATGACCAGCTAAGTGGCTAGCTGCGTGCATCATTATACAGTATTAACTGTAAATATAATACGGGATGTTTTTTTTCCCCCCTATTTAAACTTCCTGGGTTTGTTTATGTAGGTTTTTAATATATTTGTATGTTTTGTTAAAATTATAAAGGATACAGTAGCGTATCAGTGGTAGTAGTACAGTACAATAGTAGTACCCTGGGGATGAATTCTGAGGGTCCTATCCATAGGTTGTGTTCAGTGAAAAACCAGCATTAGCATAAAACCAGGTTGAGATGGAAAATAGCAAAAAATGAATATTTAATGAATATTTTGCATAGGAGTTCTGTAGTTTAACGTTGAAGTACTAGTTGGAACGGACTTGGAAACATGCAAAAGAGCTGTCCTTTTTTCCATAATGAAAACACCAGATGAACCAGCTGACATTCACTCAGGTGTTTTGATTGGTCCAGTATTAACGGACGTGCTCTGGAGGCCCTGCTCCTTCCCCATTTCACACTAATAATGTTTTGGCTGGCGCTCGCTGTGCTTGAAAGATGCGGTGATATGCTAGGCGTGCTTTCTGTGAAGGTGAAGGAAGAATGTTCAGAGATAACACTCTTTGGCCGGGGGTGGGGGGTTGTACATGGATGCCCACACCTCTCGCCGCCATGATGACGTCCTTCAGGGTCTGAAATTAACGCCCACCAAGATCTGGGTTATCGTCAACCCTCAGTTGTATAAAAGCGACTAAAGTAAGTCAAAGTATCAGCCGAGTGCCAAAAATGTAAAGAAAAGCAGATTCTCTGGCGAGTAAATCTCTGAAGGCAATCAGCCACACTGGTGAGTAAGTGTGTAATTCTGATTTTAATATAATTAAGTTAAGCACTGAAAGCGCAGTGGATGTTTCTGAGATGGAACGTCAAGCGTGCTGGTCAATTCAGTGATGTCCACCAAGCCTGGGGTGAATCATTGTTTTAGTATTTACTACATGGGAACATAAGCAGAAAAAAGCAAGCGACACTGAAATGGGATTTTTATTTATTTATTTATTTATTTATTTATGGGTTTTTGTTTTCTAAAAATCATGACTGAAGCATGAGCTTCGAGGGCGTGAACGAGCAGGTGCATACAAGCTATGTAACAGCAACTCCAACTCACTGTGGGTTGTAGCATATACTACATGGAAACAAAGAAAAACGGACTAAAAGAAGATTTTTCTTGTGTATTTTTAAATGTGATGATGCTGCCTGCTCTGTCACCGTCATGACATGCATTGTGAGTGTCTGTCGTATCAATTCAATCATTATGCAATCGGAATAATGTTTTTTTTAACCCCAAAAGAGCGGGCCAATCAGACCCAGCTCTTCTCGTGTAGTATCTACGTAAAACGGGAGATTGAAATTTCACCTTTGTAAGGTTCACTATAATGATGTAATTGAATGGATTAAGTGATGAAAGGAAATGAAAGAATAACACGCTGAGTCATGGGCATGCGTATGTGACACAAAGCATTTTTATTTTGGATGGTGGACTTTTATTTTTTTTACCCTGGCCACCTTGTCCAGTTCCTCAGCTGTCCTGTATGTTGTATATTCCTGTTCTGTCATTCTAAATAAATGACACGCCTGCTCTGAGGATCACAATCCTTTAGACTTGTATTCAGAACCTTCAGTTCACCTCAGTGGGTTGATCTTCAGTTTCTGATATAATTCTCTCTCTCTCTCTCTCTCTCTCTCTCTCTCTCTCTCGCTCTTTCTCGCTCTTTCTCTCTCTCTCTCTCCCTCTCCAGCCCTAGATTGCCGTATTCTCCTGCGCTGACCTTCAGGATATTTACCAGGACGCAAAACGCTGTCTCTTAATGCAAAAGTAATACTTTTTTGCAGTGACCCTCCCACTGAACTGTGAACCTTTGTGTTTTACGCAGGCTGTTTCAACAAACTATTTCACCTGTTGTAATTAAAAAAAAAATTGGGTTTATTTTTAATCTGAGTAAATTGAGGTGTTGCTGTACCCCAACTTTAGACTTTGTCACACACAGTGTGCATACCGCTCTATTCACAACATATCGCATCATACTAAGAGCTTCTGGTTTTCACTAGAATATGCTAGATAGTAATTTTATACAATTCTGGGTTCTGATCCAGTGTATTATCAACATAACAGTAGGATTCGACTCATTGAAGGCGTTACAAACTCTAACGGTTAGGATGCAAAATAACCTATAGGCTTCCAGATAGAATAGCTCCCTGTTAACTATTCAATAGGTTCACATCCCATCGCTAGAATGATCCAATAGGTTGGCATCCCTAGAATGATTCAGTAGGTTCACATCCCCAGAACTATCTCATTATTCGTTTTTTTTCCCTGTTCTGCAGATCATAACTACGTTGTGTGTCATTCTTCGTGCCAGTGATTATTACGGGCCTGGAGTTAAACATTTCATATACTCTAACTATGGTAACATAAGAAATGGGGGCTTTTTGAAATGTTTAAATTAAAAAGTTTTTAAACACTTATGTCACCTTAAAAAGCAGAGCTTTAGAGTTTAGTAACCTCACGGCCAGCCAGTGTCGTGTTAAAACTCTAACATAACTCAGGAACTGAAGGGCTTCGGTTGACACTTCAGGGCTGTTAATAAAGCAGTTCTTGTACATATCGCACTTACAATTATGACCAGGAAGCTTTTTCATATCCGATAGAATTTTTTTGATGTACAGTCCTCTCTGCTTTTGTGATAATGCCTAAAAATTGTTTCTGAACACAGTTTAAAAGACCTGGATTTCCATCTGACATCATTTCTAAATGTCAGTTCTCGAAATGTCGAACAGGTTGTTGGTGGAAGTTTGGTTATTGTTGGGTAAATAATGTATACTAAAAAAAACAAGTATTTGGTGCTGCTCATTCGATAGGTCACTTATTTTATACAAATGCAGTGCTATTTTTGTGTGGGGGTCTGGGTAAGATCACAAAATAAAAAAATACATTTCTCTTTTGTTGGTACAAGAAGCCATGACCTGAATGTGGTCAGGTGTAACTATGCTAAGCAGAATGATGTTCAGCCAAAAAAAGACAAAATGTTAAATTGGAATCTCTTCATTAACCAAATCTGTGAGATTATCTGATGATTAATTCCCCTCATCCGTGTCGATGCCTGGCTTTCATCTACAGTCTGATTAATAAAATGATCCTTTTACTCAGAGACCCATCTTCACATTTTATATGAAGCATTGTGTGTTTTATAGTTATTTTACATATAAGCTGTTTGTTGAAAAAGCTGAATTAAGTTTGATTTTGTATTTTATTAAACGAGTTATTGTCTCTGATTTCACATTTAATAACTGAAATCAACTTTATGCAGTTTTGGGTGCTCAAGATTTGTTTGAAATGGGCTGAATTTTGTACATTTGAGTAATAAAAGGAATTTTTCATCAAATAACTGGTCTGTGATTGGTTTTCTGTAACAATGTCACGTTAATAATTACATTTTCTTGATAAAAGGTGTTCGAGCACAAGTGTCAAACTCAAGGCTCGTGGGCCAAATCCGGCCCGCCAACTCCTTTTATGTGTCCCGCAAGAGCGTTCAAAGAATATGATTATCGTACATTCTTTGCATCGACCGTTACCATGAAACCTGGGCAGTGCTGGCTTAGTGGTTAAGGCGATGAGTTAGTGATCTGAAGGTCAGCGGTTCAGTCCCCACTATCACCACTGTTGGGCCCTTGAGCAAGGGGCCAACCCTTAATTGCGGAGTTGTATAAAAAAATTAATTTATCATTGTAATTCGCTCTGAATAAGAGCATCTGCCAAATGCTGTAAATGTAAACCTAGTCATCATCCATGCAGTAGGTGGCAGCAGCCTATTTCCAATAAACAGCTAGTCATTCGTGACTTAAAGATTTCATGCTAGCTTCAGAAAATGCAAGTGAATAAAGGAAAAGAGGACAAATACCTAAATGAATAATTTTGCTTTGCAGATTTCATGGTTGCCCTTTTTTGAATAGGTGTTCAGTGATTATTCGGCCCTCGATCACCTTTAAATATAGTGATGTGGCCCTCGGTAAAAATGAGTGAGTTAAATAATGTACCCACAGTGTCAGTAGTGTTTAAAATGTCAGTTTCTTAATATACTATCTGAATTGTCATTTGCTCAATATTATGAGTACAATGTCAGTTACTCAGTGAGTTAAATAATGTACCTGCAGTGTCACCAAATAGTGTTTAAAATGTCAGTTGCTTCATACACTCTAAATTGTCAATTGCTCAATATCATGAGTGAAATGTGAGATACTTGATATAGTGCCTACAGTGTCACTCAGTAGTGTATAAAATGTCAGTCAATATGCTGTCTGAATTGTCAGTTACTTAATATTGTGCCTGCAGTGTCACTTGTTGGACTATCTGAACTGTCAGTTATTGAATGAGTGAAATGTCAGTTACTTGCTATTGTGCCAACAATGTTATTGCTTATACTGTTTGAATTGTCTGTCAGTGAGTTACTTGATGTTATGCCTGCAGTGTCATTCAGTAGTGTCTGAAATGTCAGTTACTCAAAATCTCGAGTAAAATTTCACTTGATACTGTCTGAAATAACGTTTACAGTTAAATCAGTTCCGCAATACCGTGAATGAAACGTCAGTTACTTGATATTACATCTGACATTTCGTTTTCCCGATATTGAATGACATGAACCAAACATCAATTACTTGGTATTATGAATGAAATTTTAGATAGCCGATCCTAAATGCCTAGTCAGTTGCTTGGTTACTTGTGACCAAATCATACTGATATTCAGTATGACAGCAGTCTTATTTATGAGATCCCGGAAATCACAGTGCTACAGCACATAGACCTTTTAAACAGTTGTATGCGTTAACTTTTTTGGGAACACTGTGAGAAAGATCATCGGATGGGAGTCACGGTTAGGTGTCCATATGACTCATTCAGCCATATTGTGTATTACAGTGTATGTACAGTAGGTTTGTCCCAAATCGAAAGCTAATCCAAATAAGGCCTCAGTGGATATCTCCGGAAACAAGATAGACAGTTTGGAGAAAGTACAAAAGCAACGGCTTGGATCAAGATGATGAGAAATTCAGATCTTTACAGAACCGCTTGGCTAATACCATCAGAGAAGCATGCAGAGCTTATGAATCAAGTATCAGTGATGAAAGTCTTTCTGGAGATATGTTAATAGCAAGACCAATGCAAAACAGGAAAAACTGTGAATTAAAAAAGAAGATTTGGTACAAAAACAATCCAAACAGAACAATGTTATTTCATGTCTAGGAATCATTTTGTGATTTATATATGTATATATACACACTTTATATTAACATAAAGTCAGTTTGTAGAGGCAGTTGGCAATTACCTTATCCAAAAAAATAAATTATTAAAGATGTCACAGCTTATTACAATATCAACATGATATCATCAACGTTATATCGTTATATCGTCAACGTTGTATCGTCAATGTTATATCGTCAACATTGTATCATCAGCATTGTATCGTCAATGTTATATCGTCAACACTGTGTAGTCAACGTTGTATCGTCAACATTGTATCGTCAATGTTATATCGTCAACACTGTATAGTCAACATTGTATCGTCAGCATTGTATCGTCAATGTTATATCATCAACACTGTATAGTCAACATTGTATCGTCAGCATTGTATCGTCAATGTTATATCATCAACACTGTATCGTCAACGTTGTATCGTCAGCATTGTATCGTCAATGTTATATTGTTAACAATTTATAGTCAAAATTGTATCGTCAACACTGTAATCGTCAACGTTATATCGTCAGCATTGTATCGTCAGTGTTATATCGTCAACATTGTATCGTCAACATTGTATCGTCAGCATTGTATCGTCAATGTTATATCGTCAACACTGTGTAGTCAACGTTGTATCTTCAACATTGTATTGTCAATGTTATATCGTCAATGTTATATCGTAAACATTGTATCGTCAGCATTGTATCGTCAATGTTATATTGTCAACAATTTATAGTCAAAATTGTATCGTCAACACTGTAATCGTCAACGTTATATCGTCAACATTGTATCGTCAGCATTGTATCGTCAATGTTATATCGTCAACACTGTATCATCAATGTTGTAT
>JAQMYF010000008.1:5476701-5491083 GCA_030014195.1 Neosilurus mollespiculum
ACTGTATCATCAATGTTGTATCGTCAGCATTGTATCGTCAATGTTATATCGTCAACATTGTATCGTCAACACTGTATCGTCAACGTTGTATCGTCAAAATTATATTGTCAACGTTTTATCGTCAACGTTGTATCGTCAATGTTATATCGTCAACATTGTATAGTCAACACTGTATTGTCAACGTTGTATCGTCAACATTATATCGTCAATGTTATATTGTCAACAATTTATAGTCAAAATTGTATCGTCAACACTGTAATCGTAAACGTTATATCGTCAGCATTGTATCGTCAATGTTATATTGTCAACATTGTATCATCAGCATTGAATCGTCAACACTGTATCGTCAACGTTATATCGTCAACATTGTATCGTCAGCATTGTATCGTCAACGTTATATCGTCAACATTGTATCGTCAATGTTATATCGTCAGCACTGTATCATCAATGTTATATCGTCAACGTTGTATCGTCAAAATTATATTGTCAACGTTTTATCGTCAACGTTGTATCGTCAATGTTATATCGTCAACATTGTATAGTCAACACTGTATTGTCAACGTTGTATCGTCAACATTATATCAACAATATCAACATTATATCATCAACGTTATATCGTTATATCGTCAACGTTGTATCGTCAACACTGTATTGTCAATGTTATATCGTCAGCATTGTATCGCAAACACTGTATTGTCAACGTTATATCGTCAACATTGTATCGTCAACACTGTATCGTCAAAGTTATATCGTCAACGTTGTATTGTCAAAGTTATATCGTCAGCATTATATCACACCGTCGAGTTTCATTGATGACCTTTATGAACTTGAAATCATGTCAACATTTAACACGAACTGGTTCTGTTGAGTTTTTTTTCAATCACAGTTAGCGGGGAATCTGTTCGATTTGTTAAAGAACTGAAAAAAAAACCCAACCCGCATCTGATACAAACGGATGAACGCTGTAATAATCACAATCATTTGAACACCACCGGGTGTTGCCGGGCCGCGCATGCGCACTGACGCCGCTGATGTGGGCGCCTACAGCGTGGCCTTTGAACTCCATTGTTGTGTCGCGGGTGACGTCAGCGCCTTGTGCGCGAGAGACTGGTAGGCAGAGAGCGGCGTCGCGTGCGCCTGGCTAGACAAAGGCGGCGGAGTCCAGGCAGCGCGAGAGACGAGACGAGGCGCTGCTCCTGTTCTGTGTGTGTTTTTGGGGGGTTTTACACGCCGATGGAAATGTAAAGATTCGCACCGCCGCGTAGCTCGAGTCATGGGAAAGTAGAGAAGAGATCTCGGCGGGTGTGTTTTTTTGTCCTGTGTGTTCACTGTGGCGTGCGCGCTGGATGTGTGTGTGTGTTTTTTAAACAAATATTTTCTCCAAACGCCCCCCAAATTAGCAAAACTCGGCTAAGCGTTGTGTAGCCAGGACTCGAGTGGTCCTCCTCCAGAATCCGGATAAAGGAGCGGGGGTCGAACAGGTAAATGAAACCCGTGCTGCTCGCTTGCACTCATTGTTTTTGGTGATCCGATGGTTGAACTTTGCTCGGCGCGGTGCATGCTGCCTGCTGCTCCGACTGTTACGCACAAACAAAGGCGGCGACAACGTGACTTACCTCCTCTGTGCTAGCCGGCTAAAGCTAGTTTGCTAACAACAAAATGCACCCGTCCTTTGTGTTGTGTTTTAGCCGGGCGCCCGTGTCATTCCCTCGGTGAGAGAAGAGACCCGGTCGTGTTTGTCAGCGTCACGGCTTTAGTTTAAGAATAAACCAGGACAATAATAATGATTTCGGAATTGTTGTAAACATGTAAGTTACCAACTCATGCTAGCTAACGAAGCAGCGGTGATGTAGCTGATGCTAAGCTAGGTTGCTAACCAGGAGAAAGAAACAATAAGGACAAAGCAGGAGGGAGTTTTTTTATCATTTCGAGATGTTTCTGAACAGAGTGTCGACTTTAACCCGTGTGTGTTTAATGTTCAATGCTTGCGCTGATATTAATGTCACACACTGCGGTGTTTTTGGTTGTTTTTTCCGCGCAGAACGCCGTTTCTCCTCCCGTCTGATGCTGATCCGCGGGCAGCATGCCTAGCCCCCTGTTCCACCCAGAGATCATGGACCACGACGCTGTGGTAGTGAGCGCGCAGCAGACCGGAGTCGTGCTGCCCGGAGAACCGGAACCGGAGTCCCGCGACGAGGAGCATCAGGAGGCTCTGCGCTTCGCCATCGACCAGTTCTCGCTCATGGCGCTGGATAAAGTGGACTCCCTGGACGGGACCACGACAGGCACCGTGTCCGAGAACTGCAACGGTACCGCCGGAGGAGGAGGAGGCGGCGGCTACGTGGACCTGCCGCTGCTCGACCATCCGGGCGGATCCCGCGGCTCGCCCTCGTCCTGTTCGCCGTCTCCGGAGTACTACGGGACGGGGGGCTACCACATGGCCCCGCACACTCATCCCGGGGTGCTGGGAGACCAGAACGCGGCGCTGTGCAACCGCAAGAGGAGTGTCAACATGACCGAGTGTGTGCCTGTGCCCAGCTCCGAGCATGTCGCCGAGATTGTTGGAAGGCAAGGTGGGTTTCCAGCCTTTCTTTGTGGTTGCATCAGTCATGCACACTTTATACGTCTCTTTGTCTCTAGAGAAGTTGTTTATGATGGAGGTCCAGCTGTCATGATGGGATGCATTAGAGCTAGAAAGGTTTATTTATATATATATATATAAATAAACATGTGTGTGTGTATATGTAGTATTATTGGGGCGGTTGTATTGCATGGTGTGTTGATGGGGCAGATGGATTGGGGAGGGGGAGGGGAGACTCGGGGTCAGACAAAGCAACAGTCTGCACATGTCTAAGCAGGCTGTCCGTCCATCTACACAAAAGAAACACACACTCTTAATGCACCCTCGGTCAAGGCCACAATCCGAACCCTCCCTGGAACCGGTCTGATCACTGGTGTCTCGGACGGGTTCGTGTTAACGGTGTTTTTCTCAATAAAAACACCCTGGTAGTGTGTTACGCCAAGGCAGGAGCAGTGGATCAGGGCGGTGTGCACCCAGTCCGATCCCCCCGCCGGTGACGTTTCACCAAATCATCATTTTTATTTCTCCGGTTCGCCTTGTGCTAAACAGCGGCGCAGAACCGAGAGCTCGGTTCCGAGGCACGTGCGCGCTCGCCGCGCTTGATCGCTTTGTTCTCTTTGTTTGAAAGTGCCATGCTTTCTGCCTCGGACGATGACATCACAGCGCGCGCACGCGATTGGCTGCGCGAGGGACGGCAGCCATATTTAAAGAAACAGTACACCGTGTACCCCTGAAGAGCTCTAATGGTTCATCATCCCAGGACACAAGTGTGTATACAACTTAACCCTGCATTCACGTTTTATTTCCTGGAAACTCTACTTTTATAAACAGCACTGAGATTAAAATTACATTCAGATTTAAATAGATTGGTTTATTTTATTTATTTATTTTGTTTGTTTCTGCAAGAAATAAAATGATGTGACTGGTGCATTTGACCCCTTTCTTTCAAACAGCCACAGCATTCATGCTAAGAACTGTAACAACTCTGGTTTTAGCAGGCATTTAGGGGTGTGACGTCACAACAGACCAGGAAGTGCCATCAGTCACGTGACTAAATGACAGGCTTTAATTATAGTGAATATTACTTCTGTATGTGATGATAAAATGTTGCAATGTAGCCAGTTTTGTTGTACATTAGACCTAATTTTAGAATCCTTTGCAAAAAATATGATGGATCATTTTATAAAAAAAATACCCAGTTTATTTTAATGGATGTTTATATTCCCTGTGTATCATTTACATTTACAGCATTTGGCAGATGCTGTTATCCAAAGCGACTTACAATTATCATTTTTATACAACTGAGCAATTGAGTGTTAAGGGCCTTGCTCAAGGGCCCAACAGTGGTGATAGTGGGGATTGAACCGCTGACTTTCGCATCAGAAACCCATCTCCTTAACCACTAAGCCACCACTGCCCTCATTTACACCTCTGGGTTTATTCTGGTCACTGCTGAGACGACGGGAAGATAAACTGTGCTTTTTATAGTAACTTTGGATATAAAGGCTAATCTAAGAACACGCCCTGTGCTAACGTTAATCAGTTCTAAACAGGACATTGCACGTAATGTTTGTTTACTAGCTGGTGAAAGCATGTTTTTTTTTTTGTTTGTTTTTTTCTTCATTCTGGATGTTATAAGGTCTGTGTTTGTGGTGCGCAGGAACTACTCTTGCTGTACTAATATTGGGTGCGAATCAGTAAAAATCTACTGCTATCCAATCAGCATAAAGACAAACACTCTGTCTCATCTGCTGTATGTTTTGTGTTTGCAGGTTGCAAGATCAAAGCCCTGCGAGCAAAGACCAACACCTACATCAAGACTCCAGTGAGAGGCGAGGAACCCGTGTTTATAGTGACGGGCCGCCGCGAGGACGTGGAAATGGCCAAGCGCGAGATCATCTCTGCAGCAGATCACTTCTCCATGATCCGTGCTTCTCGCTGCAAAGCCGGGGGAAGTGGGGGCTCTCTGCCCGGCCCGCCACACCTTCCAGGCCAGACTACCATCCAGGTGCGTGTGCCCTACCGCGTGGTTGGCCTGGTAGTGGGGCCTAAAGGGGCAACAATCAAACGCATCCAGCAGCAGACGCACACGTACATCGTGACACCGAGCCGAGAGAAGGATCCTGTATTTGAGGTCACAGGGATGCCGGAGAACGTCGACCGCGCACGTGAGGAGATAGAGACGCACATCACGCTGCGTACCGGCGCGTTTGTCGACCTGCAGGGCCACAATGACTTTCACACCAATGGCACTGATGTGAGCCTCGAAGGCTTGGGCTCCCTAGGGCTCGGGGGCACGCTATGGGGGCGTGGAAGCAGCGCTGCTCACCATTCAGCACCCCCGCCTCCTCCACCACCTCCTCCTCCTCCTCTCCCTCTGTCCATCCACCATTCAGGCCGCAAGCTCTCCACAGTATCCTATCACAACGGTGGCCTGGGCTCTGAGCCGTACCCGAACAGCCGCCGGCCCACAGACAGCGCCAGTCCCACCAGTCCATTTAGCACGGGGAGTGGCGGAGGCACCTTCACCTTTAGCAACGAGCCTGCGGCCAGCATTGCCCCACCCTCCGATGAGCTCGGTTTTGAATTCGTTAGCAGCAACATCTGGGCACCGCTGGCCAACGGCACCAAGCAGGCGCAGCCTCTCCGCCGCAACAGCAGCGGCCTGAGCGGGGGCACGGTCACGCCACGCCTCTCACCAACACTGCCCGTCGACAGCTCGGCACTGGAGCACCCGCTGGCACGGCGGGCACAAAGCGACCCGCTCAGCGCACTCTCCTGGCTTCACACGGGTTCATCCTTCTCAGGAGGAAGCAGCAGTAGCAGCGGCGGCAGCACCACGGGCTACTCCTCGTGCTCTGCGTCCTCGCTGCCCGGTGGCTCGCCTACCGACTCCGAGGGCGGCGGCAGCGTCGGCGCCGGATCCGGCATGCTGAGCCGCTTGAAGGCCGCCACACTGGGCAGCATGGTGCCGGGCGGCGGCAACAGGGACTGCTTCGTGTGTTTCGAAAGCGAGGTCACGGCCGCTCTGGTTCCCTGCGGCCACAACCTGTTCTGCATGGACTGCGCCGGGCAGATCTGCCAGTCGCAGGAGCCCGAGTGCCCTGTGTGCCACACCCCGGCAACGCAGTGCATCCGCATTTTCTCTTAATGGCACAAGGTCAGCGAGGGTGCTGTAAACCCAAGCCCTGAAGAACAACCCCACTATTTAGAGAGTCTAGAGTAAACTATAAGGAGAGAGGAAGAAGTGGACCTGCCTACATAGGATCGAGAACTGCTCTATTAAATATGACACTATTCTGATGTTGATTTATGAGGATTAATAATAATAAGTATGATGATAATGTCGATATTCTAACTGACTCGTGTACTTATCCCAGGCTGTGGAGTCAGCAGGTCAGCAGTGTACTTTATTTTCCGTTTCCTTTCAGATGGACGAGGAGGATAGAAACCAGTGTCTTATCTATCTTTAGGCATTAATTTGATCTACCGCCGATGAGTCTGTCCATGTATTATACACTCCCCCCCCCCCCACACCCCACCCCAAACCTCTCTCTCTCCTCCCCCCTCCTTTCTTCTTGCTTGTGAGCAGGTTATTTTTTTGCTTGAGACTTTTTTCTACTTGCAGATATTTTTCGATTTTAAGCTGCATAGGTCTGCACTTTTTTCTAAAGGGTTCATTTTGAGAACTTTCCACAGGGGGCGGGAATGCAGTCTGTTTTTAATCCCGCACGTTTTATGTGTTTTCACAAGGAAGAGAAAAAACAAACACAAAAAACCCCCGCCGGACTGCGGAGCCTGCACACTCGTCAGACCAAAATAATACAGAATTATTTTCTTTTCTTTTTTTTTTTATTATTATCGATGAAGAATGAAACACTTAATATTTATTCAAGTTAAAAGTTGATATCCAGCATAATGGTTAATGTTCAATATTCTGTAGGTAGATAGAATAGTTAACGTTGCATAAGAAATGTCATGATGCTAACAGGTCGGCGGTTCCGCCGGTGTTTTTCTCGCGATCCTTAAACACTCATACTCCAGTCCACAAGAGGGCGCCTGTACACCCTCGATCTAGAACTGTTTTTCTTGAGTGGAAATTGAATTCTACAGTACATTTCTTTATCAGACACACTTTATCGTTATCATTCTTATTTTTGGTGTGTGTGTATTTACTGCTTTGATCAGTAATTTCAGGTTTGTTCATTCCAGTTTCGTTCCCTGTCGCGGTGGGGGTCTACTACATCACCACCGATACGGCGAAGTCGCCTTTCACTCCACAGCTGACTCGATCTGTTACACTTTTATTCTCCTTTAAGAGATTCTTTTAAAAATCCGCTGTCTAGTTGTTGTAACAGAACCGGAACCTTCTCCAACGCCGCGTTGTTGTGAATTACTGAATTCTAGCATAGGTAGGATGTTTTAACCTTGCAAAAATGTTGCTTCTTATAGAGTGTGTGTGTGTTGGAGGAGAAAAAGGTGAAGAGTGGGATTTTATTTGAATTATTTTTTGAAATTTAGTGGACTGTTTTGTAAAACCATCCCACTTTGTGCACTGCGACACATTGCAATGTTCTCTCGGTCTCTGACCAGCCTGGAGAAATGTCGGTCTTCCGCCCTTCCCGCAAGGTCTTGCTCTTACTTTGAGGGCGAGGGCTGTTTGCTGTAATCCACACTAGCGCCCAGACCCAGTTCCATGTTTTTCCTCATGCTGTTTTGTGCTTCGGTCGGATGAAACTTGCTGTAGTAGCCCAGCGAGTAAGGAAAGTTATTATTATTATTTTCATGACAAGCCATGACACCGTACAGTCTAAAAGGGCTTCCTGTGACAATTCAGGTCTCCTTCAGCTACAATAACCAGGATTGAGAACCAATCAGAACCTGGCAGCTATGTTCACCCAGGGCTTCCATTCACTCTGTGCTACATGTCCGAGAGCCGCAGCCGAGGTTTCGAAGTAGGGTCGCGGTCCAGAGCTCCGAACCGTTGCTTCTGTGTCAAAACAGCGGCTTTGAAACCTAACCCCTCTGGTGCTGAGGTAAAGGTCAGAGGTCAGATGTTTATAGTTCTGGTTTACATGGTTTTATCTGTGTGGTGTTTGTTGAGTTTCTGTAATCAGCAGGGCAGGAAACCAAGCCTCAAAAACGGTCCATAATTTCTCCCGTAGATCCTTCTGAAGGTTTTTTTTTATTATCCACGGGCACACAGATACAGAATGTTGTTAAACGACTCAGTAGTGCGAGAGCATTCGGTGCCTTGGTGGTGCAGATCACTACTGATGTTCAGTCTGTTTTTTATGATGTTTATGCCCCTGTTGTAGAGATCGATTCTGTGTTCGTAATGGATCCACGCCGCTCTCATGGTCCTGTTCAGAAGTCGTCTTTTTTCCCCCGTTGCTCTTGATTTTTTTTTTTTTTTTCAGAATGTTACGAGAGAAAAGTATTTGTCCAGAGTATACGCCCGCCCGCTGTGCCGATGGGCCGAGGGTAGATCTTAGTAAGGTTAGTTTTAAGATATTGTTCTGTGAGAAGGGGCTTTCGTCTGGAAACGTACAGTCACAGAACTTGGTTTAAAGGTACAGAATTTGCTCCACATCAGTCGTGTGCTGTAAGCATCTCCGAGTGCCTGTCATCTGGAGATCCAGGTGTTTCTCAGCCTAGCGAGGAGGAAAACTCAGCCAATCCGTCACTCCAGACCTGGACACAGCCGACACTGACTCGAGATGGAGATTAGATAGTATGTCAGTCCTTTTTACCCACGCTCCCACCCTAACACCCCTCCACCCCCACCCCCCCATAAAAAATATCCCTTCTTTCTAAGGTTTATAAACAGGGTTCAGTGAGGAAAGCTCGAAGGGGAGATCTGATCTCGGGCATTGGACTGGCACCCTGCTGCCATGCTCCCATAGATCACTTAGCCCTGTGTCTCTGCTCTCCTTTCTAGTGTTTGTTTTTGTTTATTTTTATTTTTGGCTTTAATTCTTTTATATGCAGAACCAAAAGTCATTTCAGTACCCAGGTTTAAAGCCTGACTGTAAATACCCTGAAATACAATCATTGGGATTTTTGTTTCCAGCCCTACAGAACTGATAGGTTGAGTAGTTTTTAAAACATTATCATTATTTGTAAGTTAAATATCTGCATGTCTTGAAGCCATCAGGCATTAGCTAATAATTTTCTAAACGTTAAAAAAGGACAAAAAAAAACTTTTTACACATTTTATTTTTACAATTTATTTGCTTACCTTTAACCTAAATATCCCAGATTATAATGTGACCCTTTTATTACTGCAAATTTATCTTTATTTTCCATATTTCTGTTTTCCTGTGTAAACATATAGGCAATTTATAACAAAATGAGAAAATTATTGAAGAAAATTTAAAATTGAAATATATTTTATTTGAAAGTTTATGGACCTTTTAGCCGCGAGTCGGAACAATTGTATACACGTTATGATTTGAACCGACTTCCCGGTTATAAGAAATGTATCAAGAGTTTTATTTTTTATGCTTCTTTAATAAAATCTTGTTTTTTGTTTCTGTTTTTTACTGTAAAACAATAAACCTCAGTGTCTTGGTGCTTTTCATTTCGGTTGCTGTAGAACGATACCAAGCTGTTCAATATCGGGGGTTCAGACGGAGGAGTCTGGGTTTATGGGTCGGTCTCTGAGCGCGAGATTGCGTGGAGTTTTATGAAACCCACCGCACACAGCTTTAATAAAACCATTGTGTGTAAATGCCACGTGGGAAACCGGGCGGTTATAAGTTTATCTTTGAATTTGGACAGAACACAACTTTTTGTTCCGTGGAGATCGGACAGTGGTTCTTCATGGGGTTGCTAGGGGGCACTGAAAGCCAATAAACACAAGCACTATACACTATACTGTCCACTTGTGCCTGGCATGGTGTCATTTCTCCTCTAAATATACTATACATGTCTATATAGCATTTACTATTATTCAAACATGTACAGAGAATATCAGGACGTTGCACTGACTGGATTTTAATATATATTAATATATTGTGTGTTTAATATAATAACTTGATGTTAATATATTAAACACACAATGGCGCTTTTAGATGATCTGAAAGCAATAATTAGTGCTCTTGCCTTTTACTCAGTCTGTGCAGGGAACTTGATTCCCTTCCTTAAGAGCCGCATCTCCGTCATATTGAATTATTCAGTACAAATGGAGACTTGCTTTTTGTCTTTTGTTTTAAACCTTAAACTCAAGAGATAAGTCACAAGTTCCTGAACCACATTTCTTTTCTTCAGCATGCTGGAAATTGCCTTTAGTTGAGTCTCTCTCTCTCTCTCTCTCTCTCTCTCTCTCTCTCTCTTTTTGGAAAGAGCATAAATAAATTTTAGTGTTTCTTTCCTCCTGATTTTTGACAGTGTTCTCTTTTATAAAACTTTCTATGACTTTTACAGTTTCATGGATTTTTCTGTTACCTTAAGAGCTAACGTAATAAAAGAATTATTTTATATCTGTAATATATATCAGTGCCATAACCTGCTAAGTGCATACATGATGTAAAATGAGGTAGTATCAATCTGACAATAGGGGTCTCTCGCTATATACTGACAGTCACTGAAAAGTGGACAGTTGCAGCTTCTTTGCAGCTAAAATCCCAAATCATATGTAATAAATATGACTCAATCGTATCATCTTATTATTTGTGTATAATCGTATTATTTGTGTTTTTCTCAAAATCATAAATTTGAGACTTGGCAGGTTATGGCACTGAGCCCTTCATATACATTTATGCACACACACACACACGCATATACCGCACATCACCATGGCATTGTTGTTTCGATTGGTCAGGTAGAAGCTCAGCAACATGATGTTGAAATTAAATTTTTTTAGAGATGCTGTAGATACCGGCAAAAAAAATGGCAGATTGGTATTGATACATTCCACACTTTATCCGACGATCTAATGCCACGTGATAAAACAGCGATTTTACACAGGTGGTGCCGCTGTTTTCAATCCCAGAAATCAGTTCTGGGTGGCGTAGTGGTTAGCACGTCTGCCCTGCGGCAAAAAGGGCCTGGATTCAAGTCCTGGGCTTGGCGAGGTCGTTTCCATGTGGAGTTTGCATGTTCTCCCAGTGTGTGTGGAGGTTTCCTCCAGATAGTCTAGTTTCCTCCCACAATCCGTAAACATGCATAGTAGGCTAACTGGTTGTTACAAATTTTCCCCTAGGTGTGACTGTGAATGTTTATTCGTTTATTGCCCTGTTCACGGTGTACCCAGCCTTCACCCAGTGTCGGCTGATATAGGCTCCAGTCTTTTGGTCACCCTTATAGTATTAAGCTGTTCAGCAAATGAATGAAGCTTTGGTATTGTATCTTTACTACAGATTATAATACATTATAACTTCAAACTTTCTTTTTCTCCCATTATACTTTATAAGTGCACTGTTTATAACATAGTATATTTGATTGTAATACCATCTGAAGCATTATAAGTGCTGTTATAGATACTCCGCTTTCCTCCCACAGTCCAAACATTCACATTCGGCTGACTGGCTGTTCTGAATTGCCCCTTGATGTGTGTGTTGGCCCTGTGATGGTCTGGTAAGGTGTTTAGGGAGTACCCTGCCTTCACCCATTGAGTGAGTGACATCAGTTCTTCTGGGCTTCTAGGCGCCAGCTTCTTTTACAGCCATGAAGAAGAACCTACTTCTGGTTGGGTGATGCTATCAACAGCTAGCATAATGTCCATATTTTGGAAATGGGGCAGTCGAGAGGCGGAACCAGGGTCACAAATTTACTGAAAATAACACCAGCAACCTTAGAAAACATTTTTAAACCGAACCAGTTGGAAAAAGTTTGAGGGAGTGAGCAGTACCACCCAACCATTCCTCCACCTTCATGGCTGAAGCGCTCTTGAGCAAGGTGCCAAACCCCTGACTGTTCTGTGGGAGGGTGTGTTAAAAGCAGAGTGTAGTTCCCCCTTACAGGATTAATACAGTATATCCTCTAATAGACGGGCCATGTAAAAAGAGTATGAGTTCACTGAGGATGGGGGGGAAGAATGAACTGCAGCAAGGTCCTAAAGTAAACCTGATTACAGACAAATAGACAGTTGACAATAAATTAGGAGTTCCCATAGAGGAGTGGAGGGCTGTGAGGGGAAGACTACATATTCGCCTTGTATGCGTTTTTTTTTTTATCTCTCCAGGCCTGTTTATTCCTGCATGGAAAGTGGTGGTGACGGGTACGAGAACTCTAAAGTCTAATCTAAATCTAAAACTGCGCTACCACATAAATCGAGTCACCCATGGAATTCTGGGAGGGCCACCGAGCCCAACCAAAGTATCGAGTCGCCCATGGAATTCTGGAAGGGCCACCGAGCCCAACCAAAGTATTGAGTCACCCATGGAAATCTGGAAGGGCCACTGAGCCCAACCAAAGTAGCTGTCTCAACAGCTCACCCTTCCTATAATTGTGCCACACATGCGCTACCACATAAATTAAGTCGCCCATGGAATTCTGGGAGGCCCACTGAGCCCAACCCAAGTGACCTCAACATTGCTATAATCATGCCGCGCATGCGCCACCACATAAATTAAGTCAGGCGGGAAAGCACAATTAGTGTTGCCATTTCGCTCGCTGTACTCGCTTCACCACAATAACTCCTTTTGCAGACTATGCTAAACAGTTAGCTTACAGTTTTACACTTTACCTTAACCTATTATGGCTGTGCTCCAACAGTTAGCTATTCCAGTTAGTTTTGTTAGCATGTCCATCTCACAGCAAGAAGGTCTGGGGTTCCTGGGTTCAGGCGTTTCTGTGTTGAGTTTGCATGTTCTTCCTGATCCCGTGCTTGTGTGGGCTTCCTCCAGGTTCTCCGGTTTCGTCCCACTGACCAAATATATGCACATTAGGCTAAATGGCTGTTTCAGATTGCCCCTATTGAATATTAATAGTTGTGTGTGTGTGTGTGTGTGTGTGTGTGTTGCCCCGCAATGGTCTGGCGAGCTTACCCATGCTTCGCCTAGTGTTGGCTGAGATAGGCTCCAGCCTCCCCATGACCCAAATAGTAGTAAATGAGTGTTTGTTTTAGTAAAATAATGCAACTATTATTTCAACACAATAATATTAATAATTGTCAGGTTATTTATTGGTGCCCTGGAGCTTTTAATTTTTAAATTAGACCCTTAAAAAATGTAGTGTCGACAGTGTTTGTACACCTACTAGTTTTGGTGTGAGTGCAGTTTGGTTTAAAAAGACTAATCCTATAAATACATAAATATGAAATAATAATAAGTTAGTTTTTAAGGGTTGCTTTGTGATTTGGCCCATCTCAGAGTCTAATATGGTACCCAGAGTCCTAGAATGTTCCTTACATTTATCTTTCTGCAAGAAAATAAACCCACAGCATTTGATTGAGTGATCATTTTAATAGGAAGCAATGCTGCAATAATCCACCACTGTTCTGATTAGAAACCATCATAATGATTAAAAATAAAAATTAGAAACATCCCTGGTATAAAAACATTCTCTCATGCTTGTACACGCTGCATTCATTTTTTTTTTTGTACTTTTTTACTTATTTTTTTGGACACGTTTACATATTCACAAGCTTTTTTTTGTTTTGATAAAAATAAATACATTTGAAAATATGAACACCAAAGCAAATATAAAGATAAACCGTTCGATAGTTGGCAGGATAAACAGCAAAAAAAAGAAGAAGAAGAAGAAGAAGAAGAAGAAGACACGTGCTGGCACAATAAACATTCGATTCCCCTTCATGCACGTTTCTATTCACAATGTGGGCAGCACGTGAACTGCAGGCATGCATGCATGCATATGGGGTAATCTTCATGCCCGTTTGTGCTTGAGGGGTCTGTGAGTGCGAGTTTCTGTATGTGCATGTGTGTTTAGTGCGCGTCCTCATGGGGATGGCATTTCTGCGTTGGTGAAAGGAGCTAGCTCACCCTTCCCATAGGGTGACAGTGCCACTGCATTGTCAAAGGATGTGACCGCAACACTGCTAGCTATCTTGTTATGCGCGGTTGCAGCAAAAAATCTCCACAAATTCACTGCTAGTGAGCTATTTCAAACCCAACGTGAAGTTTTATCTGTTCATTGTGTTTTATGTGGAAACAATATGCCTGATATTTTCTGGTTCTGGTCCATTACAACCAAATAACCATATGAAAATATGAAAAATAACGGTTTGGTCGAAACCATTCAAAACATTGACTATGTTAGCACAGCGAGGGTGAGCTAGCTCCTTTGAAGCAATAGTTTTACAAAACATTAATGTCTTATCATTTCTCTTACCCCAGTATTAGTCTACCAATGAAGATATCCTGTTTATATGGTGACTGAAGTTTGCTTTTTAAGTTTTACACTGAAGGATGTTGTAGGTAGCAAGCTAGCAGTTTAGCACTGAGCAGAGTGTATGCTTAAAGATATATATATATATATATATATATATATGTGTGTGTGTTTTCCAGAATAGTGGATTTGTAAACAAATATGAACTAGATGGCATAATATCATGTTTATCACAGTGCTGTTGAATTTATACATCTATGCTACATTTTAAAGCCGTACAATTTACATCACTGATAAAAATAATAAGGTTCTTATGGCAGATGTGTCACTAAATCTAAGGCTAATTAATGCGATTTCTTAAAATGTTAGCATGTAACTGCTGTGGTGAAGCTTTTTCTAAGATGTTGACTCACCATTTATAGAAAGTGTCTGTGATCCCTTAGCAAAAAGTGGTATACTTGAAGTTTATTTTATTAAGTATACTTGAGTATAAGTATAAGTATACCAAG
>JAQMYF010000008.1:5494483-5523969 GCA_030014195.1 Neosilurus mollespiculum
ATATAGTTCAACTGTATAACTTTTATCTGCTAAAACTGCTAACTTTCTAGTTTGAGATGACATTCATAAATGCTAAAAATAATGAAATGTTAACCCTGCTAGTTAGCTACAATACGCTAACGTGACAGAATTTCTGGCAGGATTTAGTTGTATTCATAATGTAATAATCTGTCAGCGAGGTCAAAATATCTTAACTTGGAAGGATTTTTGAGAGGCTTTTTAAGTCATGGTCATAAATCTTCATTAGCACTAATGCTAGCCAGCTAGCTAAAATCAGCTAACCTGACAGATTTTAAACATATTCATACAATAATGTTGATACTCTTTATTCAGTTAGATGGCTAAAATATGCTGACAGTATTTCTGAGAGGATTTGAAAGGACATTCATAAATATTTGTGATAATCAGGGCTAGCTCACTGCGCTAACCTGATCGGATGTCTTGGAGATCACATTCCTGTTTTTAATCATTTGTGTTAGTTATAAAGGAATATTAAGTTACTCTGATAAGAATTTTTTATTTATAAAAATCCCAATTGCTAGCCATGAGCTAACCTGACAATTTCTGACAGGGTTTTCAAGCCGTACTGATTATTTGAAATAATCCTTACTGCTAACATTGGCTTGAAATGATGTACGCACCTTGGCCATGTGACCCCAGAGAGAAGAAAAATGTTAAAAATGAAATCTTTGCACTTATTATAGTGAAAAATATGCGAAAAAAGTTTGTAATGTAGAACAGATATTATATTTATTATGCACCAGGAAATTATTTTCATGGGCATTTTTATGTTACAGCTTTTTGATGGCGTCCCCACTTAGTCAATGCTCACTGTTCAGTATTGATGTTAGAATAAAATCATGTAATTGTCATTGAGCAATTATTTCCCATGGGTTTTCCAAACCATAGCCCTACTCTTCAGTTTGCACTTTATACTTTGTTTGCAAGCTTAAATCTAAGTTAAAATTAAGTGTGATATGATATTTTTTCCCATGTCGCCCGATCCCGTTTTTATATAGGCCTATACCAGCACATTTCATTCTTCACCACTCCATCCACCAGCTTTGGTTTAGATATCCAGGAACAATAGACCACACCAAATGAAACAACCTCCAGCTCCACAGTGCACAGCAGCGGAGGCGGGTATGAAGAGAGAGTCACAGTGTTAAAAGTGGCTTGGCTTCACCATGCACAACGTAACAGGACAGCAAAAAACAGAAAGTTCTGACTGGACCGGACGGACGGATAGAAATACGTGACTGGACTTGAAAACATGCAACAGAGGCATAAGTGCAAAGTTAGGATACCAAAACAAGACAAAAAATATCGAAGCCCCATCACGTTTTTGGATTTTTCACAATTCTCCAGTTGTTCGACATTAGTGAGTGAGAGAGCACACAGAATTCGTATAGCTCTTGTAAGCAGCAATGCTTTGTGGGTGAGCAGGGAGGAGCAGCATGCTGGTCTACACGCGTACGAGTAGAGGAGCGAGGAGTAATGTGCCGACTTAAGCCATGCGTGAACCTTTAGCATACCGTTATAGCACTGCCTTCGCTCACTGGACAGCTGAGTAACGGCTAATGTTTCTTCCGCTGACATTTTTTTAACGACACACTCTCAAAAAGGCTTGGGCGTGTTTTTATAAAGGATAAAAAGTAGGACAATTTGCATGTGCCACATATGTATGGTATTAATCACTATTTTTTATATACTATATAAGCTTTGAAGCATGCTTAAGTCTATGGCAGATTTAGAATGCAGAAACGGGACTGGACATAATACGGGCGTGAATGTGTCTATTCTGTTGCATTTTAAGATCTCACAGCGGAGTTCCTTTTACAAACCAAAAAAAAAAAAGGCAAGAGAGGGAAAAAGCGACACCTCTGACATCATTATTTGCTTGAATCGGGTTTGATTGCTTTAGTGCTTATGCAGAGATTTATATTATACCACTGGTGAGGCACAGCAGTATTTCTCTTTTATAACTCACATTAGTCTCTATACTGAACAGGAAACAGTTTACTGAACACTGTTTCCTGTTCATGTTAATGTGTGTGTGTGTGTGTGTGTGCATCTTTCCTTGTGCGTGTGTACAATGTGGACACAGATCTCCAGTGTCTTAACTCCCGCGGCCCTCTTCGGCCGATCGCTGGTCTGATTTGAGCTTGACGAACTCTTTGGCCACGTCGTCGTTGTTGCGCTGTGAGAGAATTCGCAGCACGGTAAGGCCCGTCTCGTCCATGTGCACACGTTTACCCAGGGGTAACCAGAAGGCTCCACCGCCTCGAGATGCCAGGTCTTTTAGCTGCAGCACAGCCATTCCGACTGTACGGTCCTCTCGTGCAAAGCAGTAGTCCTTGACGCACACCTGCAGCTCGTAGCCCTCAGGGCCCAGCTCGCTGCCCAGGACACTGGAGAGAGATGGAGAAGAAGCAGTTAGGACATTGTCTTTTGGGATTCACATGAACTTCTACTAGGGTTGTTGGGAGGCTGAAGTCAATTTCAGTTGCCATTGGGCGAAGGCGGGGTACACCCTGAGCAGTTCTCCAGACCATCGCAGGCCAAACACACACACAACCATTCACACTCTACACCCAGGGAAATTTGGAATAGTCAATTAGTCTAATGTGTTAAAACAAGAGCACTCAGAGAGTGCAAACCTCCACTGAGCCCAGCTATCCCCCATGTGAACAAAAAATTAAATACCACAATGTTAATGAATCCTTAAAAAGTTTCTGCAATTTCATTATTTATTTTAAAGTAATCACGGTGTTTGTGAGTCAATCCATCCTTTTGATCGTCTGTTTGTCAGTTTGTGTAGGAACAAAATCCTGACCAACCCCCATACACGGATTTTCACCAAACTTGGTGGGGACACTGCCCTACCTGAGTCCTGAAGATGATTTGATTTTCGAATGTCAAGGTCAAAGGTGAAGGTCAGGTCAAGGTCACAAATTTTTGGGACTATAACTTTTCTTTTTTTTTTGGATTTTTTCCCCATTTTTCACCCTAATTTAGTCATATCCAATTCCCACCCATCAACTTTTGCCTTCCCTATCACACGACCACCACCAACCAGGGAGGGGCGTGTTAGCATGCACATGCCCCCCTTCGTGACATGCAATGCTGCCACCCGCCTCTTTTCGAACTGTTGCACATGCGCATTTGGGGGCGGCCTAACACACTCCTAGGGAAAGCGCTATCCGCCCCCTCGTACGAATGACCTCACAGACGCCCTTGATTGGCTGGTGATCGCTGTGAGTGACAATCCCTCCCTCCAGTGAGAGCTCGGCCAATTAGCTCCCATGGACTCCCGGTCACAGATGGCTGTCGCATCAATCCGGATTCGAACTTGCGATCTCCGGGTTGATAGTCGCGCACTTGTCGATGCGCCACTCGGGAGCCCTTTGGGACTATACCTTTGAAAACAAGTGCTGATAGACATGCCGTAATATGGAACACTAATAAGAAACCATATATATAAACTTTCAAATGACCTTTGGCCTTGAGTACCACTGAAAGGCGAACCCCTTCCATCTTGTAAATCCTTCAGATAAGAGATTTTTTTGCTAGTTGTTCACGTCAGCAACATACTGTAGTACATATTTTAAGATGAGTACATAATTAAAACCAGCTCCCATATAGGTCATATTTGCTACATTATCCACACAACATGGTGGGAATACCATAAACTCTTTGAATGTCTCTCTAGTTCGATTTTGTGTTTTATTTTATTTTTTTTAAATAAAGTACATGTTGTAATTTAATTAGCGGAAACATACAACTGGAAGGACTCTGCGAATTTTGGGGACCAGCTGTTGTTCTTGGACTTGGTGGCGAATTTCCTCTTCTTGTCACTGAGGTGAGGCCCGATGATGTAGACCTCCACGAAGGGCCGGAATATGCCCTGAGTCTGCCAGCGCAGGTCATTGGCTGCCGCCACTGACAATCAAACACATGAGAGTGGGTGGAGTGGAAACAAAGCATCATTTACAGATTCATCAATCAATAATACAAAGTTTCAGAGAAACAGAATGAGAGAAGGAAAAATTTCAACCTTTCACATTGATTTTGTGTCCTCCGTTGTTCGGGTCACTGAGTAGCTCCACAGTCATGCACACCTCTCCCACAGCGTCATCCACACCCGAGGCTGAAAGGTCAACGATCAGAAATATTGTGGTACAAGTGTGAGTATATATATATACATATGTACATACATACATGTGTATATACACATTCTCCTGTCATGCAATCCATGCGAAAGCTAGTGTCATTCCTGAAATGAGAATACAGAAAGAAAAATACTATTTTTCTGTTTGTAGAAATTTATGCCAAGCTGCATAAATGCATGCGAAACCTGGAGTCACCCAATAATATTAATAAAAAAATCCATCCATATACAGGAAATTATTAGCTTTCTAAACCATAACCCAATTTAAAAAAAGCACAATTCCTTAATACATTAAAAAAATATATAATAATAATGCACACACGTGAACCAGAGTTAAATTCCCAGCTTATTATTCAGATGCTTATTATTCAGGTGTGGGAGGAAACCGGAGAACCTGGAAAAAACCCACGCAAGCACGGGGCAAGCATGTGTACTCCCACACAGAAACGCCCGAGCCTGGGACTTGAACCCAGGACTTTATTGCTGTGAGGCAGATATGGTAACCACTACACAACCTTGCCACCCTCTGGATTTCTTGATGAGGTTAATCCTCATTAAGTACTTTATTATGTCAGATAAAAGGAGATAGAGCTGTACTGGCATCAACAGGAATTTTGAGTCAGGCCACACCTCCGAGTTAAAAGTCAATGAAAAATAACTAATGAAACATTTCTAAGTCCTGTATTTTGTGAGATATCAGTATCTTCCTTGCTCAGCCTTGACCCACCCTGTCATCTCAGTAGAATAGAAATGAAACGCTTCATTGTTGTTTTAATCCTCTAGGTGGGGCCGTAGTCCTTTGCTTGTCTCGTGCACAGTTTCAAAGCCGTATTAAAGCCTAAATATGGTGGTATGATGGTATTATGGTATAGCAGAAAGATATACTTAAGCACTCTCTAGATACTTTAATAACTCTTGCTAATTTTCCGAGACTTTTTATCTTGCTCGTATTGATGAATCAAATTGGACAGAAAAGCTGAGACTTCACGTCCATCTGCTGCAATGACCGAGTCACAGAATTGCAAATAAGTAATCCACTTAAGAAAAGCGCACCCATAAAACAGTGATGTAAAGGTTCTGCGTTAGCAGGATATGCTCACAGGCACTATGAAGAGATCAGCACAATCCTTCTCCTGCATCAACATCAATGGAAAGTGAGCCGTTTGAACGTGTTCCAGGCTTTACGCTAGTCTGTGACCTTCCGCTGCCTTTTTATCACCCGCTCTCCCTTACAGCTCATTCACACCAAATTAATGAGGCACAACCAGAGATTTATACACCTTTCCCACCAATACGTCCGTCATGCTATTCAGGGAAGCAGCTAATTTATTGGAGTGTTTTGAGCTGCCACTGGCCCTATAATGATCACATTTACACTTTATGAGTGTTATTCTCAATATTATCATAGGATGGATCTGGGTCCTCGTCACTCACTCGCTCGTTTGTCGAACAGCCTAATCCTGTCACGGTTGTGGGACGGCTGGAGCCCATCCCAGCCAACACCGGATGAAGGCGGGGCACAGCCAGAACAGCTTGCCAGACCATCATAGGGCCAACACACATAACCATTCACACTCATTTACACCTAGGGGCAATTTGGAACAGCTAACCAGCTTAATGTGCATGTCTTTGGACTGTGGGAGGAAACCAGAGTTCCTGGAGTTCACCCATACACGCACAGGGAGAACAGGAAAACTCCATACAGAAACACCCATGCCTGGGACTCGAACCCAGGACCTTCTTGCTGTGAAGTGTACATGCTAAGCACTACGCCACCATGCCGCCCATTATATGATTTTATGTTTAAATGCATTAATACGGCATTAGGATTCATAGAAAGTGTTGCCTCAGAGCTCTTCTATTATATTTCATATATTATAATACAGTATGTGCCCTTACATTATAAAGTCGTAGACTTTATGTACAGTGGATGTAAATATAACTTGTGAGTATTAATACCAGCAGCTCTGACAATATGCATGCTCATTGTTTATGAGAATTTCTTTACACCTCTTATTTCTTTATACCTTTATTCCTCCAGTACCTGGAGGAAACTCACACAAGCACTGGGAGAACATGCAAACTCCACACAAACACCCAAACCTGGAACCTGAACCCAGGACCTTCTTGCTGTGAGGCGGACATGCTAACTGAATCTGGGTAACCAGTGAATCATTAGCATTAGCATTAGCAGTGTAGCCTATTGTTTTCTTTGTCAAACAACTGATTCATCGTTTTGATAATGTAGCTAGCTATTATGGTGGAAATTTCCTGTACTACATGTATTAAAGTAACTTCATATAACTATAGTTATAGCACCAAAATGCCGATGACCCCCAAACCACCAAACCTTTAATGGTACCAACCCTGACGTCTCTGTCCAGGACTCATCTCTTCTGTGGTTTAAAGGTGTGAATTGGTGCTATATAATACTCTTAGGACACTCTTGGATTCAGAATACTTGGAACCTTCAGTGAAAGAGAACCCCTTGATTGTAGGGTTCTACATGGACCTTTTTTAAAATTAGGGGAAAACTTTTTTGGATGCTAGTTAAATTTTTTCCTGAATGTACGCATCAGGACCATGATGGCGGGAAAGAGTCTGTGAAGAGACAGAGCACAATCCCCTCCAAATTTAGCCACTTACTAATGATAACCTCACAGGTGCATGTCGGTATGAAAACTGCTCATTAGCATACAGAAATAAAAATATTTGTTTTGTTTCATGCCCATGCAGAGAGCAGCTCTCTGTACTCAGAGACCCGGATACACATACCCTTCTCTGGGTACACATCCTCACTAGGAGTGCACCTCACCCCTTTACCTCCATGGACTATAGAGTGGCAGAGAGAGAGAGAGAGAGAGAGAGAGAGAGAGAGAGAGAGAGAGAGAGAGAGACATTGAGAATAAATTCTAATGGAAGCACATTAGCATCTGAACAAGATGTTGACATTTGAACATAAAAGATGTTGACAGTGATACAAAAGCCAAACATTTAACAATGGACTTACAGTAAAAGGCGGATTGAGTACGTTACACAAAAACCCAGAGAGAGAGAAAGAGAGAGAGAGATATGAAAGTGAAAGTGAGTGTGTGTGTGCATATGAAAGAGAGATTTTGTGTGTGTGTGTGTGTGTTTGTGTGAGAGAGAGAGTGAGAGAGTAAGGTGTGTGTGTGTGTGTGTGTGTGTGTGTGTGTGTGTGTGTGCTTCAATGTGTGTGTATGTGTGTGTGTGTGTGTGTATGTGAGAGAGAGAAAGAGAGAGAGAGAGTGTGTGTATATACAGTGTGTGTATACAGTATAGAGTGTGTGTGTGTGTGCATGTGTGAGTGAGAGAGAGAGAGAGAGAGTGTGTGTATATACAGTGTGTGTATACAGTATAGAGTTCATGTGTGTGTGTGTGTGAGTGAGAGAGAGAAAGAGTGAAAGAGTGAGTGGGGTGTGTGTGTGTGTAGGGGTGGGTGTATACAGTATTGAGTATGTGTGAGTGTGTGAGACAGAGAGCGAGAGAAAGTGTGTGTGTGTGTGTGTGTGTGCAGTGTGTATATAGAGTATTGAGTGTGTGAGTGTGTGTGTGTGTGTGAGAGCGAGAGAGAGAAAGAGAGTGTGTGTGTATATACATTGTGTGCATACAGTATAGAGTGCATGTGTATGTGTGTGAGTGTGTGTGTGAGTGTGTGTGTGTGAGAGAAAGAGTGAAAGAGAGTGAGTGGGGTGTGTGTGTGTGCTTCAGTGTTTGTGTGTGTCTGAGTGTGTATATACAGTAAGTGTGTGTGTATGTGTGTGTAAGAGAGAAAGACAGAGAGAGTGAGTGTGTGTGTGTATACAGTATGTATGTGTGTGTGTGTGTGTGTACCCTGATTGTGCTGTGACTGGACGAATTTGCGGATGAGTTTGTCCGTGGCTTGTGTGTAGAGTGACAGAGCATAGCGCAGAGACTGCAGATCCGGACTTTTCTCCAAAAATGTCTTTTTCAGGCCCACGCCACCAGCATGGAAATATTGCTGTGGTACACACACACACACACACACACACACACACACACACACAGATACAGACACACACATTGCATTACCTCATAATGAATACATGCGATGTTTGAGTGTGTGTGTGTGTGTGTGTGTGTGTGTGTTGATTGATACCTTTATGGTGTCCAGTGCCAGTTCAATAACGGCACACTGTTTGGGTGTGAGTGCCTTGGCCTCCTCTCGCACCATGTGCTCCTAAAGAAGAAAATTACCAACTTGAACAACTTCCTGATTTATCGATCCAGATGTTTCATAATGACTTTTATTACTCGACACTAATTGGTTGTGATGTCTACTAAAGTGCTGTGCGTCTACCTTTAGCTTGGAGAGCTGACCCAACTCTTTAGCGGCGTTGAAGATGAGCTGTGTGCCCTGAAACACAGGATCAGTTCATCACACTTTCATTGGATGGATTTTTCTCTCTGACTAACACAGTGCAGCTCTCTCACAAACACTCACACCGTCCGAGAGCCTACACTCTCCCCGCCCCCGTCTGGATCTATCATTAATTCTATATTGCATTAGACGAGGAACCCATCTCCTCTTTTTGTGATTAAATCCAGGAGGCAGCACAAGCTGTTTTCCGGCTCCTGCCCATCGGATCATATTAGTGTTTGTCTAGTAACAGTGCAGTGTTATCTCTCAACTGGTTGAGCTCAGCAGGACGGAGAATGCATAATAATCCACATCTAGAATTGTTCATAACCTGGTCAAGTGTATCCAAACCGTTTAATCCCATCTGGGTCACGTGGAGGTTGGAGCCTATCTCAGCCAACACTGGGCGAGGGCGGTGTACACCCTGAACAGTTTACCAGACCATCACAGGGCAACACAAACAATTTACAACAGCCAGTTAACCTAATGTGAATGTCTTTGTACTTTGAGTGGAAACCAGAGTACCTGGAGGAAACCCACGCCAGTACAGGAAACAAGTGCAAACTACACCCATTCCCCCCCATCCCGCCCCCCCCTTCCCCGCGCAGCCCAAGATCCGAACCCAGGACCTAGGCAGATGTGCTAATCACTGCATTATATTATGCCACACTGAACTGTCCAATGGAAAAGTGCTATTAGAGACACTCACTGTTTGGTCAGTAAGTGGTGGAAGGACGATGGTTTTCTCCATGGTGTTCATGACCAGCTTCCACAGCTCCTTGAGGACTCGCTTCAGCACCGTCTTCTCGCAGATCTTTGCAAATAACGTCAAACTAAGAGAAAAAGAGAAACGAGAGGGGGCGAAGATACATTACTTACAACCTGTTTGAATCCAATTCAGCTGCATTTCTGAGTTATGAAGAACCAAAGCTAAGATACTTCAAGGGTTCCATACAAAATACGCAACATCATCCCAGTTATTCATTAAACCTACAGTTCTATTCAAGGTTAAGGCTCTGGGTTACTGATCAGAAGAAGGTTGCTGGTTCAAGCCCCAGTACCACCAATCTGTCACTGCTGGGTCCTTGAGCAAGGCCCTTAGCCCTCACTGCTCAATTAAGATAAAATGTAAGTCTCTCTGGATAAGAGCATGTGCCATAAATGTACATTTAGCAATCAGTAGAATAATCTTAAACACTTCTTGTTCTGGAATTTGGTTGGCTCATCCTATAAAACTGGAGTAAACCCACTTGTATGAGCTGTGACTGACTCAGGCTAGGTTTCCTCCATGATAAAAGCCAATAGCTACATTAGCATTTAACTCATTGGAGCAGAATCTTAAACTGGAAGATGGCTATTTCTCAGAGTGGGGCCAGACTCTGGAAAGGTCATATTTTACCTGAGCTAGTGCCTACTAGCCCCTTCATTGTGCTTTACAGGCTCATGTAAAAATTTCCTGACTAACTAATAAACTTTATGCTGATGCAAAAGATCCATTAGCACAATCTGCAGGAATTGAAGTGTACATCTCACTTGCTATCCAGGAAGTCCATGATGGGCTGAAGCACGTTATCGGCGTCTTGTGTCAGGCTGCCATTTCCGTTAGCAGGAACGTTAGCACCTTTGACCTGGCTCAGGATATCGCCCATCTGTTTCACACTTTGTTCAATGTGCGGCTGGAAACTACATACAAACACAAGGCGATCGGTCACTTCGACTTCTACACTGCACAACATAGTTGGAACGTAACCATGACAACTAAACCAAATAATATTTTCATTAGGCCTATTAGTGTTTCACTATCACACTTTTAAAGAAAAATTAGACAGCACAGTGGTGTATTGTTTAGCACCACTTTTACCTAACAGCAAGAAGGTTCTGGGTTCACACCCTCCCCATGCTTGCGTGGGTTTCCTCTGGGTACTCCGGTTTCCTCCCACAGTCCAAAGACTAGAAGTTCAGCAAGTGAGTGAGTGAGGGATTATAAATATATAACAAGAGTCACTAGGGATAAATGCTAGGGATAAAAGTTTGTGCACCCTTTAATTCATTAATTCATTTATTTGCCGAACTGCTTAATCCTATTAGAGTTGTGGGGAGGATGGAGCATATCTCAGCTGGCTCTGGGCAAAGGCAGGGAACACCCTAAACAGTGTGCCAGACCATTGTGGGGCCAACACGCACAACCATTCACACTCACACCCGGGGCAATCTGGAACAGCCAGTTAGCCTAATGTTCATATCTTTGGACTGTACAAGGAAACCAGAGCACCCAAAAGAAACCAACACAAGCATGATGAGAACATGCAAACTCCACATGGAAACACCCTCACCGAGCCCGGGACTTGAATCCAAGACCTTCTTGCTATGAGGCAGACGTGCTGCCTGAACACCCCTGTGAATTACATTTAAAGTATAACAACATACATCAAACTATTTGGTGACGCAGCACTAAGATGAACAGTGTGTTTGTGTTTTTGCATGACTAACGCACCTGACAGCAAAGATCCTGCTCAGGTCGTCCATCACGTTGTTCAGTTTGACCTGCAGCTCCTTCAGGAAGTCACTGGCCTCCACATTTAGCTGCAAAGCAACCCATACATGGATAAATCTATGACCACCAGCATTAAGAATTAAGAATATTTAATCTAATATACATTACCAGTTGAAATTAACTTGTAAAACTTTGGACTGGTACTGTACAATGTGAGTTATTCTGCTATTATAACAATTATCACTCACTATCCAGGTGAAAGATGTATGGATGGTCTTAGTGACGTTATTACCATAGAGTTTTCTTGGTCAGGATTTTATTGGGTGGGTTGCCAGATATTTCACCAATCCCATTGTAGGTAGGCTAGGGACTGGGATGCACATTTGTTGCCAAAGTTGCATGGCTAGAATCTATTCACACTCATATTCACACCTAGAGTCAGTCTGGAATAGGCGGATAGTCTTGGGAATGTGGGAGGAAACCAGATAACATGGATGAAACTCAGACAAGCAAAACCCACACAAAGCATGTGGCTCAAAGACCTTTTTTTTGTTTTATTAACTTCAACAGTGAGTGATATTTGAGATTTGTGAGTGAATTACTGCTTCTGAATACAGGAAGTTTTTGTTTATTGGCAATATAACTCAAAAAGGTATACACAGATTTAGAATTTTTTTCTAGTGTAGGGTGTGGTACAGGTAACCAACCATTAAATTTCGGAGGTGATTCATGCATTGAATCATGTTGAAAAAAAAGAAAACAAAACAACAACAACAACAAAAAAAAAAAAATCCATGGCAGTCAATAAGTGCAAATCTTGTGTAAATGAATATTCATCAGATGCCCACTCGGGGGAGACATTTCATTATATTATTAATATTCTGCCAAGTGATGATAATGAAACCTGTAGTCCGTTGATTAACCCAGATTGCTCAGGCTAATCAATGCAGTTGTCACCATAATCCATTTGTGCCTGGTGGAGGTACAGTTATATAATTTTAATGGATTAAAAATATGTGTAATTCTTTAGGCAAGTAAAGCTTGCATTTGTTGTCCATTTAAATATTCATATAATAAACTACCAGGAAAAAAACTTTCCGACACCAGTCTGAGATTGTATAATAATCCGTAAACAGTTTTTGCATGATGGTAAAGAGGACTGGGGCGGTAAACAGTCTGTCACGCAGAAATGATCATGCACAGAGTGTCACGGGGTAACAGGTGGACAAGAGCCCTCGCTGCAGAGGAGGGAATGACTAAGAGCTTCTCAAAGAGACAGCATGAGTGGGAGTTTTTAGCGAAGGGTGACTCAGTGGAGAGGGCACGATCAATGAATGAGAAAGCGAAAGAGGCTGGTAAACGACAGATAGATTTAAATGATGACCAGGAAATTGAAGCGATGTTGAAACGACAGATCAATCTGAAGCTGGCAGACCAGACAGACCATCCTGTGAGTGCCAGCAGACCTCGGGAAAAAGTCACCAAAAGAAATAACTTGTTATATTAAACACGGTGTAGGAGTACAAGGACAGTTAATGGCCTTTGCTTCACTAATAGCAGTGAAGTATACTGTACTGTATACTGTGTGGTGGAATGTTTGATGAGATCACCTCAATATAGACAAAAGTTTATGGACACTTGACAAAAACAGTCATATGTTGTTTCTTGATGGTTGGTCTCCGGGTTCCATTCCTCTTTGCTGTTATGATCCATTTCTCTCCTCTGGGAAGGCTGTCCACTAGATTTTGGAGTGTAGCTGAGGGGATTTGTGATTATATATCCACAAGCGTATTATAACGGTCAGGCCCTGACCTCAGGCGGGGACACCTGGGGCAGTTGGCATCCTAGTTCATCACAAACGTGGTCAGTGCTCTGTGAGAGCGACTCACGTTCTCCCACTCCCACGCAACCTTGGCAAAGCATGTCTTCAGAGAGCTCACAGAGTGCACAGGGGGGCCGTCATGCTAGAACATGTTAGGTTTGAGCCTCTTAGTTCTAGTGAAGGGAAATCGTAAGCCACCAGCAGACGAAGGCTTGTGCGCTTTCAACTTTTTGGCGCCAAATTTGGGGATAAAGCTACATATGTATCTGATGGTCCATAAACGTTTGTCCATGTAGTGTACAATGACTCTACAGTTAGTAGTGGGTAAGGACTTACGTCTTTGCCTCCCATAGCCTCAAACATCTTCTCCAACTGCACTCGGAGCTGCTGGATGTTATTAATGATGATGCAAGGCTGACCAAAAAGAAATGGAAGAGGGTTATTATTACAGTCATTAAAACATATTCACCAGTGCTGCACTGAAATAACTCCAACCTCTTAAACACAATGATCTGGAATCAGTCAAAGATTTATTTAGCTGTATGAGCTGAATAGTGTGTGTGTGTGTGTGTGTGTGTGTGTGTCTAGTGGGGCCAATTTGTCTCTCTCTCAGCAGATTGCATTCAGCTAATTACTTCATTCCCATTCGATTAAGCATATGGATAACTATTCAAGGCTTGAGCTCAGTTACATCACATTTCCTTGAAACTACACTCACACATGAACACTGTAAGAAAACCTACCACTTTCTCCTTATTGCAGTGGTTTGGAAAATCCTTCACAATGATGTCGGCGTATGACAAAAGCACGGTCCCGATAGTCTGTAAAACAACGACAATGATTGATCAGCTGAACATCGTTCCAGGTATATACAATCAACTTCGAAATTCAAGAGCAGGAAGGTCACACTGGAATGTATAAGGACATTAAACAGCACCTTTGCGAATCTCTTCATATAGTTGCCAACTATCTGAGGATCAGGACACTCCAGTTTCCGGATAATCTCAAAACTCTGATTCAGCTGGGAGAAAACGTCAACCACCGAGCAGGAGAACAGGGCATGCTCCGACGTCTGCTGGAACTGTGTGTGCATGAAAAAGGTAAGAATGAAGGAAACCGTAATACTTTTTAGACTGATATACATAAATAGCTATAACTTAAAAGGTCCAGAAAAAATAAGTGCGGAACCTTTCATATCAACAAATCCAACACAGCAAAGTATTCTGGGAAATTGTTATTATAATCACTTCCATATTACCTATAATAAGTGAGGACTAAACCCCGGCATGGTTGACATCTTATACCACAGCAAGGTCATTCATTCATTTTCTAAGCAGCTTAATCCTAATTAGGGTCACGGAGAGGCTGGCGCCCATCTCAGCCAACCCTGGGCAAAGGAGGAATACACCTTGAACAGCTTGCAAGGCCATCACAGGGCCAATACACATACTACCGTTCACACTCACACCTAGGGGCAATTTGGAACTGCCATTCAGCCTACTGTGCATGTTTTTTGACTGTGGGAGGAAACTGGAGTACCCAGAGGAAACCCACACAAGCACTGACAGAACAAACAAAATTCACATAGAGACGCTCCAAGCCTGGGAATCAAACCTGGCATCTTCTTGCTGTGGGGCGAACATGCTAACTACTACGCCACCGTTCCACCCCCATTCCATTACTTTATCTTGTAATTCATCAGAGAAAAACAAAGCAGCTTGTTATCAACAAACCCTCACACTCTCAGAAAACTTTACCATATCAACAATTATGCATTCTTCGTAGACTAAATGGTATTAATATATACTACAGGACAATGGCATGATCTGATTGGTTCGCTATCTTGGGATGATAGGTATTATTCACTTTGCAAACTTGTGAGAGTGTTTTAATTAATTTAAAAAAAAGTAAAAATAAATGAGAAAAAAAATCTAATTTTAGTTTCTCAGTGTTTCTCAGTAGTATATACTAGAACAATTATTCACCTCAGGCTTGGTGGATAACACTGAATAGTCCTTTAGATATTCCCTCCTGGGAACTATTCAGCGATATCCACCTTGCCTTCTTTAAAATATCTGCCTTACTTCCGAAAATACTATCAAAGTTGCAGGTACAGTCAATTAGCTCAGTGGGTGAAGCCATGCTAGTAAGGCCAACCTTGGAGTTACAGGTTTGGTAAATGTGTTGATCAAGTACTGTAGCTCATCCAGAGTTAAGGCTCCGGGCTACTGATCAGGGATCAAACTTAAGCCTCCTGGTCCCTTGAGCAAGGCCCATAACCCTCTCCAGGTGCTCCGTATTATGACTGACAGTGGCCGCTGACCAACAAGCTGGGATATGTGTAGAATTTCACAGTACAGAATTTCCTAACTATGTTTAAATAAAGGCTTCATCTTCTTCTAAACCTTCTGAACACTTTGATTCAAGCATGATGGTAAAATTTTAAATAATAAGCTAATATAAGCATTAAAATTGTGATATTTACCCCGTCCTTTGCATCCCTCACCAGTGCACCATTCAGGAAGTCCTTGGAAACTTCCTCATTCTCATCCAACCAAAGGATGACAAATGGTTCGAACCACCTGTTAAACACAACACATGTTTTGATTGGCTCTGGTTATTAACACTGACTAAAGCTAATGATAATCAGGTTGTACAGAATGTATCTTTGCCCGAATGATACAACACTGCGAAACAAAAAAATCAAAGCTAGTAACTTGAGCGAAATTCATATACAAGTGCAGGCTTTTTACAGAGATAAAAATGTGTTACATTATAAAAATTACTTTTTAAAAATCCATTAAACAATGTGTGAGTTAGTAGGTGAAGCCACTGAGGTATGTAACTGCACTGAGTCCATAACATGAACTCATGTGAGACCACAAACCTGCATCAAGTAAAAAAAATAAAATAAATAAAAAATCTGGAAAAACATAACACCCTCTCCTGGGCCTGCAGTAACACCACACTAAAATAAAAAATCACATGTTAAGGAATCTTTTAAAAAATTCCTAGATCTAGAATTTGATCCGGCTCATCAGAGAAATTTCCTTGTCCAAAACCCCACCTCTGGTAAAAACATCACAAAAATCTGCACATAACTTTTTGTGTAATTCTGCCAACACAGACAGACAAGCAAACAAACAAACCAGGCAAAGGTAAAACCTAATCTCCTTGGCAGAGGTGAGGACCCTTGAGAGAAACCAGACTCAAAATGAAATTCCGTGGTATGATGGGTTTCTTTCCTACTGTGGGCAAGGAATACAATGGGGAACTAGGATCATAAACTAGGGCTGCCGATTTGTCACCCTAGTTACATCTAAATAAAAATAAAAACACACCAAATGACCTGCTTCTATGCAAGGATGGGGCAATGTGATTCCCTCACTGGGCCTCTAATGGTACTTGTTGCAGTATATTTGACCACTGGGGGCATTAATAACCCCAACAATCTAAAGAATCCGAGACTGTGATTATCCCACAACTGTACCATGTATAAAAAGCAATGAAATGTGATATGCATATTTAAGATAGTAAAAATTACTAACCATGCAAAGGAGGCACTTTTTTTTTTTTTTTTTTTTTTTTTTACACAAGATTAACACCTGTTGAAGAGTTAACCTTGCTCCACCTGTCCCTGTTGATGAACCATCACTCAGTTAACTAATATATACAATCTTGTCAGAAGGATTTTCCGATCCCGATGGTCGATTCCTAACAGGAGTCCCGGCACTGCTTAACTTCTGTCTATTTATGACTATTTCAGCTCATATTCACAGTGCATGAGTAGGTTTTAAGCATACTTACGTAGGGTACTCAGGCACACGGTCTTTGAAGCATGGCAGCTCTTTGCAGTACTCGTTGTAGAGCCACTTGACTTTGAAGTGAAGGTTCATGTAATCCGCACTCTTACACAGCCGCTGCTTCTCGTGCTCTAAACACGCAGACAGCATCATTCTACCAGCAGCTGTGTGACAAATTATACTTAAAACAAGTTTAAGAAGAGCATGGATGGAGAGTCAGCTCTGGTCTACTTCATCACTTGTCATGAAAAGTGCTGCACTGCTTTTTATGGCTTTCCCTGATGGATCTATTCAAACCTGATAACACTGTTGTATTTTGAATAAAGCATACTGAAGCAATCCTCACCCTCCATAGCGTACTTCATATCCTGAGCAAACATGTTCCACATGACCTCAGCGCTGATCTTCCCAACGTTCAGCTCTTGGGGAAACCTGCACAGAGTGCGCTCATGGGTAGTGTAGTGTATATAAAGAAATTCTCATAAACAATGAGCATGCATACTGTCAGAGCTGCTGGTATTAATGGGCGGCATGGTGGCATAGTGCTTAGCATGTACACTTCCCAGGCATGGGTGTTTCTGTATGGAGTTTTCCTGTTCTCCCTGTGCGTGTATGGATGACCTCCAGGAACTCTGTTTTCCTCCCACAGTACAAAGACATGCACATTAAGCTCATTGGCTGCTCCAAATTGCCCCAAGATGTGAGTGTGAATGGTTGTGTGTTTTTTTTGTTGCCCTGTGATGGACAGGCAAGATGTTCAGGGTGTACCCCACATTTCCCCAGAGTCGGCTGAGATAGGATATAGTCTCCCTACAACCCTAGGATTAAACGGTTTGGCAAATGAATGAATGATTCCACCTCACACTTACTGGTTAAGACAAGGTGTGTAGGAGTTTTTGTCTTCTTCTATAATGGAAACTATAAGAGTGATGAGTTTGGACCAGAAGTCAAGGTTCTTGATGCTGGGGCCCTGTTCATCTGGAGGAACACTCTTAGACTGAGGAAAGATAGAAAACACACAGATGTTATATATGACTGTTTAGCTTACATAAAGTAAAAAAAAACAAAAACAGTAAAACCTCCAAAAGCTTCCTCCTTCCTGCAGAGGTTGATGGAGATAAAAAAAAAAAAGAGCTGAGTAAAAGAAAGAGCAACATGGCCCACTGCAGCTTTCTGCTTGCTGTTCTCTTAACCACGCCACCTCCGCCGTGATCAATATTTCATCTTAAAAACGGAACGTCCATTAGAGACGTGATCAGTGTTCACTGCCTCCTGCTCCTGAATAACAAGAAAGATGCCTGGGGCAGAATCACCGTGACATCTCGAGCATGAAGCGGGTGAAAAATTGCCTTTTTGTTCCGATGAGGAGGAGCGAACCGCGGAGAGAGGCACTTTATTACACACCTACACTCACCAATTGAGATAGAAACCATCCAGTTGTGATATGTTGAGTAATTAACGTCACGCAGTGACTAAGTTGTGCTTGACTGTTTTTATTTTTGGCACGTAGCATAAAATCTGAAGTTAAAGCTCAACAGAAAAACAGTTTGTCTGTGAACACACCCGTGCACAGATTTTCACCAAACTTGGTGGGAACACCACGCTACCTGAGTCCTAGAGATGATTTGATTTTGGAACGTCAAGGTCAAAGGTGAAGGTCAGAGCAAGGTCACAAATCTTTGAAGATTGGAGCGCTTATACTTTGGAATGAGTCCTGATAGACATGTCGTTTCTATGGACCGCTAATAGGAAATCATATATGGACTTTCAAATTAGACAGTTACATTTGACCTTTCAAACTCGAGCCATTTTGTAAATCCTTCAAACGAGAGAGTTTTTTATCTAATTATTTTAATTTAATTATCCATGCACTCTATGAGCACACCTTTAATTTTTACACTGTTCTTCATAATTTGCCCTCAAGGCCAATATTAGCCAGTTAGGAAGTAGGTTTCCGGGGGCTTAAATGGGTATTATAATGTACTATGTAAGTACACACACACACACACACACACACGCATCTACTAACCGGATCTGTCTGATATTCCCGACTGTAGAGTTCATGGCAGTTGTTGAAGATGTACTCATATGTAGAGTTCAGACACGCCTTCACGCAGTCCTTAACCACCTGACTGGCTCGAGGAGGACTCTGCAGCTCCTGGACCTGCATGCACACATTCAATCCCCACATCACCCACACAAACACGTACCAACAATTGCATCAATAAATCTCTTTCGCAACAAAGCTAGAATCCCGTTTGGTGTGTCGGCAGGGGTGGAACTCTTTCTGAAGAGCTGTAAAATACTGGACAGTAGGGTTTATCATCAGAGCGAGTGTTTCTCCAATATGGTCAAATCCAGATAGCAGAGGAGCGATAATACGCTTTTGACACCTTCACGTCTGGCCCACATGCAGGCACTGATGAACTCATTCGAATCTCTGCCAGGATCACAGCCACTACTCAACCTACTGTAGATCAGGCTGGGTTTCAGTTTGTGATGTCGACCGGAACTGATAATTTAGCAAAGATTTGACTGAAAGTGAAAAGTCAAACAAGCTTTTTGTTGCATTTGAGTCATCATTGACCCAGAAAACCCCTAACATAAATTTGTCAGCTTACTATTGAGCCGCATCACACAGGTTTTTAGCCAGGGGAAGCTATGTGGAGTGATTTGGGTTGATAATTTTGAGAGATCATCCTGATATTTAATAATGCTTTTGAAATATTCATTCATTCATCATTCATCTTCTTCTGCTTGTTCCGGGGTCGGGTCACAGGGGCAGCAGCCTAAGCAGTGAGGTCCAGATGTCCCTCTCCCCAGCCACTTCCTCCAACTCTTCAGGGGAATACTATGGTGTTCCCAGACCAGCCGAGAGACGTAGTCCCTGAAGAGTGTTCTGGGTTGACTCCAAGGTCTCTTCCCGGTTGGACATGCCCGAAACAGCACACCAGGGAGGCGTTCAGGAGGCATTCTAACCAAATGCCTGAGCAACCTCAACTGGCTCCTCTCAGTGCGGAGGAGCAGCGGTTCTACTCTGAGCACCTCCCAGATGACAGAACTTCTCACCTTATTTCTAAGTGAGAGCCCTGCCACCCTGAAGGAAGCTCATTTCAGCCGCTTGTATTCGCGATCTCCTTCTTTCGGTCACTACCCAAAGCTCGTGACCATAGGTGAGGGTAGAAGCGTAAACTGAGAGCCTTGCTTCCCGGCTCAGCTCCCTCTTCACCGCAATGGACCAGTACAAGCTCTGCTTTACAGCAGAGGCTGCACCGATCCGCCTGTTGATCTCCCACTCCATCCCTGCCTCACTCGTGAACACGACCCCGAGATACTTGAATTCCTCCACTTGGGGCAGGACCTCATTCCAGACCTGGAGGGTGCATTCCACCTGTTTCTGGCTGAGAACCATGGCCTAGGACTTGGAGGTGCTGATGCTCATCCCGGTCACTTCACACTCAGCTGCAAATTGCTCCAGCGAGAGCTGGAGGTCCTGGCTTGATGAAGCCGAAAGGACGACGTCATCCGCAAAAAGCAGAGACGAGATCCTATGGCCACCAATCCAGGACCCATCAACGCCTTGGCTGCACCTAGAAATTCTATCCATAAAAATTATGAACGGAACCGGTGACAAAGGACAGCCTTGGTGGAGTCCAATCCCCACTGAAAACAAATTCGACATGTTACCAATGCGGACCAAGCTCTGGCTTCAGCAACACAGAGACCAAACGGCCCGTAGCAGCGTGTCCAGTATACCATATTACCGGAGCACACCCCACAAGATAGCCCAAGAGACACAGTCGAAAGCCTTCTCCAAGTCCACAAAAGCACATGTGGACAGGTTGGGCAAACTCCACTGCCCCCTCCAGGATCCTGTAGAGTGTGTAGAGCTGGTCAAGAGTGCTGCGGCCGAGGATGAAAACCACATTGTTCCTCCTGAATTCGAGGTTCAACAATCGAATGGATCCTGCTCTCCAGCACTCCTGAATAGACTTTCCCGGGTTGGAACACACCCTCCGGTCCCCTTTTTTAAAAAGGGGAACTACCACCCCGGTTTGCCAATCCAGAGGCATGGCCCCCGATGACCATGCAATGTTGTAGAGACATGTCAACCAAGAGAGTGGAGGGTTGAGGAGGTCCTCGAAGTATTCCTTATACTATTGAGGGGCTGTTGAAATACAGGGTGACCCAGAAAATCCTCCCACATTACAAAGGTAAATAATTTAAGATCCTCCTAAAGTGTTGGTAGATAACTATCCCCATGTGGGCTTTACTTTCATAGGTAGATTCCCTACTAGAATTTAATGTATATACATTTTTTGACAAAACCTCTAGCTGTTTCAGTTCTTTTTGTAGCATTAGACCATTAATAGGGCCCATTTACTTACCAGGCATATTAACTATAATAAACATGAAATACAGTGTTATCTCTTGGAAATGAGGTGGGATCGGACACAGCGTCTTTCTGAAACCATTTGCTCACTCCTGTATATGAGTCTCAATGACCCCTGTACTGGGCACATTCTCTTTGGGGTTGAGTAAGGCTTCTTGTTGTGCATCTATGGTCTGTGAGCATGCAGATGGCTCCTTCAACTGAAGTCAGAAGCGTACAGGCATTGCGGATGGTGCATGGGACTCCGCTTGTTGGGGCAGGAGCAAATGCTGCTCTGTGACTGAATATTTAGAAACTTTATGCAACACAAACCTTCATTCTGAAGAAAGTGATGCTAGTGAGTAGATCCACAGTTGACTTGAGGTCCTGCAGCCGTTCTGGACTGCTAGCAGGGAAATTGTTCTGCAAGACATACGGAGTGTGTGTGTCACAAGCCCGGTTCCAGAGTGTAACTGGGGGCTAATAAATGTGTAAATGAGTTTATATTGTGCATCAGTACCCTGTACATAGAGAGGTCAATTCTCAGGGAGTTATGGAGTTGGTCCAGCAGCTTCACAAACCTCTCTTTCTGCAGGACACACAAATTTACAAGTCATTAAAAATAATATTTACACCAGCTTGCAATTTTTTAGTAGGGCACATGTAAATCCATTACCAACTGAAAGAGATTGCATTACTCTCTCTTTCCTGTCAATCAAAGTGACAGTATCCAATCATGCACATCTGATAGCTTGTTTATGTATTGGATAACGTTTTCCTCTAACTGGGACATAGCATAAGCAACAGTTTGGAAAGATGCAGCTGGATAGCTTCAAGTGTCCCAGAGGAAGCACATGTCAACCCTCACCCTCCCTGATTGGTGAAAAGATCTGGCTGGTGGGTTGTCATTAGCTGGTTAACCTATTGAAGCGAAAAATGGAGGTATACGTACCCCAAAGTTGGAGGCGGCGAAGCGGTCTGAGGCAGAGACGTTGTTGGACGACTGGGTGGTGTGGGCATAGTAAGCGTTGATGTTGGCTAGTAGGGTGCTCATTACAGCTGGCACCCCAGGACACATGTACTTCGATGACAAACATGCAAAGTGCCTGGAAACAGCACACACACAAACACATGCAATCACATGATGCACAATGCTAAGCATTCATACGAGAGGAAAGTTGAGTTGGCGTGTGCAGCAACCAAATGCACTGATAATTATTCTGTGCTAAAACATTTTGAATTCTGTATTCCGTCTGTATAACGTCTAATAATTTGGGTTACTGTAATGTATACAGACAGTGACTAAATGCACTCCAGTAGAGATGTTTGTTAATTTCTTCTCTGATGTGGCACGGTGGTGTAGTGGTAGCACGTCCGCCTCACAGCAAGAAGGGCCTGGGTGCAAGTCCTGGGCTTGGTGATGGTGTTTCTGTATGGAGTTTGCATGTTCTCCTTAAGCTTCCGTGGGTTTCCTCCGGGTACTTCGTTTTCCTCCCACAGTCCAAAGACATGCACATTAGGCTAATTGGCTGTTCCAAATTGCCCCTAGGTGTGAATGTGAATTTGAATAGTTGCGTGTGTTGGCCTGGTGATGGTCTGGCGAGCTCTTCAGGGTGCTGTTCAGCTGAAATAGGCTCCTGTCTCCCCATGACCCCAGTAGGATAAAGTGGCAAATGAACAAATTAATATTATTAAAGATGCCAAATTAAGTCACAGCAATTCTACCAATTGATTCAGGTTCACAATGTATTTTTTTCCCCACAAGATGATATATGTAAAAGTTGAACGCATCGACCTGTATCATTACCCATATGTGCTTCTCAAACCTTCCAAATAAGTTCCACTTTTCTGGGACTTTCCACTGAATTTTGGAGCAACACTGGGTGAATCTGCACTCATTTAGTAACAATGTGAGGTCAGGCACTGATGTTGGTGAGGAGGCCTGAATTGGTGTTCTTATTCATTCAAAAAGCTGCGATCAGGCCAAAGCCAGGCGAGCTAGAATGAGCCAAGGCCATGCCCACTGTCACTTCAGGAGCTTAAATGTGCCTACTTGGGGCTACTTTGAGGCTAAAATATAGGGAATTTGGCCCGATGATTACCCATGTGCCATGTAAAAATGATTCTGCTGAACATTTGTCAAAAGCTAAACTGTTTTAGCTGGACCTAGGGAGGGAACCAGAGTACCCAGAAGAAACCCATGCAAGCACAGGGAGACCATGTAAACTCCAAGTAGAAACACCCTCGCCAAGCCCAGGACTTGAACCCAGGACCCTCTTGCTGTGCTGTGGCTGTGAAAATGAAAGTAAATGAACCTTCCCTTTATTTTATTCCATACCATCTCTAATCAGTGCTCTCACTTCTCTCACTTAGCTGCTTACGTCATGGCTTGGTAGATAGACTCCACTCCGTATCTCATTGCAAACTCGTCCACGATCTCCTGCGCCGTCTCCTCAAAATAGACTTTCCAGGCATCGTCTCCTTTAGCGTCAGGGATCTTCACCACGCCGCCGTTCTGTTCCTCAGTGGTGTAGTGGAAAAGGTGCTGCAGACACAAATGCTGCCAGTGAGACGCTGGAGAAGAGCCTCAATCAATACAACACATCCTTTAAGTCAAAGAAACCCACTGGGATTAGATTAGATTTATCCATGCAGATAGATGTATAGAAATAGTTGGAAATGAATGTATAATATGCAGCTTTTTGTGTTTATTGTACTTCTCTTTGTGGCTGAACGGATCAGAGCTGCTGATATTGATTTTTCCAAAGCTAGTCGTTAAACTCCATTTACACTCATCACACATTTTAAACTGTGGTCATGTACTGTAAATAAACCAAGCAGCTATCATTGTGACAAAAACTGTGTGTTTACAAAATCCTCCCAAAATCTCCAATATCACAGGATCCTCAGGTTACATCATGTTTGAACTGAGTTTTCATCATGAAGCTTACGTTATGTAGCTCAGAGCTGATAAGTTGTGATAAAATAATGCTTCTTACTGTAACGGAACCTTGTAAAGTTTCATTGGATAGATTCTACAGTATGTGTAAAGTTTGTTATACAAAGCTTGTGTGTGTTGTCCACATACTTGCATGGGTTTCCTCCGGGTACTCCGGTAACCTCCCACAGACCAAAAACATGCACAGTAGGCTAATTGGCTGTTCTAAATTGCTCTTAGGTGTGAGCGTGAGTGTGCTTGTGTGTGTGTTGCCCTGCGATAGCCTGGTGAGCTGTTCTGGTTGTACCCCTCACTCGCTCAGAGTCAGCTGAGGTGGGCGCAGGCCTCCCCGTGACCCTAATTAGGATGAAGCAGCTTGGAAAATGAATGAATGAATGAATGAATGAATGAATGAATGAAGTGTGTGTGTGTTGTTTTTTTTCTCCAATCGCACCCGTAGCCTAGTGGTTAGAGAAGCAGGTTTGGGACCAAAAGGTCACTGTTTTGATTCCCAAAGTGGAAGGAAAAATGTGTGGTGGTGTTGGGGGAGTGAGTAGCACCTCTCATTCCTCCACCTTCACGGGTGAAGTGCCTTTGAGCAAGGTGCCTAAACCCCCAACTGTTCTTTGGATGCCACAACCTGGCATCCCACTGCTTCAGCCTGTAATTTAGTTAATACTGCAAGAGGCCTGACAAAACAAAAAACAAACAAAAATTCCATTGCCTCTCTATCACATGACCACCACCAACCAGGGAGAGGTGCATGTGCTCCCTCTGTGACACGCAATGCTTCCACCTACATCTTTACAAACTGCTGCGCATGTGCACACAGGAGTGGCCTAACACACTCGGAGGATAATGAATGAGCTCACGGATGCTCATGATTGGCTGGTGATCAATGAAAGGAAAGAATATGAGTGTGTGGCCAATTAGCTCCTATGGATATATAGCTATAAGGTGGTGTGGGGTGAACCTAAATTCAAATCTGCGATCTCAAGCGTGATAGGTTTTTTTTTTTTACATCGTGTCTATTGAAATGAACAGTTGTCCAGCCCAATAGGATCACCGGCTCCTCTAGTTTTAGCCAATATACACCTCCTGTATAGTGTAAACTTTCCCGAATAGTTACCTACAAAAAACAGAGATGGCAGCCTTGACATTGGAACCCACTTATTTCCGGTTACTCTCACAGAAACACTGAGCTTTCACTAATCAGTGCTCCGATCCTCAGGAAAATCACATTATAATCCATTCAATTATCTTCAGTAAGTTGATCCTGATCACTATACAGTTATAGTACAGTGTGTCTGAGCTGACCTCATGTAGGCAGGTGTACTGGACATGGTACGGAGCCACTGTCTCCTCTCCTTTGATTTCCACACTGATGTGCATGCGGATTGCTCCAGACACGGCAGATTTATCTGTGCGCTTGTCTGTGTGAGGAGGAGGAGGAGAAGCGGCAAGAGAGCGGGAGAAAAGTTAGTGAGAGAAAAAGACAGGTCCTAAATTAACTCAGCCTCTTTCTATTCTTAGAGCCTGCTTATTTCCGCTTTCATTAGTTTTCATCAGTATGATTAAACCCTCTATCTCTTTCTCTCTCTCATATTAACCCACGCGCACACACACACACACACACACACACACACACACAGCTCACCCAAGTTGTACCACACATCCATTTCTCCACTGAGAGTCCGGACCTCGATGATGGTCTGACCCAAGAAGTCATCAGACTCTCGTTTGAACCGCTGTTTCACGCGAGATTTAATGTCATCATCTTCGTCCCACACTCGCACCTTGATGCGGTCGGATGAGTTGTGGCACTCGCTAGTGACATCAAAACAAAGTCTGTGTTGGTATATGATCACCATATTGATATTATATTAGTATATACTACATGGGACAAGCATGATCTGTCTGGTCCACTGTCTCGGGATTAAAAAACATTATTCCGAGTGGATAATACTTGAATCCAAACTCACGGTACTAAACTCTGTATGAGCAGGCTAAACATATGGCTTGAAGCGCGCTGACCTCACCTGACCTGCCTCTGTCATGCTTAAAATATAAAAATCTCATTTTAGTTTGCTTTTCATTATGTTCCGATGTAGTATATAATAAAAACTCCTAAAAAGAAGTAAAGAGACACCATCACACAGCTCTGATACACCTGCTCACACGTGCACTCTGAGCTCATGAATCTATCGTGATTTTAAAAATAAAGAATAATAATCTCATTTTATTGTGCTTTTTTTTGCTAAAGTTCTTGCATAGTATATACTAAAGCAAATATTCCCCTCAGGCTCGGTGGATGTCACTGAACTGAATCGTCAGAGACATCCACTACACCTTCGGCGAATAATTGTTAATTATTCCAAAACACTGGTGAATTCTTGAATCTGATTGGTTGCAAAGTGTTGATTAATCTACTACCACAGCAGCTCAGACAGTCTGACTGCAAGGCAAAAAAATAACTTTAAATAGAAGTTTATATTAAATAGATTAGTGCATATTTTGACTACTTTATTTTTCTCAGTAAGATCATTATTTTTAAAAAAGAAAATGTTTCTTGACAATGATAACTTGTGTCGCAGATGGATATACCACTCGATTAAATGTACCTATAAATGTATAAAGTCTGGGTGCTGTTCTTTAGCACTTCAGGCTCCATTCTTGTTTCTTTTTATTAGTGGGTATAGTGATTAGGGTGCTGGACTCATGATCGAGAAGCTGTGGGTTTGAAACCCCTTTAAACCCACACTTTGCTAAGACCCCTGGGCAAGGGGGCAATCTAGGAGGAGTAGCTTCACATTACAGAAACTGGGTTAAGCTCCTGTTGTGATGAGCTTGGATTTAAAATGCCAAGCCAACATTACTCTGTTATGTTTATATGTTATACGATTCCACTATTAGAATCTTTTTTCGGTGAACACTAAATTGACAATAAAAAATGACCAAAAAAAAAAAGGGTTTTACGAAAAAGTGAGGCAAGGGCTTACAAGTGGAAACTCTCGTCCCAGACAGGATTGAGGTTGCCATAGATGGTCTTGGTCCTTTTCTTGGTCTTGCCCACCTGAACGGTGACATAGGGATCACTGGACCCTGTCTTATCCTTAGCCTGCAGTCCTTGAGCACAGACCACTGTGAAAAAAAAACAATTGTGAATGCAGCCGACTTTTCATTACTGCATCACTTAATGCATTTCATGTTCAACAGTTCTGAGAACATACATTTATTTTATCTCAAATAATGCTCAGACAGAATTCATTGGTTTCTGACCTGTGATGCTGATCTTGGCCGACCATTTGGAAGTCCCGTCGAGAACGCTCTGCTTGATCTGCTTCATCTGGGTGCCATGGGTTGTCTTGGCCACACCGAAGACCTCCTGGATGAGCTCGAAGATCTCGGGTTTGTTGCGTTCGCGGATCTTCATGCGGTCCTTCAGGACCATGATGATGTTCTGAGTGCGGTCTTCTGCACCGTGCTTAGAGCTCTTCTCAGCAGCTCCTGAAACACCAAGTAAAGCCAAGACTAAGATGCTGAAACAGTGGATCCAAGCTCACTGAAAGCCATATTAGTTGAGCGGAAAATAGAACAACTAAAGTCAGATTGTTTGATTATTCAAAGCTAACCTTTTTTGACCTATAATTAGCAATTATTTGCCAAAGGTGAGGTGGATGTCGCTGAATAGTAGAACCATCCAACTCAAACAACCAAGAACTGTGTAACAACATTTCTTTATCTCTCATTAATAGTGTAAGTATACTCTACACAGAAACATGAAGAAAAGCAAACCAAATGAGATTTTTACAGTTTTTTGTGCATATTTAACCATGACAGAGAGGTCAGGTGAGCTCTTTTAATATATTATATACTAGATGGAAACACAGGGGAAAACAAACTAAAACAAGATTTTTGTGTGTTAAAGCATTACAAGGATGATGCTGCCTGCTCCAAATGACTGTGGCAAACTCTTAGTGTCTGGATTTTAATTCAAAAATTATCCACTCGGAATAATATCTTTTAATCCTAATATCACAGATCTATCAGATCATGCTCTTCCCATGTACTCACTCACTCATTCACTCACCGAACTGTTTAATCTTAGTAGGGTCACAGAGAGGCCGGAGCCTATCTCAGTCGACACTGGGCGAAGGTGGGATACACCTTGCCAGACCATTGCAAGCAACACTCACAACAATTAACACTCCATTGATATGCCCTTTCCTGTTTCTCCAGAACAAGCTCTGCTGTAACAAAATTTGCACATTGCACTGTTCCAATTTGGAACAGCTGGTTAGCCAATAATGTACATGTCTTTGGATTGTGGGAGGAAAATAGAGTATCGGGAGAACATGCAAAGTCAACACAAAAATGCCTGAGCCCGGGACTTGAACCTAGGACCTTTTTTCTGTAAGGCGGACATGCTAACCACTCTGCCATCGTGCCACCCCGTTCCCATGTCATTTCATTCATAATTTAGCCATTTGTCTAATTTAACCCATTTACTCTTTCTCTCTCTCTCTCGCTCTCTCTCTCCCTAATTATCTTACATTCATTAGTAATTTGATGACATTTTTGTCAATATTATATTATCCAACAGTTAAATGCTCAGATTGTAGCTTGGTAGTGATAATGAGTAAATTAATATATGCAAGTGGACATGAATTTAAACCAATGTCTACTTGAGAAATGACAAACTCCATTGATGTACCCTTTCCTGTTTCTCCAGAACAAGCTCTGCTGTAACAATATTTGCACATTGCACTGTACTGTAGCTATTACACCATATCACTGCATGGGTCATTTAAAGCACAGAATCTCGGCATTTCATGCTCACTCACTCTGTAGGCAGTCAGCATTAAGCAGGTCCTGGCACTTTTCATGACATTTGACCCCACACTCGGTGCAGCGCATGCCCTGCCGTGCAATACCCCAGAGTAGCCCCTCACACTCGTAACAGTAGGTGGGTGTAGTGGCTGTCCACACCTCAAAGTTGTGGGGGGTCGTGGAGGAAATGGGATAGATCAGAGCCTGTAGGGTTTTCTTATAGACGTGACTTTTCTGCAGTAGGCGACATCGAAAAACAGGAAACAGATTGTGATGTTTTATGCATTAGATTAGTGGCTACGCAATGTCACCTGCTCTCTCTTCAATTTTTAAGTTGTAGGCACATGACCACACAAACACAGAGCACTCACCAGTTCCTCATTGTTGAGCGTGCTACATGCCATAGCGGATGTGATTCCGGCTTTACGAGAATTCTGGACCAATGACTGCATTCAGACACACAAAGGAAAAAAAATCGAAATCATTTCTTTACTTTCTGAAAAAAAAAATGTTAAACATTATATACAATCCAGTCTAAGCTGAAGGTTTAACGACCAACACTAAGTGGGAAGATCGGGATACACCCTGAACAGCTCGCCAGACCATCACAGGGCCAACACACACACACACACACACACACACACACACACACAC
>JAQMYF010000008.1:5524589-5536751 GCA_030014195.1 Neosilurus mollespiculum
CACACACACACACACACACACACACACACACACACACACACACACACACACACACACACACACACACACACCCATCACCGTCACAGGGATTTATTGTAATATTGCAAATGATATGTTTTTGTTATCTTTTAAATTCAGAGATCTTGTTATATAAGCATTATAAATTTTTACAGGACGTCTTGTTGGCCCTGGTGTGTATAATCCTTCATTCATTCATTTTCTAAGTTGCTTCATCCTAATTCGGGTCGCGGGGAGGCTGGCGCCAATCGCAGCCGACTTGGGGCAAAGGCAGGGTACATCCTGAACAGCTCGCCAGGCCATTGCAGGGCCAACACATAAAGTACAGCTAGTCACACAATTTTGAACAGCCAATTAGCCTACTGTGCATGTTTTTGGACTGTGGGAGGAAACCAGAGTACCCGAAGGAAACCCACACAAGCACAGGGAGAAGATGCAAACTTGGGGACCCAACAATGGTGGTACTGGGGATTAAACACCCAGCCTTCGGCTCAGTAACCCATTGCCTTTAACACTGAGCCACCAGATCTTCTGATGTTTGTAGCATTGTGTTGAAGACTGCTCGCTTTATGTTGACGTCCACTTCTACGCCCATATTCAACTGAAGGATGGTCTTATTCAATGAATCATGGTGAGTAATATGGCAGAACCATTAAAAGATTTCGGCACCTCACAATAGCCAGAGGTTCTGTCTGACGTACTGATGGGTCTCATGCACAGTTAATATAATCTACTGTAAAATATAATCAAGGTGTCTAAAACTTACCATAGCCTGTGCGAAGGCAGACACAGGAGGAGAAGGACAGGAAGAAAAAAAATACATTATATTAAAATACAGACTCAAATTATATGATTTATAGCATACGCAGAAAAAAAAAAGTGACAATTTTTACAAACTTGTCTCTCACCAGATCCCGGACTAATGGGATGGCTTTCCTCTTGCGTAGATCTGGCATACTGTCTATACTGTACAAAGCTCCTCCCATTCTGCACGAACACATGAGCACAAAGTCGGAAATTTACTAAAGAATATGATTTTCTTCTTCTGGCTCTGCACTGCGATTCTATTCATGCTACACCTGACAGTTATATTCAGTATGATGGCTCCACCCCCATAGTGACTGGCAGGTCTCCTGACTAATAACGTTTAAAATTATCAGCAAACACGTACACTTTTCTGGTTCTAAAGGATCACAGTATGCTTAGAATGTTTTTTATCTTGTCTAATAGCAGAAGAAGAAAACTTTACAAGAATAGGGGAGTTTGGAAAATATCTCCCTGTTGCCACACAGTATATCTTCTGTTGATTATTTGCACTTAGATTAAAACAATAAACAATGTCTAAGGTGTGTGTGTGTGTGTGTGTGTGTGTGTGTGTGTGGGTGTGTGTGTGAAATCTAACATCTGAACAAATGAGTATGGTGTGTGTGTACTGTAATTGTCAACCTATAAATAATAATAAATAGTTCCCAGCAAGATCCAGAGAGTCTCTGACTTACCATCATTCTCAAAAATCCAATTAAATTTTAGACCATACAACCTCCTGAGTAGTGCAACTAAAAGAGTTTGCCGTATTGTTGGAAGACACTCACTCACTCACTCACTCACTTACTCACTCACTCATTTGCCAAGCTGCTTAATCCTACTGCGGTCATGGGGAGGCTGGAGCCTATCTCAGCTGACACTGAGTGAAGGTTGGGGTACACTCTGAACAGGTTGTCAGACTATTGCAGGGCCAAAACACACTCACTTTCACACCTAGGACTCGACATAGCCAAATAGCCAAATGTGCATGGATGTCTTTGGACTATGCGAGGACACCAGAGTACCCAGAGGAAACCCACACAAGCACTGAAAGCACACGTAAACTCCACACAAAAAGGGGGACTCAAACCCAGGATCTTCTTGCTGTGAAGCGGAGGTGCTAACCACTACGCCACCGTGCCGCCCACTGTGCTGATCATGATTTACCTTAAACGATGTATAGCTCAATAAGGGATTTTCCGACTTTGGCTGGGTTTTCCCAGATGGAGAGACATATATGTGGAAGAAGGCCGATAGTGCTTTCCTCTGAGTATGTTCCACTGCCCTGTGATGCAGCAGGAGCAGCAGTTGGCAAAGAATGTTTGGCTGGCTTCACGTGAAAACTTTTAAGCTTAACTCCAGTTTTATTTCGATGTCACGACCTCAGTCAGAGTTCGAGGTGAAACGATGATTGTTTGTGACGCCTAATTTTAAAATCAAGAAGTGGAGCACAAGACTCTAAACCTGATTTCATTCTGATTACTTCTAAAGTAGAAGCATGTTGATTAAGTGCTTGACTTGGAGCATTGTGACTTACCCGCCCTTTCCAAACCAAAGAGACTGAGAATCTGTTTCTCCTCGTTCCTGAGAAGAAATGTGAGAGAGAGAGAGAGAGAGAGAGAGAGAGAGATGACAACAGCATTCATGCTACTTCTCTGGAGAGCACTTCACAAACCCTGATTAGACTCGACCTACAAACCAAAATCAACACATTTACAGCACTAATGGATGGAATTCTCCTATTGTACTATTGTAATGAGGCACACGGTTACATTTTGGCTAAACCACAACAATCACCAAGCTTCATGCACTCTGGGTCAAACACCTATTACAATTTGCACAACCCCAAGTTCTCCTGGGAAACATCTGATTTTGGCAGCATGACTGAAATGATTGAATCTCAGTCTGAGTCTCCAGGAAAGGCTTTACTCTTTTGCATTTACATAAATTACCCATAGACATCAGTTAGCAATCATGGTTACAGCAATTAAAATTCTGAGGCAGGTGCGAATATAATTTTCACCTTGACACCATTTCATTAATGTAAAACATAATGATTGCTAATAAATAATCTGGTCCAGCACTTTGAAGCCTCTTGGCTGGGAGTAATGTCACGGATGATTTAAGCCTACCAGCTTTTCTTCATCCGACAATCTAGCAGGTATCCTATTGACTAAATTGATTAAAGTACTGCGACGGAAGCTAAGAAATGCACTCAGAGGTGTAAAAGACAAACTAATTCATGCTTCCACACAAATGCTCAATGTGCAGACCTTCACAAAACCACTACACAACTGTTATACTACCAGAGCAGACCCACCTGACTCTCGTCCAAGCATGGCCCTTCTGAGTGAACATGCAAATCGCTAAAGCAATGAAAAGAGGCTGGAAAGAAAACAAAATGGTGGGATACAGACAAAACGAGAAAACAGCCAAAAATAACAGACAAAACAAAAGAAGCAATGTAATAGAACTGCACGGCAGCAGGGATCTTCAGAGGTTATAATATCAGCAAGACAAGGCCATTTTAGCATTACAATAATTAAGCACATGTATAAGTGACTCAAAAGTAAATCTGAGTGCATCAAGCCAAAATGTTAAAGTAAAAAAAAAATTTGTAAAGAAGCCCAAGCAGTGATGTGAACTGACTGTTGTAATGACTGTTGCCTTGAACCTCAGTTTCATCCAAGACAGCCATTCAAAAATCAATAGTCCATAGATCATGCATCACTTTGGCATACAGTTTATACTCCTTCTGATTTAGCATTTTAGATTCAGGACTGATAGCCACTCAACTGCACCCATAATAGCCCATGGAAGTAATAGTACTTTTAAAGATCTACCTCCTGCAGCTGGTGTCGGACCTTGTTGAAGAGCCGCAGCCAGTTCTCTTTAGCACGTAGCGCAGGGTCTATGGGCTCCTTCACCTCCTCAACTTCTGGCTCTCTACTTACACATAAAAGGAAATGCAGGCATTAAGAGACTGATTCGACAATCACACTTGCTATTTGTGGAAATGTCTGGTTTGGGCTGTTTTTGGATACCAACAAGATCCCTTGAAGATGGAGCTTCTAAGGGCTCAGTTCCTCTGCAAAAACAGAACTGTTTGGGTTTAGGTTGGGCCTGAGTTTTAACAGTAAATTTTAATGCAGAAGTTTATAAATACTGATATGAACTAGAAGCACTGCATAAAGGTTTGCAGGTGGGATGTCCCAGGGTGGTGGTGCCCCTTTCTGTGACATTATCAGAGCATGTGTAGGTCATGTGACACATAGGCAGCAAGAGAAAGAGACAGACAAACCAAGAGACAGATGGACACAGAGTATGGACCCAATGTAGCATGGCTAAGTGGCTTGTCCCATTACATGAAACATCCCACATCTGTGGACCCCAACCTCTGAGGGGCCAAGACACTGCACAACTCAGGGTTTACTATCTATTCCCTGGTCTAAAATTGATTAGATGGCAAGAGAGAAGCCATATATGCAATGCTGACACAAAATTATTTTCGAATTATTTGTAGCAATGCATGGGAATAACGGCAATACCTTTCCGGTTCAGGCTTTGTTTCTTTCTCCTCTGGTGGGGGTGTTGGAGGAGTGACCTCCCTCTCTTTCTCTTCCAGAGGAAACCCTTCTTCAGGAACCTCCTCATCCTTTGGAGATGGCTGCTGGTTCATTGGAGATTCCTCAATGTCCCGTGCTTCCTCTATTGGTGTGGTTGTTGTGGCTACAGGGGATAATGGTTGAGTAGTGGTTTTAGGAGGCTGGGTAGGGGATTCTATGGGTTTGGCAGTGGTTGGAGCTGCTTGCTGTACCCCAGAAGCAGTAGGTTGGACTGGAGCAGCTTGAATCTGAGTTGCTGCAGGTTGTGGCTGTGGTCTTTGGGGCTGGGGTATGGGTGCAGGAGGCTGTGAGGACATTGACAGGGATCCACCCAGACCAAAAACAGCAGTGAGAGGTTTAGCCATAGCAAAGAAGGACTGGACAGATGGGATGGGACCTGTGGATTGCTGTTGCTGGAGAGGTGGTCTAGCCTGCTTATGTGTTTGGCTTGGTTTATTTGGAGCTTGACTGGTTGGTGGTGGTTGGGTAGGAACTTGATTTATTGGCTGTGTAGGAGCTGGACTAACCATCTGGTTTGCATTCAGACCCTGTGGTGGCTGCTGTGTTGGTGGTTGCTGATGCAGGGATGACTGTTTCTCAAGTGGTGGCCTGGAGTTTGAAGGTTCAGTTGGTTTGGGTCCAGTGCTGGTAGGGGTTGGGGTGTATGGGGGCTCCTGATCTTCGCTGAGAGCCTCATCCAGAGGATACAAATCTTCATCGTTATAGTTGAAGTCCTCCTCTTCACCTTCGTACAAGTCTGCATCTTCAGGATATAGGTCACCATCTTCTTCATACAGGGCACCTTCTTCACCACCATCTTTACTGTAGGCACCCTCATCGCTGTAGGCACCTGTTGTCTCATCTTGTTCCCAATCAGGAGAGCCTTTGCTGTAGGAGACAGATGAGTGGCATGAGTGGTAGGAGTCATTCTCGTCATACAGCTCCCTTTCACCATAGTCTTCCCCACTTAACTGTGAGCTACAGTGGCTCAACTCTGCTGATGAGGCATAGCTTCCAGCCGGACTGAGAAAGAGAGAGAGAGAGAGAGAGAGAGAGACAGAGAGAGAGTTTAGTATATGCTTTCAGAGAATAAAACTGACAAGGTTCATCAAAGTCTGTTTATTATGGTTTTATGGCTTTAGCTTTCTGCAATACTTTTACTTGAGAAATATAAGTGAAAGTAGTGGGGGCGGATGGGCGGTCCAGCCTCCCCACAACCCTTAGTAGTATAAAGCAGCTCAGCAAATTAATAAATTAAAAATAAAAATGATTTTATGTCATGTCATTTTCTGAACCGCTTATTCCTAATTAGGGTCGCGGGGAAGCTGGCGCCCATCTCAGCCGACTCTGGGCGAGGGCAGAGTACACTCCGGACAGCTCGCCAGGCCATCGCAGGGCAGAAACACGCTGACGGCTATGCAGCCTACTCTTGACGAAAATCAGCAATGGTTCTTTTACATGCCTCTCACCCCAGACAGTGAGAGACATGGCCGGCATTTGATAACCCAGTTAGCTGCACTGGGGGACAGCAGTGAGAACCCCTCGATAGTGGGGCTTGAACCCCTGACCTTGGGATCAGTAATCCAGCACCTTACCACCAGGCCACCACTGCCCAAAATGATTTTATTGCTTCTGCTAATTGCATGCGCAGTCTGTAATAAGTGCATTTTCAACTGACCAATCAGAATTGAGTATTCAAATGAGCCACTGCTAAGATCTCTTCTTGAGAGATGAGCCAAAGTATACCTCGGGATGCAGGATAGAAACTGTTTTTTAGAAAAGTTCTTTAGAGTAAAGCCATAGAACCATTTTTGGTTCCCTGAAGAGCTTTTGCATCACAACGCTCGAAAAAACAAAGAAAAAATGTCACATGATCAGCCCTTTTTTTTTTCATCAGTAATATGGAACAAATATAAATCCATGACGTGCTATTTTTTCCTTCATATGGACTCTTGTTGGGTGTATGTGAACAGAAGTGGGTTTTTGGGAAGTGGTGGCTCAGTGGTTAAGGTAAAGGGTTACTGATCTGAAGGTCATGGGTTCAATCCCCAACACCATCACTGTTGGGCCCTTGAGCAAGGCCCTTAACCCCTTAATTGCTCAGTTGTATAAAAAAAAATTTAAAATGTGATTCGCTCTGGTTAAGAGCATATGCCACTATAAGTTCACTAGTTTATATTTAATTTGTCAGTTTAATGTTGGTATACTGTTATTTTTGCCATTCACTTGCCTTATATGCACTAGGGGAAATATACACATGTCCATGTGTAACAGGAGAGTTTGGAAGGCTTACCTTTCATTTCACTTTAAGTGTCAGACTATGGATGAAAGTAGAGTTTGTAAATCTTTGCTCTGTTGCATCAGTCAAGAGAATCATCCAGAAACTATTATATTATGTAACACTATACAAGAAATATGAAGAGAGAGATAGAGGGAGAAGCTGAGAATGAAGGAGGACCTGATGTTTCATTTGATACTGCGAAACAGAAAGCAAACTCAGATGAGGGAGCGAACCAGCAATTGAAAGGATGGAGGTACTTTGGCAGACGTAGGATGACTATAGCGAGAAAATGTCAGGAACAACAAAGCTGACTCATAAAACAAACCCACACACACACACACACACACACACACCTAACTCTCTCCATGCCCTCATTCTGCCACTAGTCATTTATGCAATCAGTCAATGCGGAAGAGACCTTGGGAAGCTTCGGTTTGGAAAAGCACCGGATATTCCCAGTGTGTCAAGACACAAAGCTCAGTTACATCATAGTCAGTGTGACCCAGCTACCTGTTTGGATATTCCTGGGAATCTCCAGTAAAAGCACTTAGTCCTGTAGACACACTGAAAGCATGCAGTAAGTGTAAGTTCTGTAGGCGGATGATTTAACAGCAATGTTTTAAATCAGTAAGTGACAGTTTTAAAGTTTAACTACAGATTATATAATTATGACCTCCTTAAAAATGGTCTCTTTAAGCACTCTTCCTGTAATACAAATTATGATTAATTACCCCATGTGTACACACATTTACACTGATCAGCCATAACATTAACACCACAACATTAATACCCCATACACAGCAAACTGCAATTCACTGTGTGTTCTGACTTCTTACTAACAAGCCAGCATTAACAGTTTGTTCTCCAGCAGCTCTTCTGTGAGATCAGACCAGACGTAAAAGACTTTGCTTCCCACATGCATCAGTGAACCTTGGGCACCCATGACACTCTTCACTGGTTCAGTTCGCTAGTTTTCCTTTCTTGGACTACCTTCGGTACAGTAGTGTGCAGTGAAGATTCTACACCATTACTTGTGTCTAAAAACAGCTCCTAATAAAAAGAAGTAAAAAATTACTTCTCTATCATTTTTTGGTGAAAATGTATTGAACAATGCTATTGTAGGCGATTAGAACCAAAAATATGATTCCAACAAGTATATTGAGGTAAAAGTATGAATAATAAACAAAAACACTGAAAATACCAATTTTTCTAAAAAATTTAAAGGTGTCGCAAATTAAATTTTTTTGACTTTTGCATAACATGAATGAACTTGAAGCCATATGGAACGGTTTAGTGGGTGAAGACATTAAAAAATATGTGAACACTGTGCCTGAAAGGTTAAATGCTGTAATCAAAGTAAAGGGAGGCCACGCTAAATATTGAATATTTTTTCTCAAAAAAGAGAGTGTTATTTTTGTTTTTACTATATATTGTTGTTTGTTTATTTATTCTCATCAATATGATCCAATATTACATGAAATAAATACTTGAATAGTACTTGGTTTCTGATTTATCTATATTTTGTTAAGTGTAGAATCATCACTATGTTTTTAATTTCTTCACTCGCTAAACCGTTCCATATGGTTTGAAGTTCATTCATGCTATGCAAAACTCAAAAAAATAAAATTTGCAACACCTTTCAATTTTTCTGAAAAATTGGTATTTTCAGTGTTTTTGTTTATCAGCCATACTTTTACCTCAATATACCTGTTGGAATGATTTTTTAGGTTCGCATCACCTATAGTAGCATTGTTCAATACATTTTCCACCAAAAAATTATAGGTAAGTCATTTTTTACTTAGTTTTATTATGAGCCCTTTTAGACAAAAGTGGTGGTGGATAATCTTCACTTCACGCTACTGTAGGTACTTATTGTACCATTGCGTACCAGGAACACCACACAAGACCAGCTGTTATGAAGATGAGTAGACCACTTGTCACTCAAGTCCTTACATTTGCTCATTTTTCCTGCTTCCAACAAATCAGCTTTGACAACTGACAACTGTTTACTTTCTCCCCAATACATCCCAAACCTTGGCAGGTGCCACTGTAACAAGTTAATCAATGCTACTCACTTTACCTGTCAGTGCACATGAAGGATTTAGTGTTAAGGGTGATTGGTGTCCAACTCAAGACCTGCGGACCAAATCCGGCCTGTCAACTCACTTCATGTGGCCTGCTAGAGCTTTCAAAGAATATGATTATCGTACATTCTTTGCCATGAAACATAATTCATCATATAATAAAATTCATTAAATAATTCCTTCCTAAAGACACATGGACCAAATATGATGAATGAGCCGATTACGTACAGACAGAAGAAAAGAGTTAAAAACACACCCACACGCCGCCTCCACCATCCACCACACACACACACACACACACACACACACACACACACACACACGACCAACATGCACTTAGATATTCCCGAGTTAACATCCATGTGCTCTATTGACCAGGAGACTTAATTGAATAATACATAAAGCAGCACAGGGCAGGATACAACATGGTTTTAGGCAGAAAACACACCACAGGGTAATGCACACACCCACACACATCCTGAAGTAGGTCATGTGATGCTGTCATCACCTGCTCTGTTTAAACTACTCTACAGACACCAGCGTCAAATTGAATGATGCTGCTGAAAACTACCCGGACAGTGAAAATGTTTTCCCTCGAGGTAGAATTATTTTTCACCTTTTTTTTGAATTTTAAAAACCTTTTGGCTTTAAATTTCGAAATGTTCTAATGGATCTTTTTTCTCTAAAGCCGCACTGTATTTACTTTCACTTATTTGCCGAGCCGTTTAATCCTTTTAGGGTTGCAGACGATGATGTGTAAAGGCGGAGTACACCGTGAACAGCTCGCCAGACCATTGAAGGGCCAACACACACACACACACACACACACAACCATTCACACTCACATTTAGGGTAAATTTGGAACAGCCAGGTAGCTAAATGTGCATGTCTTTCGATTATTGGAGGAAACCGTAGTACCTGGGGGAAACCCGCGCAAGCACGGGGAGAACATGCAAACTTCACACCGAAATGTTCGAGTCCGAGACTTGAACCCAGAACCTTTTGTTGTGAGGTGAACGTGCTGACCACTATGCCACCGTGCCGCGCACTTATCTATGTGCTCAGATATGATCGACGCATTATATATCCACTATTATGGAATAACCAAAGAGTCATCATGGTATGAGTGAGGAGATTATCAAGAAGTGTGTTGTTATCTGATGAAAACAAAAAGCTGTTTACATTTTCTTACATTTTTTATTACGGACACACATGTTGGTATTAGCTTTATATTTAATTCCAAGGCGAGTGATGAACGTTTGGTGAAATCAGCGACTAGCAGTTCTTTAGTTTTTTTGACAGCTGAAGTATTCATCAGTCAGTGAGATAATAATTAGGGGGTGATAATCCTAGAGGTGTGATAGAAAAGAGACTGACACGAATTGATTTTTTTTGCGGCTTAGATACGTATATCTTGAGAAATTCGTGCATCGATTTGAGAATGACTAGCGAGTAATTTGCGATTGGTTTGCGAATCTTTGGCGAAAAAAACCCAAATCTCATGTCGTAAATGAGTCACGTTTTGTTCTCGAACCATTTGCTTTTTATTTGAGTGTTATTAGCAGGAACAAAATACGAATAAAATGCAAACGATGACAAAATATATGGAATATGGCGGATGCCAGTCTGAAACTTTCCGTGTGGAAGTCTCCAACTTGTTAATTTTCCTTTTGAACGAAATACAAATAATCTGCGATAAATAACTTTGAAATAACTCTGCGACCTTCTCATGACGTGTGTGGACCGTTTGAGAAGAGTTTGAGACTACTCCGCGTCAGAGCCTTTTACGACAATTCGCGGAAATTTCAAACGTTTGAATTTCATGGAACAAAAGGGATGGATGTGCTTGCGTGTCCTTTGAGTACTTAAATCAATTTGTGAATCGATTTGTCAGTCGTTCAGCATGTGCCAGATCGTTCCGTTCAAGAATGAGCTTTTCCTTCATTTGGCAGCTTCCAAGAGGCTCCAGACTCTCTCCTGCTCTCTCGCTCCCGTGCTCTCTTTGACCTGATTGCTGTTTCTCACCTGATTGCTCTATGGTGGTCGTAGTCGATGATGTCACAGCTGTGGATAGAGCGGGTATAGTTGGCTCGGTTGGAGCGATGCTGCTGACCCATGGGATACTGGTGGACGGAGGCGTTGGGTTGTGATGTGCTGTAGAAAGGCGGTGGGATGCTGTTACTTGTCTCACTGCGGTAATCACTGTCCCGGTCGTCCACCGCACTATCAGGGTCTTCGTCTATGCATGGGAAGTGAGTGTTAGTGACGGATTTCGTTTCACCCACATGCTTGTTTCTATTCAGTTCACAACATGGCACTGTACTAAATCCTGTTTGATATAAGCCTGTAGAATGGGATGAATGGTTTGAAACAATAGGCTGTACCCCTTTGAAATGAGATTACCACAAGAGCTTAATCTGTCCCTCAGGGAGGAAGAGGAGGAAGACTGTGACTCATCCAAGAGTGGAGTGTGGTGCCGAGTACAGGAAGGCTCCAGTATCAGTCAAACCTTTTATTGGTATTATACTTTCAAGACGAGAGCCAAGATTGGGTGAGGGGCAGCGTGACAAATGGGCAGACGGACCGACTGGACCCTCGCCAGCAGGCCCATCTGCTAATCTGTACTTCAGCAAAGGTGTGTGTGAGTGTGTGTGTGTGTGTGAGAGAGAGAGAGAGAGAGAGAGAGAGAGAGAGAGAGAGATGGTGTGCGTGTGTGATCTACTAATGCTCTTTTGCTGATACTGTTGGAAAGAAGACTCATGAACGTGAGGCATTAAATTGTTTTCAAGTTATTACCATGATTATTATCGTATTTTTGGATTTTTTCATGGATGGTCCATCATGTAGGGGTACACCACTTGCAGAGGTGGCTGAAATTGACTATTGAATATACAAAGTGATTGTTGATCATCTTATTCAGATATATATATATAATAAATAAAATAAATAAACAGCTGGGTAACATCTGGAATCATTTTGTAGACTTCTTAGCTATGCAGACATTACCCTTATCAATTAAGTGTCATGACTGAAGTCTAGTGAGAAGGTCTCAGCCATATCTATCACAAGCACATTTCCTATTCTTTGGAATTGGTAATAGCAAACGCTGTATAAAACTTTAAACAGTCACTCACTCTGCTGGTCTCCCCATAAATTCCAGTTACCTGTAAGAGAGAGGACACAGGAACACAGATCGTTGTGGTTGGTTGAGACTCAAGCATTGATTTTGTGGAATATTAACAACCAGTGAGAAAATACCCACAAATTCTGTATTATAATGATATTAAATAAGTACATGTATATATATATATATATATATATATATATATATGTGTGTGTGTGTGTGTGTGTGTGTGTGTGTGTGTGTGTG
>JAQMYF010000008.1:5549275-5565930 GCA_030014195.1 Neosilurus mollespiculum
ATAATAATAATAATAATAATAATAATAATAATAATAATAATTATTATTATTATTATTATTATTATTATTATTATAACTTGGGTTGCCCAGTCTTAGAATTTTTATATTTATGTTGATACTTGTCATTTTTTACCTGCAATCAAATATGGAGAAATAATATTTCTTTCTTTCTCCATGTATCTATCTGTCTGTCTACTTTTCACCTTTTACGTGAGCAACGTTGAAATTACTGTGACATGCTGATTTTCGTTCCGCAACAAATTGTGTGTCTGTTTGTCTGTCCACAGTCCACGAGAGCACTAGAGTCCTAGTAAGTTGGTACCTTTCGCGTGAGTTATATATCGTTCTTGTTATTATTACAAGACATTTGAGATCTAACGCAAATTGTACTAAGGTGGGACTGGTTCACTGACCTCTCACGTGTCATGGGTACTTGGACACACGCATGCTCTGTCTAACTTGAAGACAAAATTGAACTTGTAATTATTTAATTAGATCCCGGCATTAGACCTATTGGAAAGTTCGTGTCAGTGTAAATGTAATGACTGTGTGATTCCAGGCATTTTTATAAGAATTCTTTAACATTGTAAGATAGGAGGATTTTTCAATGTTTTGGTCCATATGGGGATTGCTGGGCTTGGCAGAGGTTTGCGCTCTTCGAGTGCTCTTGTTTTGCAGAGTGTATTGATGCAACATGTAATGTGTATTTTATAATAATAGGTACCCAATGTTTACAAACCAAATTGCCCCTTAGGGATAATAAAATCTATCCAATCCCATTCAGTTCAAGGTGTTTTGTGTTTTATTATCCATGCCTAATTACACAGCAATGTTCACGACATAGCAGCACAAACTACTGACCACTGAAAATACTTACAGATCAGGTGACGCCAAAAATTCCACATCAAAAGCTTCCATAATACAGGAAGCCGATATCCGATGAGTGTAAGATTACATAACCCAGACAAGTCTAAAAGCCTTGTGGTGAATAGAGGTGAATTCATTTGAGGTTGTGCGAGTTTCTACAGACAGGAAGCTGGAAGGTAACTTAACCTATCACTTTTGCTCTCAGGTCTGAGCGTGACCGATTGGTATTGATCTTATAAGGACGTGTGTAACTCACAGCATTGGCTCCCGGGAACAGGAAGTGGCCTCTCCTGCTGCTCCTGGTATGAGTACTACGACAACAAGCACACTTAGATTAAGTACCAGAGTATGGAATCATGGGACTTCGTTATGGGGAGACAAAACTTACATCCTGGTCCCTCATGGCATTGAGTTGTTCCAGTTTCTTAGCCCAGTAGCGAGCTTCCTCTTCAGGGATATCTGTGGCAAGGAGCACACACACACATCCACACATATGTTTTCAATACTATCCTTGTAAGGACCTTCCACTGACATAATTATTAGAACATCTAATTAATAATGGTATGTCTATATCTAAAGTAACTCAAAACTTTAACCTTGGTAACCAACTGGAAATTATTTGGATCTTTTAGTGTTGAAAACAAAACTAACCAGCGAGGCACTCATAGGGTGCAAGGTGCATGCACCCCACAGCATGGAGCAAATATGCCCTGTATGGGTGCTGGATTTAATTACCAATAAGTTTGTCATATATTCAATGGACGTGACCAAATTAGTGGGAATAGGACTCTCTTGTTTGAACTTTTATGAACTGACCGGGGTATGACCTTTGCCTGTGACTCAAGGTCAAAGGTAATTGTCTCGATTGAAAGTCCATATAGGGTTTCCTACAGAACCAGTGTTCCAAAGTAACGGCATGTCTATTGGCACTCATTTTGAAGGTATAAGTGCTCTACAGTTAAAACTTTGTGACCTTGCTCTGACCTCGACCTTTGACCTAGACATTCCAAAATCAAATCATCGTTGGGACTCAGGTAGCGCAGTGTCCCCACCAAGTTTGGTGGAAATCTGTGCAAGGGTGTGGTCAGGATTTTGTTCACAGGCGAACTGACAGACAGATTTAGACTCAGATAACAGTACAGACCGTTTTCTTCTTGAGGACTAATCAACGGTGACCAGGAAGTGGCAGACTAGCAGAATGTGATCAGATGAAGTTTCTGGACAAAGAAGGGTCATGTGACTCATAATATGATGTGTGTGTGTGTGTGTGTGTGTGTTGATGGCACAGTGCTGCCTGATGCATTTACTGCTTTCTGAATGTTCAGCATCAGTAACTGCTTTATCCTGGTCAGGTGTGCGGGGGTTTAAATGGAGACGCTGAACTCAATTTCTTCGGAAGTGGGCAAGAATGTGATTTCCTACACACATCGATACACGCCAAATCCCAAACACATACTGTACACATGCACAATGTCACATAACCCGCCCTGATTCCCAAATATACTGTATACTGTGGTACTCTGTATACTTATGAAGAACCTGCTGTGCCCTTATGCTAACATGGGTTTCTAGACAAAAAAGGGCTTTGAGGAAATACTTATGCTATCCTTCTGTGTGTAGTTTGCATGTTCTTCCAGTGCTTGCATGGGTTTCCTCTGGATACTCGGGTTTCCTCCAACAGTCAAAAGACATGCACATTAGGCTAACTAGCTGTTCCGAATTGCCCTTTGATGTGAGTGTGAATTGTTTTATTTGTGTTGCCCTGAGATGGTCTGGAGAGCTGTTCAGGATATACCCCACCTTCACCCCGGGGTCAGCTGACAGGGGCTTCAGTGAATGAATGAGTATGCTCTGTGTTGCTGATTTTTATTTCTTCTCAAGGTTTAATGTTTTCCAATGTGTTTTTCTCATTTTTATGCTCAGAAATACAGCTAGCGGCACTGTTGGTACCAGGTCCACAGTAGAGTTTCTAGTGTACCCATTTAAAGTTGTGGGGTTGAATCGGGGAAGCTGTTGTTATGATTTAGGTGGGATTGATGAGTACTGGTCCTACCCAGTGGCAGTTCGAAGCGTGTGTCGAGCAGCACACGGTGGAACGTTGGGTCTTTGGTACCGCAGATCTCATTATCGGCCATGATGACCTGGGAGTCCAGAGTCTCCCATTCCCCTGGACCCTCCTGTGAGGACACACATGTAAAATTACATAAAATAACATTTCTCCAGACTGAGAAAACTCAAATCTTGTAAGGATGCATGACATGAGACAAATTATTATATTAGTCGGCTTGATACTGAAATTATATTGATTATTTATAGCAATAAAACAACTTCAGAACCACAGTGGCACTGTGGCACAGAGGTTAGCACGTCCGCCTCCCAGCAAGAAAGTCCTGAGTTCACTTCTCAGGCTCGGATGTTTCTGTGTGGAGTTTACATATTCTTTCCATGTTTGCGTGGGTTTCCTCTGGGTGCTCCGGTTTCCTCCCACAGTCCAAAGACATGTACATTAGGCAAATTTTCTGTTCCAAATTGCCCCTAGATGTGAGTGTCAGTGTGAATGGTTGTATATATGTGGCCTTGCAATGGTCTGGCAAGCTGTTCAGGGCGTACCCCGCCTTCGCCTGGAGTCGGCTGAGATAGGCTCCAGCCTCCCGGCGACCCTCATAGGATTAAGCGATTCAGCAAATGAGTGAGTGAGTGAGTGAGTGAGAGTGTTGTGCTATAAGAGAAATAAAACACTTTAGCATGCACCATCATGACACATATTACAATAGCACTGCAGCGTAATTAATGTTTATTACACGGAATGTTTTCTGCTGTCCCAGGTTAGTGGGTAGTGTGTCCAACTCGCAGCAAGAAGGTTCTGGGTTCAAGTCTCTGGTTCAGCGAGGACGTTTCTGTGTGAAGTGTGCATGTTCTCCCCATGCTTGCATGGGTTTCATCCGGATACTCGTTTTCCTCCATCAGTCCAAAGACATGCACATTAGGCTAACTGGCTGTATTAAGTTGCTCGTAGGTGTGAATGTGAGTGCGTATAGGTGTGAGTGTGTTGCGTGCGATGGTCAGGCAGGGTGTACTCCGCCTTCGCCCAGTGTCCCAGCCGGTATTCCCATTATCACGCCGGCTGGAACCAAATTAAAAACTGGTCACCACCCAAATATTGTCCTCCTGTCTTGTCATCACTGCTGTAATCACATCCTACATCAGCAGTTTTATCACACCCACGTCGGCTCGGTTACAGAGACACACAAACATGTTTATTAAAGTCCAGGAACAGGCCAGGCAAAACACTGATTCATAATTGAGGACGGCTGATATATTATTCATACACAGTGAAAAAATAAAGCTCAGGCTCGTTTATAAAGCAAAACATAAACATAAAAGCTGCAAATGGGAGAAAGGTTTGTTTGGCTTTAGAGGAGACCACTGGGTACTTATGTAACTGTCTCTCAGCAGCTGGTGTGTGTGCGAGCATCTGAGTGGATGTGTGTGTGTGAGAGAGAGAGAGAGAGAAAGAGAGATACAGTAGGTGTCTGCTGAGCTCAGCTCGTTTAGAAACGCATTACACCGGGACTTGCTTCCATGGATTCGAATTTTAAGGTCTTGATTTGAAACATTCATTCGTCCTCATTCATTTTCTGAAGCGCTTATTCCTAATTAGGGTCGTGGGGAGGCTGGCGCCCATCTCAGCCGACTCTGGGTGGGGGCGGGGTACACCCTGGACAGCTGGCCAGGCCATCTCAGTGATTTGAAACAGCAAATGTAATTTCGAACTTGAGTTAAATCAAACTGAAAGTTGTGTTCAGACCTCCGAGTGCGTATGCAATATCTTAATGCTGAGTTCGTGCTTGATTTCAAATTAATAATTTATATGGCTACTATGTTTTTAGTAGTGCGGCACACTTAGAAAGTTATACAACGTTTGGACTGTGGGAGGAAACCGGAGTACTCATAGGAAATCCACACAAGAACGGTGAGAATGCGCAAACTCCACACAGAAACATCCCAGCCCGGGACTTGAACCCAGGACCTTCTGGCTGTGAGGCGGACATGCTAACCACCACGCCACTGTTCCGCCCCAGGAATAAAACATTTTAAGGAAATGGTAGAGTGCACTTGGTTCCGCCGCCTACTTCATTTGACTGACGGATAGTCTGCAGTGGGATCCAGACGGTGCCCACCATGGTGTCCCAGATCAGACCTTTATTCCACACCTCCACCGTCAAACCCAGATCCAGCCGGTTAATCTCACTGCACAGCGAGAGAGAGAGAGAGAGAGAGAGAGAGGTTGTATTTTATTTATATTATATTATATTATAATTATATTTTATTCATGCATTATGTTTAGATCAGATTATGTTTCATCTTATACACTGCTGCCAAAGCTCAGTCGTGGTGGTAGTTGTGGTGGTGGTGGGGGGGTTATAAATAATTTCACAGTACAACATTAATTCATATTGATAAATTATTGCTAAATTAAAGAGAGATAAAGAAAGGGCGAGAGAGAGAGAGAGAGAGCATGAACACAACAGCTCTGGAATGATGATAATGTCCTCATATTATATTTAACAGGGGATTAGCATTGGAACTGGGTCGATGATATTGCCAGCAGCATGCTGTGTTGATTTTGTAAGTACATTTCTCTTTTATAATTACATTAACTTTGTATTTTAGCAAATGCTAGTGGATAGAAAACAAAGCTGGAAGCTTGGCTGTGATGAAAACGACACGGCTCAATTATGACACGGCAGGATATACATTTATCACTAACGGGAAAAAGGGAGCTGGAGGAAAAGAGAGTGGAGAAGAGAGGGTAAGATGGTGTGGAGAAAATGAACAGAGCTACATATAATCAGACTCCACTATACCATAGATCCACAAAATAGTACAGATCTATAATATAGGGATGTAGCCTAACATATCAATAATAACAGAGACATATTAGGAAGGAAAGAAGTCGTTAAAGAGTATTCCAGTGCACATTTAAGTCAGAAAGCATGGAGAACAATATTAGTGAAGTAATATAATGAGACTTAAAGGCAGGGTAGGTAATTTTAGACACCAACAAGAGTAAAATAGATTATGAAAGTATCCAACTGAAAAATCTCACCCCTCCCTTCAGCTCTCTCCCCAAAGCCACGTCTCCAAAAACACCCGAATGAGTCAGTAAGAGAGAGATTTCAGCTCCCGTGTGGCACATCGACAAGATGCACGACTATCAACTTGGAGATCGCTGTTTCCATGCCGCAGCCATCCAGAGTCTATGGGAGCTTATTGGTCGAGCTCTCAAAGGCTTTTACTAAAATGCCATATGCTTACCTCCCTCTCACCAGCCAATCATGCGTACCTGTGAGCTCATTTGTACAAGGGGCAGATAGCTTTCCCTAAGAGTGTATTAGCCCCCATATCCCCCCTCCCCCCCCAAAAAAAATACACATGCCTGGCAGTTGATAAAGAGGTGGGTGGCAGCATCACATGTCATTGAGAGGGTAGAGGGAGGAGCAAAAAGCATCGCTGTCATATCCAAATAAGTCATGTCTCATTTACAAGAAAACATCTAACATTATCAGGTAGTATACGGTATTGTTAATTAGTCATGGACGGAATTAAAAACAAATATGCGAGAGGGACAGCACAGGAAGGAGTGTATGGGGATAAAGTGAGAGAGGTCAGATTGAGATGGTTTGGGTATGTGTATAGAAGGAATCTATAGTATATTGGTAGAAGAATGTTCATGGTGGAACTGCCTAGTAGGAGGAGTGGTGAGGAAAGATATGCAGGTGACTGGTGTGATGGAGAGGGATTTAGAGGACAGAGCGAGATGGAGAAGGATAATCCGCTGTAGTGACCCCTAACAGGAGCAGCCAACAAAAGAAGAAGAATTTAATATTGTTAGTATTCAGAGAGGGCGTCATGGCGACGTAGTGGTTAGCACGTCCCCCTCACAGCAAGAAGGTCCTGGGTTCCAGTCCCGGGCTTAGGCACTTCTGTGTGGAGTTTGCATGTTCTCCCCGTGATTGTGTGGGTTTTCTCCCACAGTCAAAAGACATGCACTTTAGGCTAGTTGGCTAATTTGTTCCAAGGGTCAATTTGTCGCCTTCGCACAGTGTCGGCTAAAATGGGCTCCAGCCTCCCCGTGAACCTAGTGGTAGGTTTAAGCGGTTTGGGAAATGAGTGAATGAGTATTCAGAGGTGGTGACTGGATCGCTAGCTTTAGCAGTATTTCTGCAGTATGTCTGCCTAGCCTGGTGGAAGGCTCCTGTTACACTCAATGATTGCAGGGACAGACTGAGTAGGGGTAATCAGACATCTTGCAGCTGCCAGAAATGTCATATTTTTTTCTTTTCACTGTCAGAGCAATTGTTTCATTCACTGAAACAAGAATTTTAAATTCTGATAAAATAAATCACCTATCCTGCCATTAAGTCATATAGAAAGGAACATATTAGATGGGCACCCGCCTCCCCGTGACCCTAATTAGGAATAGCGGCTAAGGAAATGAATGAATGAATGAATAATGATACAGTGATATCTCAGTGTTATTCAGTCAGTGTTAGCTTGGAACACATCTGCATTCCTGCAACCTACACATTGTAACCACACAAACGTTACAGGCGCAGTGGATTGTGACTAGGTTGAAAACTACACATGATGCAATTAGCGTTTGCAGTTTTCTTGCTATGATCAGATCATGTTTTCAGTATAAATGAGGCTTGCAGTGTTTTAACCCTTGCGAATTAAAATGGATGCAGAAAGAGTGAGGCGGAGAGCGAGGCATGATTGAGTGAGTCAGCAAATGGTGGAGGGCAGTGAGCAAAAGGTAGGGGGAGGTGAAAAAGTGAACGTGGGTGGCTGGAGCGCACGAGTGGGTAAGACTGATTTGAGTCAGATTCTTCTTCTTCTTCTTCTCATATGCTACATCTAGTAAACTCTATGAATAGCTAGTACCATGATAGGCGTTCCAGGCATGGAGCCATTACTAAGTGTTGGACAGGTCCAGATAACAATGGCCAACAGACCATTGCAGGGCCAACACACACAAAACCATCCACACTCTCCCTTAGGAGTGATTTAGAACAGCCAATTAGCCTACTGTGCATGTTTCTGGACTGTGGGAGGAAACTGGAGTACCCGGAGGAAACGCACGCCAGCACATGCAAACTCCACACAGAAATGGCTGAGCCAGGGAATCAAACCCAGGACCTTCTTGCTGTGAGGCGGACGTGCTTACCACTACACAATCACGCTGCCGGCCGAAACATTAACAGTAATAAAATCTTAGGTAACTGATCTCAGCGACAGATTTTTTTGTGAGAGCATTTTAGCTCTCCAAAGCGATGCAACATTAATAAGGCTGTTGAAAAATTGTTAGCATTAGCCGTTCAGCATTGCAAATGGCTAGTTAACAAATATGAGTTGTGAGCCAAGATAATTATTCTATTAATAAGTCTTTCTTTCACACACGTATACAGCACATCCTCATCTTAATGATCATATTAATTTATTACACATTGTGTTCACTTGTATTTTGGCTAAAGGGTATCGCTCTGAGTATGTGTGTGTGGGTGTGCGCCATTGATCTCAGTAGTGTGTGCACTGCTTCGGATGGGTTAGATGAGCTTAATTTGCTGTACATAGCGTGATTAGCTACCTAATAAAATAAATAGTTGGATTATAGAGAAAAAAGCATAATATAAAATGGATAGAGCATAATAGATATTCTTAATCATATCTGGGTTTACTTTAGATACTGTCAATTTGTCTGAAAGTCCAATAAGTCCAACAAGTCACTCATTAGAGTTCACTGGATACATGGATTTTAAAACGGTCTTAAACAACCAATAATATAATATAGTATATACCACATTTACATTTATAGCATTTAGCAGACACTCTTATCCAGAGTGACTTACATTTTTTTTATACAGGGTTAAGGGCCTTGCTCAAGGGCCCAACAGTGGCAGCTTGGTGGTACTGGGGCTTGAACCCTCAACCTACATATTATCAACCCAGAGCCTTAACCAATGAGCCACCACTGCCCACTACACGAGAGCAGTGCAATCTGATTGGTCAATTAACTAGGAATTGGAGTTAATAGGTTGGCAGTAAAACTGCTGGAACACCATTTAATCACCTCCACTCCCTCTATATTGTAAGGTCTTTGAAAAAGGCTCAGTCAATCAGGGCTGCCCCGAGCCATCCACTGTGGCATGCTGCTTCTGTCACAGATACCACGGATACCATCTATTGCACTACAGAACAAATAGATGTAAAAAGTCATGTATTCCAGCTGCACTAAGTCGTTTAAATGATTCTTTAAAATACTTTGGAGCTCACTGTGTTTGTTGCTGTATTTATTGTAATGTTTCATAAGTGTATGTGTGTCTACTGCAGGCTGTGCAACAAATCTCCCTTCAGGGATAATAAAAATATATAAACATTTAACTTGACTTAATATTACATAAATAAAACTGACGGACACTCATGACTTGTCATGGTCACTAGGTGCAGGCAGTGTTATCGTTATTATGCTTTAAAAATGGAAAATTTACCATTAAAATCTTATTTTAGTTTTCTTTTTTTTTTTCGTATAGTGTATACTAAAACTCTGAATGCATTTATAAAGAGCATGGAGCTCACCTAACTTGCCTCTCTCATGTAAAAACTAGAGGGACATTCATAGAGTGCAAGGTACCTCCACCAGGCACAAATGGATTATTATAGCTTGGCATAGTTATAATGAAATGTCTCCCCCTAGTGGACACCTGATAAACATTTTTCCCCGTATTAAACAAAATAGGCATTTTTCATGATTTCTTTTCATGATTTTTTTTAACATGTTTCCATGCATGGATCTCCTCCAAAATTTAACAGCTTGTTACTGGTACCACACTCTACTCTAGAAAAAAATTATACAAATCCATGGAGTTATCTTACATAAAAGACCTCCTGGCCAAGTTAATAAACTAGAAAAAGTATTTTCTGAGTATTAGTATGTTCATGAGTATGTAATAAAAGATTCTACACTGGTAAAATAATAGTATATATATATATATATATATATATATATATATATATATATACATCAAGGGTCGTGGGGAGGCTGCTAACATCTATGCCACTGTGCCGCCCCCCTGTGTTGTATATACAGTAAACAAATGATTTGCCTCTGGCTCAGTGGATGTTCTGTCTCAGGGATTATTTGGTGACGTCCACCTCATCTTTGGTGAATAATTGTTAATTATATATTGTGTAGGCATCCATTCTGTCTCTGGGAATGGATTTTTCAAAATCAAATCAATAAAGCCAGATTACAAAATGGGGGGATTGGTAGAGAGAAGGAGTGGTGAAAAGGAATCATGGGACAGCTGGGATTTGGAAAGAAGAACAAGAAAAAGATGATATTACAGCAGAAGGAACATGAAACGCAGGAGGAGAGGAGAGAGAGAGAGAGAGAGAGAGAGAGAGAGAGAGAGAGAGAGAGAGAGAGAGACTCACAACATGAAGTCCTGCTCCCAGCTTGGCTGGTTGCCCCGCACTGCGATGGTCGTGCTCTTAACATTCTGTACCTTCAGACTCACATATGTGTTAAACTTCTCTACAGGGGGAAAAGGATAAGGAGGTCTCACACGTTCACACAGTATGTCAGAGTTGAGTTTAGATTGAAGGGTAATGTTTATGTCAGTCATCTTAACTCACCTTGGGGTCCATCAAGCTTGGCTTTCTTCACTGCAAAACAGAAAGGCAAAGAAAAAGAATCGGTTCAGCTCTCTATTCATATTATACAAATGAAATCTAGAAATCATTCCTTCATTCTTTCATTCAGTCGCTCAACTGCTTCATCCTACTCAGGTTTAGGGAGGGTGGAGCCTATATCAGCCAACACTGGATGATGGCAGGGTACACCCTGAACAGTTCGTCAGTCCACCATTCACACTCACATTCACACCTAAGAGCAATTCGCCTAATCTGCATGTAGGAGGAAACTCACACAAGCACAGGGAGAACATGCAAACTCCACACAGAATCGCCCGGGACTCGAACCCAGGAACTCTTTGCTGTGAGGTGGACGTGCTAACCACTACGCCACTGTGCCGCCCATGTACCACAAGTACCCTCGTATAATATAGTGCAGGCTAGTCATTATAATATGTAAATACTTCATGGAGTACATACTGAAGTACCCTTTTTTTGTGTTTGATGAAGGCTTATTTTTAACATGTTCAAAATCAATTTTTGGATCGGCGAACCATGGGGAAGGTTTAGAGAATACTAGAGAGAATTTGGGGGGAATTTTCGGCAAAGTCAATTCACCAGCATTCGCAGATTGGTGAGATCCCCTCTTAAGTGTCAAAATAAAAGTCAATCTTTTCATCTCGTGAAACTCATGAATGATTTCAAGCCAATTATAGGCACTAAAGGTGCAGCCGGGCAATTATGTTCCTCAGACCTCTCTTTATTTCACTTTCACCTTCCACCCAATGAAGCATTCACTTTTCCATGCGTGTCTTGTCTGCTGTTGTGTCGAGAAGATAATTTTTTGATGCCACGACTCTAAAGTCCCATTCTGGTCCCCTTCGCCCTGTATCTGCCCAATTTCTCCTGATTGGCTAATTACATGAATAAAGTAACTGCATGAAGTGCACACGTGTTCCTGTTCAAAATTGGATAATTACATGAATAACTGCATGAAGTGTACACGTGTTCCTATTCGAATTAGTTAGTGAGTGCACATCCTTTCTGATCTGTAGTTTAATGATGCTTTGATTGATTTCCTGTTTTTTTTTTGTGCGATACCAATTCTGCAGAAGCTCTCCAGGACTTTCTTCATCCTGTGTGAAATGAATCCTGTATGTAAAGCTTACTGCTTCCAGCTCAGCTCTGCCCTCTTTTAAGGGAAACCCCCCCACCCCCACCCCCACCATCACCAACACCAACCCCACTACCACCACCACCAACACCACTACTACCCCCGTGACAGACGACAGAAATATACAACATTGCCACCAATGATACTGCAGTGAGTGTCACAAAACAGTGAAAAAACCAGATGGATGAAAGTGTCCATTAGTGGAGTGTGGAGATAAAATGTAATCTGTACAGCCCGTGAAACTGTGTGTGTATTGGTAGATTTCAGCTGAGTCAGAGCTTTTCGACAGCTTCTCTTCCAGGGAAGAAGAGACGAGAGGAGAGGATGAGAGTAAACGATTAAGCAATAAGATGAGAAGACCAGATAAAAAAGAGAGGCGTTAGAAGAGAAGGATTAGATGAGAACAGAACGTGTTTGATAGGAATATTAACGAGCCCTTTATTTTGTGGCACAAGCGGCAGCAGGCATTAATAAGGCATACGTATTGACGTAATAACTCTGACCTTATGCAGTACTGCAGAAGGAGTGAGAGAGAAAGAGAGCATGACAGAGAGAGAGAGAGAGAGAGAGAGAGAGAGAGAGAGAGAGAGAGATTTTAACACATCCAGAACGTGCTTTTCTCCCTCCATCCCCTCACCCACACACCCTGGTGGACCGACATTCAGTTAAAACACCTGCAGAGTGGCAGGAATTCCCAGAGCCTCTCTCCTGTCAGCCCCTGTCACTAAAACCGATCCCACCGCCGACGGCCATTCGGAAATAAAAAGATCCGAAGGATAAGTCTGTGTTTCTACATGGCCCCTGGGGCGAGATTTCAAACAGAAGGACGTGAGGCTGTGTTTTAGGTTTAACGGAATGTCAGTATTCCACTTGTTAACGTACCTCTTAATAGAGTGACGCCAGCTCCGAGCATAACTCCACCCACAGCATGTTGCTGAATGCTAAATGCTAAAAAGGTGGATGCACAAATTTCTCAATGAATTCGAAGTGGCTCGCGCACATCTTGTAAGGTAAAGTCTGTTGGGTTTTTTTTACACTCAGGCCTACTGGCTCATCAGAGCTGGAGCTTATTCCCAGTTTCTGTAACATAGGGGGTTCAACTCCTCCTGGATAGAGTGCTAGTCCATCGCAGGTTACCTCCCCAGTATTCTTACTGGTACCCATTTACTCTGCTGGGTGAACAGAGGCACACCTTGCCCAGGGGTCTTACCACGGTGGGGGTCTACTGGGGATTCGAACCCACGACCTCTTGATCGTGAGCACCCTAACCACTTCTCCACTGGCCCCACACATCTTATTAAAGGGTATCAATAAAAAAACTGCTTATTAACTGAGCGCGAGTTCCGTATAAAAAGACCAAGGGCTGACATTTCTCTGTACAGACTGAGCAAACAAAAAAGGGCCCTTAATTATTTCAATTTCCCTGCTTCTGACTAAGGAGGCCTCATTCATGTCTGTTCTGATTTGTTGGTGAATTGCATTTTCCAGAGTAGGCATTTACGAGCCCAATCAAGAATTTGAAGAATTTGAATACTGATCTTTTAAAATAAACTTTTCATGATGAAGAGAGGTACCAGACTGTTCCAAATTGTTGGTTGTGTGTGTGTGTTGCCCTGCGTTTGTCTGGCGAGCTGTTCAGGGTGTACAGAGTGTTGGCTGAGATAGGCAACAACCTCCATGTGACCCTGGTAGGACTAAGTGGTTTGGCAAATGAGTGAGTGAGATGAGAACCTCTTTAAATTCATGGCTTATTATTTATGCACAAAGAAGAGTGAGTTGCGAGCTAAGGAGAATGATGCAGCGGCATTTTAGTCCTTTAGGCGACCCTACTATCTCGCCACATCATTTGTACAATCCACTCAAATAGATCAGCTTCCAAAACTTGGCAGTACCATCTCATAAAATCTAAACTAGCCAAGCCGTAACTTTGTTGCATAACTGCAATACAATATGGAACCTCGAGGCCAACATTCGTTGCCTCCAATACTTTGGCAGATTTTCCCTTAGAGTGATGTGTATGAGCATTGCTCTTGTGTTTTTAGAAATGTAATAAGAAACTCTGCTCCTTATTACTTCTGTTTGAGATCACTGTTCGCCCCCTCCTGTTTTTAGCTCCCGCCCATTGGGAGCTATAGGAATGGGTTCCGTCCATCCGTCTGCCCATCACACTTTAGTTTTCAGACGTGTAATTGCCGTGCGCTGAAGCCTGGGGCTTTCAAACTTGGTATGCTGGCTCACTACTATGAGTGCTAGGCTGAATTTGTGTGTGAGTGACCTTGACCTACTTTTCAAGGTCACAGAGGAAAAACTGGGTATTAGGTTTCCGCACATTTTCTTGCAGCTTGCTGAAGCTGGGGCTTTCAAACTTGCTGTGCTTATTCTGTATTGGCATATTATGAAATGGTCCTTTCAGCGGGAGCGTCTGGACCCCTGTGGTCTATTTTTGTAACTGTGCTATCACTATTCCCGAAACAACCTCCACTTCCTCAAGGGAATAATGGAAACACAGCACACAAACAACAAACCAGAGCCGAAATCCCTAAACACATCACAAGTGTTTCAGTATCTCCCAGCGTGGTGTGTCTATGTGTCTAAACATGCCATGAAGCACAAATCCCATCCCGCATTTCCCTTTGCCTCATCCACTCATCTTTTCACGCCTTTCCTTACTGTCGTCTATTAGCTTTGCATTATCACTAGGCCAGTTGATCAGTTCATACCCAGCATCACGCAGAGTAAAGCCCTGGCCCTTCGCCGAGCTAATTTGGAGCCATTTAGATTGCGCCTGTTCTAATTAAGCTCACACATGCTCGTCCCCAGAGAGCTCGGGCATCACCGAGGAACACCAGCCTTTCTGATTAACTGTGTATGTGTTGTTGTTAAGCGCAGTTATATCTCCTAATGGCTCCCTCAGCGCAGTCGCTTTTCTCTGGTCTCAGAAAACTTCAAATGTTCTGAATTGTAAGCGAGGATGAGCCAAATAATAGAGCAAAATGTTTATTTATTTTTAATGTTTGACGAATGTTTCTATCACTTTCCAGCAGTGTGGACATGTTTATTTTAAGTCTAAATCATACCTCGGGAGGTAGGACAGTATCGTAATGGTTAGCCAGAAGGTCCCGGGTTCAAGTCTCGGGCTCGTTGAGGGCATTTCTGTGTGGAGTTTGCATGTTCTTCCATAGCTTGTGTGGGTTTCCTCCGGTACTCCAGTTTCCTCCCACAGTCCAAAGACATGCACATTAGGCTAATTAGCTGTTCCAGATTGCCCCTAGGTGTGAGTGTGGGTGTGAATGGTAGTGTGGGTACCCTGCCTTCGCCCAGTGTTGGCTGATAGGCTCCAGCCTCCCTGCGACCCCAATAGGTTTGAGTGGTACAGCAAACGAGTGAGTGAGAACATATCTTTGATTTTGGAATAGCGAAAATTTACATTTATTTTTTCACCCCTGAAACCTTAAATCAATTAAAAATATCAAAATGTATCTTAAAAATCTTGTTTTATTTTGCATTTCTTGTGTTCCGTCGGTTCTTCAGCATGGTTTCAGACCCGAATATTTGTTTCCTAAAACCCTTATGGTTTTTGTTTTTAATTTTAAAGTGAGAAAATACTAAACCATGACCAGCTCGAACAGCATGACACCTAATTTAGTGTATTCATTATTGTTTTCCAAAAAGCGGTGACAAATTCCTCGGGACCTCGTGTGCTGAAACCCTATTAATTCCGCCTACTCCAGCCAATTAGTTCTGAGTGCATCGCATTACACTCCAGGAAAACAAAACATGACTGTGCCACTAATGTCCTCTTTTCTGCAGCAGCTTTAACCCCCTAAAAATGCTTAAAAAGAGATCGTCCTGCTCCCCTCAAATCTTCACAGCTAGCGAAAAATTGATGATCGTCCAGATGAACATGTCAATCTGAATCTGAGTCTATCTAACTGACCCAAAACTAGTTAAAGCCAGTTGAAACTTTCTTGCCATGCTTCTCGGCTAAAATCCAGGCCTCCGATGAGCAGAAAGGCTGCGGTGCCGTTTCACCTGAGATCCTCCAGGTTGCGTACCGAGCGCTGAAAAACAAGCAGCTGTAATCCATCAGTACTTGTCAGAAATCAATGACAAAGAAATTGGGACTGCAGAAAATGGGGAAAGCAGCTCTTTATAATAATACAGACTCATAAATCACTGCCAATAAAAATAATTCAGGCCAGGAAGTGCTGCATACAGACAATACGTCATAATCAATGATCCCTGAGATTGCGTTCATAAAGAAGAGGCTGGAGGGGAATGATGAGCTAACCTCGAACACAGAGCACACAAACACTCAACGCCAGCGTAAATATGCCTTCTGACTCTAAAGATATTTACTCCAATTACTTAACTGACCTTTTTCTTTTCAAAGCTGGCTATGCTAGAACGTTGGATCACTGATAGCATTAATGTAAATAAAGTTTTCCGTTTTACGTTAATAAACCGCAGTACGGCAACAACCGAAATATTTAAACACACTACAAAGACATATTGTACAATTAGAAAACACTTAGATCAATTCTAATTTATCCAGAGGGTTCATGTGGGTGTGTTTGATAATGACTGATATGGGTTGTTTTCTGGATACTGGCAGGTGGTGTAGTGGTTACTGTGACAGAGTGATTGTGGGAACCCGTAGTGTCACTATAGAGACAACTTTTAAACTCCACTAACATTATGTGAGATTTAAACCCCAGAACATCCTCGCCTGCACCCTCCTATATCTATACTGTTCTGCAAAAACATGCGCCCAAGTCACATTCATTCATTCATCTTCTTCCATTTCTTCTGGGGTCGGGTCGCGGGGGCAGCAGTCTAATCAGTGAGGTCCAGACGTCCCTCTCCCCAGCCACTTCCTCCAGCTCTTCCGGGGGGACGCCAAGGCGTTCCCAGACCA
>JAQMYF010000008.1:5587065-5599060 GCA_030014195.1 Neosilurus mollespiculum
TCTATCACCTCCTCTGTTTTTTTCCTTTTCCCTCTCCTCCTCCTTCTCTCTCCTTTACCTCCTCCTCATCCATCTCATCCTCCACCTCTACCTCTATCGCCTCCTCTGTTTTTTCCTTTTCCCTCTCCTCCTCCTTCTCTCTCCTTTACCTCCTCCTCATCCATCCTCCTCCTTCTCTCTCCTTTACCTCCTCTACCTCTATCACCTCCTCTGTTTTTTTCCTTTTCCCTCTCCTCCTCCTTCTCTCTCCTTTACCTCCTCCTCATCCATCTCACCCTCCTCTACCTCTATCGCCTCCTGTTTTTTCCTTTTCCGTCTCCTCCCCCTTCCCTCTCCTTTACCCCCTCCTCATCCATATCATCCTCTTCCTCTACCTCTATCACCTCCTCTGTTGTTTTCCTTTTCCCTCTCCTCCTTCTCTTCTCTTTCCTTTACCTTCTCCTCATCCATCTCATCCTCCTCCTTCTCTTGTCTCTCCTTTACCTCCTCCTCATCCATCTAATCCTCCTTCTCTTCTCTCTCCTTTACCTCCTCCTCATCCATCTCATCCTCCTTCGCCAGCTAAGTAAATAAAAATGAAAAATGCATTTTGTATCGTAATAAAAGAACTGGATTTGTTACATTTTAATTTGACCTTTCTATTCCATACATAAAAGCTAACTTTACAGGAAATCTTGTCTGTTTTTCTACAAAATAAGAGAAATTTGTCTTAAGGTTCCCAGAGCTCTGGGAAAATCCTGCTGACTTTGATTTTTTTTCTTACTCTTCCCCCCAGAACCTTAGGAAAGGGTTGCTCAAATAAAAAACAAAGGGAACTTAATTGGAAATGTTTGTGTTGGTGGGTAACTTTAGTAGCCAGCTACTGTCTTTGCAAAATCCCCTTGAATTAACATGAAGTAATATTCTTTCTATTGCTTCTTCAAATTCAATTGTGGAAAATAATGGCTTCACTGGTCTCAGAGACTGTGGTTGGGTTATACATCACATTATCAGAGTGGTGCATGATTTCTCCTCATGGACCTGCCAACATGAACAAGAAACACAGTGGTGGGATTCGAACCCGCGCACCTCCCACAGCGGAGCACCGCTTTAACTAGTCGTGCCACCGTTACACAACCCCACCTGCTTTATAAAACCTATTAGATTCACTGGATCTGCGCTTTAAGATTGTATGTGGTACTTTGATTATCTTTTTTTCTCTTTAAATCCAAAGACCGAGAAGCTTAAAACCCTAAAACCGCTCTCACAAACTTATAATTCGAGTTTTGCGGGTTGGATGTAAAATGAAACATCGGTGTCCTCTAGATGGCGCTGTATTGCAAATCTCATTTGCTGTTGTTCCGTACAAAATGATACCCAAACAAATGATTATTTTGGAAAATCACATTTAACCCCACACACGTATTATATTTATTATACTATTCAAATTACAATTTGTCGGAGAAACACACTTTAAAGAACAAATTGTAGCCGGAACTCAATATTTGTATATGTTTCACTCGAACCTTATTAACAAACGGACCTTACGCAAGGTTAGGGATTCACAACCGCATGCGTAAATATCGTCATCGACTTGAACGTAGTTGTTTTTACTCTTAGAACGTAGCGGGCTGGTTTTCAGAGCAGGGTGGGATTTTATCGTTGAGTTGCAGCCTGGGTGGTGTGGTGAGTGGCGTGATTGTTATCAGTGATGTATGTAAAGTAACTGTTATTTATTTATTTTTTGAAAAACAGAAATACAGCGGTTTGTATGAAGGACTGTTCTATATATTTACATGTTAAAACGTGAAATATTTACAATATTTACATGTTAAAACGTGATTTTTTCGGGGGTTATATTTAACCGGAAGTGTCTGACAGCCATTCATTGTTGTGTTTCTGGAGGATTATTGTAATCAACATACAGGGGATGTGCAGTAACTCGGGGATAAAAGTGATATTAAATATTATTTCTGTTTTCTTTTTTAGTTATTGGTTAGTCTGCAGGCATGGCGAAACGCAGGATCACCCAGGAGACGTTTGACTATGTGGTGAGGGAGAACATTGAGGAGCTCGACATGGAGGAGGCTGAAGCTCTGAAGGAAGCCATCGAGCAGTTTGAGTCTCAGGGTAATCTCAGCAGCCTGTGTTTCAAATCTCGCTCAGTGATGACCGGTGGTCACATTTCTGTTTATCTGCCTCTCCATGTGTAGGTGTGGATCTGAGTAATATTGTGAAGGCAATTCCCAAAGCATCTTCTGAAGAGACCACAGATGAGCAAACTCATGAAGTCCTCCAGGTATAAAGTTCTGTTTGTGCAGGATACGGTACGGGAAAAGATGTCATGAAACATTCTAGCAAAACACTCACGTGATCGGGTAATGATCGATAGGAGCAGTTAGTTTATTGCCATCACAAGACATTTGCCTCAGAGACAGGACCTCATCTGTATTATTATTCCACATAAAGCACGTCTTTGAATCGGGAGGAACCCGGGGCATCAAGAAAATCCACACAATATACACAGAGAGTAACCCAAACTCCACGTCAGTCCCTGGACCTCTATTCAACAATTACTCACTCACCCACTCATTTGCTCAACCGCTTAATCCTATCACCAGGGTCGCGGGGAGGCTGTGCTTATCTCAGTCGACACTGGGCAAAGGCGGGGTACATCTCGATTAATGGACCATTTCAACGCACACGTTAACTGGTTCACACTCACAGGCAATTTGGAACAGCCAGTCAGCCTAATGTGCATGTCTTCGGACTATGGGAGGAAACCAGGGTACCAGGAGGAAACCCATGCAAGCACAGGGAGAACATGCAAACACCAGACAGAAATGCCTGAGCCTGGGACTCGAACCCAGGACCTTCTTGCTAACCATGTCGCTACCATGCCATCCTGGGTTCGATAATTGCATGAATTTTAACTTCATTTATTCATCCTACCATGGTCGCGGAGAGGGTGGAGCCTATCTCAGTCGACTCTAGACTAAGGCAGGGTACACCCTGCACGGCTTGCCGGTTCATTGCAGGAATAAAACTCACGTACAACAATTTACACTCACACTTCGGGGCAATTTGGTACGGCCAATTAGCCTAATGTGCACGTCTTTAGACCATGGGAGGAAACTGGTGTACCAGAGGAAACCCACACAAGAATAGGGGTGAACATGCAAACTCCACACAAAAATACCCTGGCTGAGCATGGTTCCTGAACCCAGGACTTTCTTGCTGTGAGGCGGACATGCTAGCCACAACGCCACCGTGCCACCGTTAATGTCAATTTGACAAATGAAAATCTTGTGTTGATGAAAATGAATTGAATGTCCTGTATATGAAAAGTAATGCCCACTGACTTTCCCGCAGGCTCTGCAGTCTCTCAGGAGTGCACAAGAGTGCTCGTCCACATCAGTGTTGGAGAGCTTAAAACTCTTCACGGAGCAGTGCTCCCTAGGATTTGCTGAGCGATACCTGGCAGCCCAGAACGACGCCTATCCCACACTGCTCTCCTGCGGCCAGTCTGCTGCTAAAGACAACAGTGTGCTCTCTGCCACTCTCACCGCTCTTTCTGCGCTCACTGACGGTCAGCCTGATCTTCTGGACGCTGAGGGTCAGGGATTTTTGATAGATACATTACGCAGCCACCAGGAGGATCCGACGCTGACCTTCCTGGTGATCCGGACGGTGCGTTATTGCTGTCTGAAGCACGAGCAGAACAGGCAGGATCTGGTGAAGGCTGGGGTGCTTAACTTACTCGCTGGTGCCATAAAACGGCATATTGAGAAACCTGAGGTGGTCAAAGAGGCCTGCGTTGCTCTTAGGGTCATGACCTTTGACGATGATGTGCGAGTTCCTTTCGGCCACGCGCACGAGCACGCTAAAATGATCGTGTTGGAGCACAATGGACTGAAGGTCATTGTAGAAGCTGCTAAAGGTGAGATTTGTTCCTTGCGTGTTCCTGATGATGAGAAGTTCGAATTGTTACATGTATTAATGAGTAGACATGTGGGACAGGAGGTGTTTGCTCCTGATGGATTTTCTTCTACCACAGCCCTCGCTCTTAAATTCACAAATCTGACTCATCTCTTATTGGTGTATTTCTATAGGATTTATAGTATAGCGTTTCTATGGTAACAAATCACTTACAGGAACGTGTATGGCAGAAACTTAGGATATAAGGTCTTCAGAGAGCGTAGACCCCCTCCAAGCCCACCAGTTTCCCTATATGAACCAAAATGTCGAAAATCGACAATCTTACAATGTTAAAGTCCTTTAAAAAATTTCTGGATCCAAAATTTCATCCGGATCATCTCCAAAATCTGATAGCCCCGCCCACCTCTGGTAGAAATTTCCTGAAAATCTCTACATATAACGTCATTATATGTCATAAATAAATATCTGCTGTAATATGACACTTAAAAAAAAATCACCCCTTCTAAAAATAATGCACAACAAACAAACAAACAAACAAAGCCTCATTGGCAGAGATAATAAACACCGTGTTATTTAACATGCAAGAACACACTATTGTGAAGCTTTCAGGAAACTAAAGATATTTTTCTAGGATTATGGAAGGAGTCTCCAGTTCCGGCACCTTCTAACAGTCAGTAATGACAGGAAACCCTTCAGGCTGGATGATCACTGTGGTAGAAGAGGAATAAAACACTTCTGATTGTGTTATTGTTGCATCACATCACATCACTGCTTATTTTCCTCCAACATCACAGTGTACCTTTAGCTAATAGTGAGATTAATGCATGTTGCCGGTGTTACTGCAGCCCATCCAGAGAACGTGCCGGTTCTCAGCGAGCTGTGCGCCACCCTGTCCCGTCTCGCCGTGAGGAACGAGTTCTGCCAAGACATTGTGGATTTGGGAGGACTGAAGTTTATGATGACGCTGCTCGCAGACAGTTTGGACTGTCAGGTGAGAGACCGGTTTGTTGTGTCTGTTGAAAGGCGTACGTCTTCTGAACGGCTTTAGGTATGATGTCATACGGGTGAATCCACTGGAGCGTTCGTTCTGGGATACAGTGTTTTGAAATGAGAATGCACCAATAAATGACCCTTACATCGTTTACACTGTCAACATAATGTCATACTGGAAAATAATGGATGAGCAGGGAGACACGGGAGCATTTGATTGGCTATGTCCTAGCAGGCTGTGAAGCAGTGATTCGTCAGTGTTTTTACAGCTGGGCTATTCACTTAGAGACACCTTGCACTGGCCCTTTAAGTTGACTACTCTATATTTTTAGTTAAAACATTAATATTAAATAAATGAATAAAAAAAACCCCTGTAGTCAATATATTTTTTTGAATGATTCTGTTTCACAGCTGTTTCTGGCCAGACTTGCCCCGCCTTACTGTGTCACAAACTGCTATCACGCCTCAATTACAGTTTGAAGTATCCGCCCTCCGCGCTCAAAATATCTCATTCTACTTTAAAAAAAAAAAACGAGGAGTTGACTGGAAGAGCAGGCGGATTGACAGTGAATAGACAGAGAAGAATGTTTTTATCTGTCTGCTTGAAGCCTGCTGTGCAGCGAGAGGGCATACACTTATATGGGTGTGTAAAGAATACACATTCAGAAGGCATTTTAAGAAACCCCACGTTAACTCTGACACGATTGTCCCACTGGGCTCTGATGCTCCCCACCACATTTTGGATATTCTCACACATGAACACCATTAAAACTAATGATCGCGCATCTCTCGCTGTCTACACCTGACTTCACCGCTCGTACTAAATAAAAAGAATTCATCTCATTTCTCTCATTAGATGTGAAATGTTTGTGACTAAATCAGTTAAGTAAACGAGTAATTAGGATTTCCTCTTTCTCTTAGCATTTTTATAATTCAAAGCCTTGCTTTTCTTTCTTTATATTCACTTCATTCCTTCCGAGTGTGTTCGCCCGCCCCCAAATACACATGCGGAGCAGTTCATAAAGAGGCGGGTGGCAGCATTGCATGTCATGCAGGGGGCGTGGTGCATGCTTACGCCCTTCTCTAGTCGGTGGTGGTCATGCGAAAGGGAGGGAAATACTTGAAGGGCGGGAATTGGATACGACCAAATTAAGGGAAGAAAAATGAGGTGGGGGGACGGGACGGACTTTAACTATTTTGTGTTGGCGCATCCCAAATATAGCGGCTCGGGAACAACAGGAATGGGTCACCCTGAAGCTGGGGCTTACAGACTTGCTATGCTTGTTCTTTATTGGCATATTATGAAATGGGCCAGACCCCTGTGGTCTATTTTCCTTTTGGGAATTTTGGGAACACTGGGCACTCCACACTTACCATCTTATCGATATTTCTACTGTTTTCATTGAAATTCTGTTTTGTTTGCTTGCAGGACCTTGTAAAGCAACTGTTGAGTGCGTTGCGGGCGATTGCAGGCAACGACGATGTCAAAGACGCCATCGTGAATGCTGGAGGGACGGAGCTTATTGTCATGGCGGTGAACCGACACATGAGTAACGCACAGGTACGGCATCGCCTCCTGTTATCATCTGATGGAATTGCAAGTGAAAACTGTGGGATTAAACTTAAAGCCACTGCGTGTTTGTCAGAAGGCTTTAGTTTTTAAACTGATACTGATGATAATGGTGTTGATGGTGATTGCACTGCTTCTGTATGGTCAGGTGTGTGAACAGGGCTGTGCTGCTCTGTGTGTGCTCGCTCTGCGCAAACCCAGTAACTGCAAAGTCATCATGGAGAATGGAGGAGCGCTGGCCGCGCTACAGGCCATGAAGGCGCATCCGGCGGAAGTGAACGTGCAGGTAAATATGACACAATGGCTAGACGCCTTCTCTAACTGTAGGTGTTGTTGACCTCGGGGTGTTAAGAGGAAGTGTGTGTTCTGTGTTGCAGAAACAGTCGTGCATGCTGCTCAGAAACTTGGTGTCCCGAACCCGGGATTTCAGCCAGCCCATTTTGGAGATGGGGGCCGAGGCCCTGATCGGTCAGGCCCTGGCCTTGCACCGGGACTGCGGCGACGTGGCGAGAGCCGCTCTCAGAGATCTGGGCTGTCGGGTGGAGCTAAGAGAACTGTGGACTGGCAAAAAAGGAGGCCTGACTAACTAAAAGACCAAGAACTGTCAGACAGGGACTGAGCACCGCTTCTTATGTTCTTCCAAAAAAAAAAAAAGTAGAATTCAATTTAATGAAGGCTTCATTCTTCATAGTGTGGATTGATGGGATGGGATGAGGTTGGGCTGGGTAGGATAGGATGGGATTGGTTTAGATGGGATGGGGTAGGATTGGATAGGGCAGTAAGGAGCAGTAGTGCGTATCTCTGCAGGTGGGATATCCCAGTACTGCCCCTTTCTGTGACATCATCGAACGTAGGTGATGTCACAGAGAGGGACCAGCATGTACTGATTGACCCTCTCTGTGACATTGTAAACGGAATGTAGGTAAAATCACAGAGAGGGTCAGTCAGTATATAGTGATCTTTCATGCCGGTCATACTGGACCGTGGTGGAGCATTGCGTCAATACCATTAAATAGGACATCCAACGAAAAGGTATGTATTGGTTACTTCAGCAAAGACTAAAACAGAGACGATCCCTTCTTTCCGTTATTGTAAGATGATTCTGTGTTGCACGTGTATTCTGATATTTCTTCCTTTACATGGGTTAGTTTATAACAGACACTGAAGTAAGCTGACTTAAAGACGATTTCTGCTTCTGCTTAGGGCGAGAACGCAATATAACCAACGCGTCCTTATAATCAGCCATTCAAAAACCCATCGCAACCTGAGAGCACAGATATCCCAGTCACACACACAATTCTCCTCCCATTTCATTTCGCTGATGAGTTGTAATTTTCCCAGGATTGATAGCGTATGTCAGCATCACTCAGTCATTGTCTGGGCCTGTGGTTACTCAGATAACCGAATCTGGCTATATTAATCCCATTCCCATGTAAACTAATTACCGTTGTATATTTATTAAGCGCCATATGAACGCACTGTTTATAGACCACCTAATGTAGCTACAATATTTATTTGATTTCTCACTGATCAATATTTCAATCGTCAGTTCGCCAGTTAAGCAAATCTCCTTTTACTGCATCTGTAGTGTGGATTCACTGACATCTCTTATGATGGGAGTTTAAGGGCAGTTGTTTAATTAAAGTTCAAACCATGATAGTTGGTAGGTCAGAAGAGACGGATGAATGAAAATCTTGCACAAGGCATTAAAGGGATTTATAAAGTGTTCCAGCTTTCCAACCACGCTGCAAAAAACACCCCTGATGATCTCTGCTATCCATGTGACCACTTAAACTGGCTGTGGGTCCTGTTTTACCAAGCTCTATAAAAACTAGTGTAGTATGTATGACATGGGAATGACGGTATGTAATTGGTCAGCTATCTTGGGATAATAAGCAGTAATCGAATGAGGCGAAGTATGATATGGGGAATTATTCGTTCGAGGGGTTTTTATTTGCAGAGTCCACGGGTAAAGACATTCTCCGAGATCGAATAATTCTCTACCATACGAAAGCCAAATTCTATAATTGTTTTTTTATTATTCATTCAAAAATATTTTCCCAGTCGACAGTCATGTCACTGTGTTGCACGTGCCAGTTGTGCAATAACCATTAAACTTATCCCATAACAATGATGCAGAAATGTATTTATCCTGTGACAGTGATTCAATACCAAGGATTATCTGATGGCTTTCCACCAATCAGAAACAAGAAAATGTTTTGAATGAATAATAACAGACACTATCCATCTCTCAACCTCGGGAGAATACCTGACTCAAAACAGCAGACAAACATTCCCATTTTACCACCGACACTGATTCTGGCATCGTAGAAATTCAACAAAATGCCGTAACTACAGCTACAAAAAAAACCTACATAATATAACCCTCATGTTCTTCAAGGTAAAAAAGCACTTTATTTAAATTTTGATTGAATTTCAAAAGACACCATAATTGAGCATGCATGACCGCTGTTACTCTTTAAAAAATGTAAAAACTAAACCAAGAATATCTCATTTTAGTTTGCGTTTCATATGTTCTCGTGTAGTATATACTAAAACTGTTATTTGACTCAGTGGACATTGCGGAATCTCCTGTCTCGCTGACTTTTTGTTCTGGGGAATTTTCAGCAATATCTTCTGAGTTTGAGGCAAATAATTCTTACAGTGGAGCTCCCGCATGAGAGCGTTTGTCAAGATCGCCGAAATTCTGTTCTATTCATAACACAATAAAGCAGTTTTGTTTATGAAAACTTTTTTCTTTTTCTTAAAAAAAAATCGACTAAAATTATTTATAGCGGAGCTCCTCCCAGGAACCATCGACTGGATTTTAAAGCAAGTGAAAAGGATTGTGAGCTTTAAGTCTGAGCCGAGCGCGGGCTCATGCGTGTGCGTGTTTGGCTTATACTGATTTTTCAATGAAGAAACAACACACAAAGACTGTCTGGGGAGCTCCACTTTCAAGCGCTGGACAAATCAATATTTTATTAGTAAATATATGTAAGTAGTATTCATACACATCCAGTTTCAATTCTTCAAGATTTGATGTAAATGTATCTAATCAGAATATGAACCTCGACCGTTCAGTGTCAGACTGAATAAGTGGCGCAGAATTTCTGCACATGCAGAATGACAATTTTGTTAGCATTTTGTTGTTTTCAGCTGTGTGTGTGCTTTCTTTAGCCTTTTATGGGGTGTTGTGGGTGTCACCAAATGTAAATCAGCTTACGTTTTATTGCAGCTGTGTGTAAATTGGTGTTACAGGAATTTCACACAAAAGATTACTAAAGGAGTAATAACTGGTGTTATAACAAGCATATCTATCGATCTATCTCTCTGTATATATTTCTTACTATTATACATTTAAGAATTAATGAAAATATTCTAGAAAATTAGCCACTGCAGTTAACTGCCCTTAGACCCTCATTATAAGGATTTCTGATCTTTTCTCAGTGTATTTTTTATTATTTTTTTTACTTTGCTAGATTGTACACCTATTCAAGGTTAAGCTTTTTTTTTTTTTTTTCTTTCCTCTGAACAAATCTCTGACATACTGGAACCCTGGTCATAAGTGTACTTGGCTAAGGAAGGGCTTTGTTTGTGTTGCAATGTATCTGGAATTCGTCACATGATCTGAAACAACATTTAAGCACACCTCATAAAAACGAGTGTAATGTTTCCACTGTTGAGCTGTTTACTGTGCATGAAAAGAAGAAATCTGTAATATTCCCTAGAGTAGTCCATGGTAATGAACACAAGACTTATATTCACGTTCCAACCTTTATACAACAGCCGAGCTCACTGACATCGTTAATAAATAGACCAATGAATCAGCTGTTTTGCTTTTTCCAAGTTCTTCCAAATTATTGATTAACATGTACTCAATTTTTTTTAATTTTCATTTTTAATGCTAAAGGCGATACTCAGATAATGAGTACACTGACTCACTCACTGATTTGCCAAATTGCTTAATCCTGCTAGGGTTTGCAGGGAGGCTGGTGCTTATCTCAGCCTACAGTGGGCGAAGCTGGGGTGCATCCTTTACAGCTCACCAGGGCGTCGCAGGGCAACACGGACAAACATTCACACCCACACTCGCACCCAAGGTCAATTAGGAACAGTCAGTTAGCCTAAAGTGCATGTCTTTTGACAGTGGGAGGAAACCAGAGTACACAGAGGAAACCCACACATGCAAACTCCACACAGAAACACCTGAGCCTGGGGCTCGAACCCAGGACCTTCATGCTGTGAGGTGGACGTGCTAATACACCACTGTACTGTTAACCAAATCAGATAATTATAATCTGGTCCCAAAAAAAAAAATGAAGGGAGGAACCAAATGAAACATTCTGTGTTTGCTGGGTAGTTAGAGAAACACGTCTTGCTGCTAAATATCAGGCCAGGACCTGTTTAATTCCTTTTCCGGCCTGTTTTGTTCCTTACTTCAATTCTAGATGGGCACTGATCTGTCATTTGCTGCCACGCCCCTCAGAGTAACCTATCCAGGCGTGCGTGCCTGTCTGCGAACTACATTTCCCACAATGCACCCCGTTTCGGCCTCGCGTGCCAGTATGTAAGCGCTACGTTACAAATTTCTGCACAGTGCACTACGTAGGGCACGAATTATCACCGGTCCGCTCCCTTGTTAGTGCACTTTCTATGGAATTTCTATGTGATTTGGTATTAAAACAGAAACCTCGATAGCTGCAGACGAAAACAGCATGGACGGCGCGCGGTAACGTATCAGTTACTGGCAGAAAACCAGCGAGTTTTGCTTGTTTATGTATCAGCAGCTGCGGGATGCCCGAATTCAGAATGCGTCGTTTGCGTGACTGGACGTCATTTGCGTGAGGCAGCGCTCGTGACGCCCGCTGACTAGCCGCCTGTTGGCTAAGCTACTGCAGGGTTTGTGTTGGGTAACGTTAGCTGGCGAACCTCAAGGGGAGTGGTTGTCAAAGTGTCACCAGTTTGTTTAAAAGAAGGGAAAGAAACAGAAATATCGCTCTGTGCTTCAGTTTGGAGAAAGAACAGGTCAAAAACAGAGGAGAAGCTGAGAGGAAGGTAAGCCGGAATGTGTTTATTACTTTGAAACATGGCGCATTAGCTTACATCAGGTCTAAACATTGACTCTCGGATTAAAGCTAATGGCTATCGAGAACTTTCCTGTCATGCTTTAAAGCTTTCTCTTCTTCTTCTTATCCCTAAATCATCATAGTGACTGATACTATAAGTAGAGATTCATCCTGTCGTATTTATTCTTCATTTAAATATGTTTATCTGTTTATAAAAACAGAACTGTTCACCCTGTCAGACTCATTGTGTTTCTGGAACATTCTCTCTTAATTTTGTTTTTGCTATACTGTGTTATAGCAAGGGAAATTATTGACACACACACACACACACACACACACACACACACACACACACTCGGAACAGTGGACAAACACACACACACTCGGAACAGTGGACACACACAAACACACACACACACACACTCGGAACAGTGGACACACACAAACA
>JAQMYF010000008.1:5600361-5614667 GCA_030014195.1 Neosilurus mollespiculum
TAGACTGTGTGTGGCCCCGGACCTAACATGATAATCATTAAGCACAAGTTACTGAAAAGCCACAAGCTCAGTATTGACTTGTGGACACTACAACTTGTATGACCTTAATATGTTAATTCATGGTCACCCTTTATTAAAATAACCAGCAAGTCATCTCCGTGGCTTCGTATTAATGCCTCCACCGGGGCAGTGGTGGCGTAGTGGTTAAGGCGATGGGTTACTGATACTGAAGGTCAGAGGGTTCAATCCCCAGTACCAGCAACGTTGGGCCCTCAAGTAAGGCCCTTAACTCTCAATTGATCAGTTGTGTAAAAAATGAGAATTGTCCAAAAAAAAAAAAAAAAATCTGGTAAGAGCGTCTGCCAAATGCCATAAATGTTATATGGCTCATTACAACAACCCCCCTGCCCCCACCCCCACCCCCCCATGTTTTGCTAATTGGAATTGAATACTTTTTATGTAGAAAGTAGTAAAAGTGTTGAGGATCCATGTCCAAAAAACGTGTCTTTGAATGACCAGTATTTTTTCTGTGGTGGATCCTTGAATAAAGGAATTTCAGAAGTGATTTTTATTATTGATTACGTTATTGACTGACTTAACTTTTGTATACTTTAGCATGTTTAAACCTGTTTTCCGCTAAGATAACATTCCTAATTTTAAACTACAAGCTGCCTGAACCTCATTTTGCTCATCTGCCAGACCTCAGAAGTCTGCCTTAAAAATCAACACGTTTTAGCTAAAAACGTGTTTCTGTCACTTGTCAGAAAATCCTGGGACTTTCAAACTACCAGTAAATCAAATCTTAGTTACTTTATGTAACGGCTTATGGTTTTGAGATAAATTATAAGGCTCATAATGGATGTAGAACCCAGGAGATCGGGGAACGCTACCTAATGATAACGTAAACGACATTCCATACCCTGGAGTAGTTTTCATGAGCCTTACCCCTATGCCTCGTATGTTTGTGAGTGGGATTACAAAAAAGTTGTATTCAGATTTTCATGAAATTTCTAAGAAAGGAAGACGCCGTTAGCTTTTGAAGGTGATTTGGATCAAATTCTGGATCCAGGGCTGTATTAAAAGATTTTTTAACATTGGTAAATGTTTGAGAGAACTTTGAGAGAACAATTTTGGACATTTTGCTTCATATGGGCGATTGCTAGGCTTGGTGGGGGTTTGCGTTCTCAGTGCTTTTGTTAAATTCTTACATTTGAAGTTGGGTGAATTTCCAAAATGACCAAAAAAAAAAAAAAAGGAAAGATGAATAACTGGCCAAAACTGAACAGGTCTCTTTATACTTTACAGTATACTGTGTGTGTCAGTTTCATTTAAAAGTGCAGAAAGTCGACTCAAATCATTTATTTGTACATTTTTAAAAAGCGCTGTATTGTCTGTGCAGATATAAATACGAACGCTCTCTTGAACGTGCGCACCGCACAGTAAACACAACATGCCACAAGTGAGCTGCGATACACGTAGAAAAAAGTTGATTTTGTCGTTTTCTGATGAACACATGCAAAAATTAGATGAATGATTGAAAAATAGCGACTCGTGCCACAATATTTGCGCTTGATAAGTGGAAATGGCTCTTATCGATAAATTGTTCGACCTTTGGCTTCAATGTCGCAATACCAGTAAAAAGTATCAAAATTAAGAGTGACATCATTATGTTTACTTGTGAAAACGTCATGGCTGTAACTGCTGATTTCTTCAGCCATTTCCAAACTCGCCACCTTGGCCTGTTTGTTTTAGTTAAATCTAATCCCGTGTTCCTCACCCTCATAGCTCTCTTATTGTTTCTTCAGACAAAAGGTAAAGCCTATGATTTGGTATAATCTTAGAGCTGGTTTACATAAAGCCTTAAATATGTGTCTTTAATAAATATTGCATATTGTTGTTTAGAAACAGCAGTCTGTGTGTGTTGAGGCGTTCTTCTTAGAGATCTGACCTAATCCATTTTGTAACGAGACTCTTTTCAAAAGCAGACTAAAGACTAAAAGCTTGGCAGCACGATTGAAAGTTGATCCACAAGGAGAAATGTAGGGAAGAGAAGGACATGAAGGAAAGGATAGGACTGACAGTGAGTGTGAGAAATTGGATTTGGAAAGGGAGAGAGACGTGATCTGTTTTACATGCCTGAGGAAAGGGCTGATTTAAGCCAGAGAGAACCGTGAGAGCGTAATGGAGATGTACTGGTTAATAATGACCTAACGACGGTATTAAGTGACATCTGATTCAGGTGCTGTTTTCTAAGCTGTCAGTAAAATGAACAGTGAACAATCCCTCATGTATTTCTCAGTTTATTCTGTAAACTGCAAATGAAAAAGTTTTACCGGATTACTCGGAGTAATGTGAGATTCACATTGTGGACGTCGGGTCTGTGTGCTTTGTACAGCCATTGTTATGCTTTATAGGTAGATTTGTTCCTGTTTCAGTGGACAACCTTTCACCCAGTAGAGACTTGTGCCTTGCACAAGAGCACCCGCTGGTATCCGAACACTATGCGGCTGTCATGTTAGGTGACTCAGAATAGCATGCGAGTGAGTGCGGGTCAGCTGGGTGAAGACAGGTTTTCCTCAGCGATGTAATGACCTCTGCCGAAAGCCACGGCGGTTCTCAAACAACAGACTGCGCCAGATCGTGTGTCAGAGGGACATCAGCTTTACTCAAAGTGATTAAATCATTCAGTTTAAAGAGCGCAGGGCTCCTGGTGGCCGTGTGTCGTCTCTCAGTGCCCTGATTCAATCATCCTTGAATGATGAAGTCACATGTGGTTTAAGATAAAGACTTTGAGGTCAGTTGAAGAAGCAGCTTTTATTTGTAACGCGAATTTCTTTTCTTTACACATCCCAGTCTGTCACGCCTCAGTCTCACCTAGCCAGGATTACTTCACTGCAGACATTGTTTTGCCTCCCGTGGGTCAACCGGAAAATCCTGTAAGTGCACTTCCATCGCAATATTGAGAGCTGGGGGGGGGGTTTTCTTCTTCCTGGAATCTTCTTCCTGGAAGATTTTTTGTGTCGAAATTTATTGTGAGTCATCAATTAACCCCGCATTATTTTTTCATTCGGGTACCGTGTCTTATTGTCATATTTGTGACAGACCGCCTCCAAAATCCACTGTAGACTCAGACACGGCTCTCATGTTTCAACCGACTATGTGTAGCCTTTGTGTTAGGGGGTTAGGACCGGAGTGCACGGTCAGTTGTGATGCAGCCTGGAGCGTAAAGGGTTAAAGACTTTAATCAAGGCCCCGACAGTGGCAGCCTGGCAGTGCTATGGCTTCAACCCTGTGACCTCATGATCAGTAACACAGACCCTTAACACTGAGCCACTGCTTACCTTTTTATGCACACTTAATATCTCAGTGTTATTCCCCTGTTATACTCCCACTTTGGTTTTATTCTGATTTTAACATGTTGGATAAGTCTTATTGTTCTTCAGGTTTCAGAGCATTCCTGGAGTTGATCTGTGCCTCAATTGGCTGGTTACACTCTTGATGATCAGCTCTGTACACTACACACCGAGTCCACACAATCGTTTAGCAGTAGAGGCTGCACGTAAACAGGGATTTTAATTTTCATAGTAACTGACATGTTAAAATGTGAGCTTGTTTGGGTCATTCTCTGAAACTGGTACCATAAAGTGTGACATTCGCAATCCCCACGTTTCAGTGAAGTCCTGCTTATATCCCTCTATATTGATCATTGTTACAAAGACAGTGAGAACTACTTCATGCACATAACTGCACTTTTATTAGTAACAAACTCGAATAAATCCGTATGGACATCAAATTCAACTTCGGTTCATTCACGTATGGACACGAAATTCGTCCCATTTGTTTTTGGTGAATAAATTAATTAGTGCGTGAAAACGTGTGAAGTAAATTCACTTCAGGAGGAACTCAATTATACAGTGAACGTAGTAACAAGGAGCCTCAGCCCTCACAGGATAAATGGGTCGGTTCCATGTGTGACTGGCGTCGACACCACTGGTTACATGTGGAACTGTAAATTGTTGTGCGATTCTCAGTCCACAAAGTAAGAAAAACAGAAATTTCTACTTTGGATATAAATTTTAATGCAAGATCTTTATTACAAGTCCTACTGTTTACACTTTGAGTTGATACTTCGGTGATAACATGGCATGAAACTTGAGTAACTAAAAAAAGTCACAGTGTTCGTCCACACATTGCAACTAAATTTACATTTACAACTTTTTGCTGGATGTATCCGAATGATTTTGTCTGACATGCTGTATGTGTCCATGTGGTATGTTTTGGGCAGGGATTTCTCTTTTAATTCTTTATAGTTTTTGGGAAATATTAGGTCCAAATGTGAATCATTAAAATTTGACCCAGTTTCAGAGAATGATCCTTTTACAAATCTGTAGAAAAAATAATGACTAACTACTAATAACTCTGGAATGTGAAATTGTCCGCTGGTCTGGACTAAGCTGTCTGGTGGCGTTTCACTGATCAAAGTGCAAATCATTTCTTCCACATTTCTCGTTTTCAGTGTGAGAATTGTTCAAAACAAGGGCCAATAATTTCGCAGCTAACTCTAGGTTTTTCTTAATTTATTCATTCATTCGTTCATTTTCTAAGCCCCTTAATCCTAATTAGGGTCGCAGCGAGGCTGATGCCCATCTCACACGCACACAACCATTCACACACTCACTCACACCTAAGGGTGATTTGGAACAGCCAATTAGCCTACTGTGGATATTTTTGGGCTGTTGGAGGAAACCGGAGTACCCGGAGGAAACCCACACAAGCATAGAGAGAAGATGAAAAATTCACACAGAAACGCCTCAAGACCAGTGGAAACGAATTCGACATGTTACCAATGCGGACCAAACTCCGGCTCCGGCAATACAGAGACCGAACGGCCCGTAGCAACAGGTCCGGTATTCCATATTCCCGGAGCACACCCCACAAGATAGCCAGAGAGACACGGTCGAAACCCTTCACCAAGTCCACAAAGCACATGTGGACAGGTTGGGCAATCTCCACTGCCCCCTCCAGGATGAAACAATGCTCAGCCCCACTCGAGATCTAGTCCGTGTCTCTCAACCTCGTGCACCAGCTCAGGCTCCCTCCCAGACAGAGGCCGGCAGACCCCACGCCTTCGGCTGCCACCCGGCTCTCACTGCACCCGACCCCTATAGCATCTGTAGGTCCATGGGAGGGTGGACCCATATCTCCTCTTTGGGCCGGGCCTGGCTGAGCTCCATTGGCAGAAGCCTGACCACCAGGCGCTTGCCTTTAAGCCCCTCCCCCAGGTCTGGCTCCGGGGGGTACCCTGGTAACCCGCATCTGGGCAAGGGAAACTGTGTCCTCGGAATATCAATCCAGAAGACGGTTATTTTCAAGTGAAGCGCTCTATAATTATATTTTTACTGGCATAGAGAGTTCTCTAAGGTCCCTAAGGAGGTTTAAAGTCACTGTTGTAGTGAGCATATACAGTGTAGTGGATAGGAAAGTATTTTAATGTGGCCCGACTGAGTGGTGATGAATTAAATTTAATTAAACAAGTGAAACAGGTTAGTAGAGTGACAGAGCAGATATTTACATGGATACAAGGTATTGCAGGAATTGGCGCAGGGGTGGCTCCATGGTTAAGGCTATGGGTTACTGATCAGAAGGTTGGCAGTTTAAGCCCCAGTACCACCAAGCTGCCCCTGTTGGGGCACTTAAGTAAGGACCTTAAACTTCAACTGCGCAGTTATATAAATGAAATATAAAAAAACAACAACTGTAAGGTGCTCTGGATAAGACCGTCTGCTATTTTGCATGGGTTGTTTAAAAGTACCATTGAATCTGGTGATGCTGATCAGGCGTGTGAGTAATTCAAGTTTCACAGCTCAGAATAGGAGCACCAGTATCACCAGTAAGCTGTGTAATGTTTCCCATATGCTCATTGTACTGCTTTGGTTTCTGTCCTTCAGGCACTTATTCTGCAAGTGTATGTGTGCAGCCAGTGAACAACCTTCCCCCTAGTGCTGGCGTGTATGCGTATAGCGAGCTGGCATGGAGAATGGAGTGCACAAACATCAGGGGGCGCTCACACAGGGTGAAGTAATGCCACTGCCCTCCTCCAGCCAATCAGAGGTAATCAAAGAACTTTTTATAGCAAAAGATGCTATTGGTTGGTGATTTCTGGATCAGGAATCATCGTCAGGGGGTCAAGTTTTGTGATGCACGGGGCTCAGTGACACTGCCCAGCCAATCCAACAAGTTCACATCACTACCAGGCTGGAACAGCCAGTCAGGAAGGCAACGTGTCTCTGAGCATGCCTGGAGTTGTAACACCCGTGCACACTTTAAAAGGCATGGACTGATGTTGTCGTAAGGAACCGCTGATGATTAAATAGCTAGTAACATAAATTCACCACAGGTATTTTTAATGCTTTGTGTATGAGTCATAATACAGTTATAATTACAATTACAGTACAGTTACTAATCTCCCCAGAAAACTAGACATACCTGACTTTAATTCACAAGGTTGATTATGTTATGCCTACTCTGTCTACAGTTTAAGAATACTCTGTGGGTGTGTATACTGTGTGTGTTTCAAGACAGGCGCTAAGAAACCTGTACTTCCAAACATAATGTAAAATAACCTGAGGTTACTGAGAACTGATGGAGAGATGGCTGGTGTAAATGCGCTGACAGGGCTGACCCTCCATGTGTTCCAGAGATAAAAAGACAGCATTTTTTTTTGTGTCCATATCAGATGTTTGTTGTTAACAGATGTTTTAAGGAGGATCGATTTTTAGTTTCATGGAACCAAGGGCAGCAGGACCAAAACAAATGCACTGAAGTGAGGCTGGGGCTCATTTCTTTCTCACTCAGTCGGTAGATTCCTTTGTTTTTTTTTGTTTTTCATTTTCTGTGTTTGTAAAAGAAAACACGGCATAAAGCCAGCACCGGGAGAGCATTACCACAAAATCCCCTAGAGTGTGTGTGTGTGTGTGTGTGTGTGTGTGTGTGTGTGTGTGCGCGCCCCACAGCATTGTTATTATGCCATCAAAACCTCGTGCTGTCTCACGCTGCTAAACCCTTCTGGTTTTATTCTCAAGCTGTTGAACGTTATATAACAATTACTGTAGGTGAGGGGACGATTCAGTTCACTAATATCCGCTGAGCCTGACGAGAATAATTGTTTTAGTTTACACTACACTGGGACATAAATAACACAAAACAGATCTGTATTGTCCATTTTTACATTTTTAAAGCACAACGGTGGTCACGCGTACTCGAGCACAATGTTTGCGGATGCTCTATGTCAGTATCTGTTGAAATTCATTCAAAGTTTGGGAAAAGGTCATATTCCGTAGCCTTTTTTGTGTATTGTGGGGATGGCGTTTTGATGAATTTCAGAGTCATTGACCGTCACAAACTGTGTGTTTTGTCGGCTGTCTTAATTCAAGCATTATCCCCAGTTTGGGCGGTGGATAATGTTTATTATTCATTCGAAATATTTTCTCGGGTCTGATTGGTGGAATGTCATCAACTAATTCTTGGTATTCTTATATGAGCCAATTTATCCATCACTGACATCTGATAAGTAGAATGATTATTGCACGACTGAGGGGTCATGTGCTATTAATATCCCCCCCACCCCCGGCAGACTGCTCCACCTACCACCTTAGTACAATTTACAGTGAAGTAATGCGGTCGTGTGATGTCAAAACTTCCATTTTATTTTCTCACTGTTTATGCTGATGAAAACCGTACCTGAGAGTGAGGAGCAGCGACCAAGACAGTGACACAAAGTTCCACCACCCAACATCACCCTCAGTAGGGTGTAGCATATCTGTTTTGTTTGCCTCGTATGTTCCTCCCCTTTCTTATCTCCCGTAAAAAGTTAGCAAGAAAATGGCTGCCTGCTTTCAAGACTACGGGTGTGACATGCCGATACAGTTGAGTTTGATGGAACAAAGAAAATCGAATTTTTTAAAATAAATAAGTCAACACATCCTTACCCTCGAACACTATAATTCCATATTTTTGTGGAATTTGTGCAGAATTAATTGGAAACGCGTTAGCGGGGAAAAGCAAGCAATAGCGCTCGGCACCGCCGGCTGACTCACACCGCCTATGATTCTCTTCTCTCTGGACACCCTCATTAGGCCATACCCCAGTGACCACTCACTCACTGCTAGCATAGTAATGTGACTATCTACTTTAAAAATATTTAGAATTAATAATAAAATAATTATAGAATTTTGCTTTCGTATGAGATGGAAAATTATTCAGATCTTGGAGGGTGTTATCTGGGTAATGCCCCTCCCTGATGTGAAATCATTTTCCATATCATACCTCGCCTCATTTAATAATTCTCACGATAATAAACCAATTAGATGGTAATATATAATATTATGGGATGTCTATGATTTTAACTCTCCTATGTATCACAACCAGTCATCACAGTGCAGTGCCAGTTATGATCTGTGCCCATGATCCACTCACTCTACTTTATCTTCTGTAGTTCCGGCCGTACACATCCATGTCATTCTGAAACCTCGAATCTCAGTCGGAAATGAGCGTTTCTAGTTTAGGAGCTAAACATGTAGGTTAATCTTCAGGAGAAGGAACTACGTTTAGCCCCTGGTTACCTGACCATGCCCGAACATGGAACTTAATGACTTGCCTCATGCGTAACAGTGTTCTCGCGTTGTTTTCTGTCGTCGGTCACTCACACAAACGTGTCATTATTGGCATGTTGCAACACCAGGGGAAGTTTTGTAACCCCATATGTAATTCTGAACTAAGGGTTGGTACACGTTCAACAGCGTGGGGCATTAGAATAGCTTCCAGAAGAGTGGCACACTTAAAATAAAGTCAAATTGTATGTTTTTATCATCAGAGGCATATAAAAACAGTGGTGTAAAGCTTCTGCACTTGGTAATTATCATGATGTTATGGATCTGTTTTGATAAACACTTGAATTAACCACCACCTAAATGGTTTATTACACCCAGGACTCTTGCATTCTTGGTTCTTGCATAAGTTTGGTTTAATAATCTACAGGATCTCGGAGAAGAGTGCTGCAACTGCATGTTTTTTTCACATTCTCATGATAAAAAATGTTTGCATACCATATATCTGCCATTGCATGTATCTCATCTACTCAGAAGATCCAATGGTTAAGGTAGGCATTTTACTGGAATTTTTACGACTTGATTGCGTTTGTGTGCGCAGGGTTTCAAGCAGGGCCGCTCGGTGCTGAACTCGTTGCTCTCTGGAGCCTTCGCAGGAGTTGTGGCTAAAACAGCTGTTGCGCCGCTGGACAGGACCAAGATCATCTTTCAAGGCAAGACACGTTTATCCAAACCAACACCATGAGTATGAAATGTTCTTTCAAGCTGCGCACAGAAATCTGATTGTTTTTGGCAGGTGAAAGCCTCTGTAGTGCTCAATGTAAATATAAACACGGGAAATATAAATGGGTGAAAGGGAAGATAGAGACGAGTGCAAGTGTTACTGATTCACTGGGATTCAGTCGATTTGCCTGAAAGTGGAATCTCGGAGTAGAATCATTTGGTTGTGTTTCAGTGGATAAATGAGACCTTGTGTTAGTCACAGGTTAGACAATGAAAAGGGGGTGTGGGCCTCGTAAACAGGGCTCGTGGTCCCTGTGATGAACACAGTGTACACAATTTTTTATGTATAGTATCTTTATTCATTTATACAGGGGTTAATGAGTCCCTCCAGGAATCTGCGTTGTCACGTGAATTCAATCAATCCTCTTACGTTCTGTGTGACCTTGCAACTTTAAACAATCATCAAAACTTTTCTGCAAATTTGGACAATTGTTGCTCATAACACGGATTTCTAAAATTATAGCAGTCCATCATTACATCGATACATCATTTCCTCCTTTAATATATTTTAATTTTATTTTTATTAATTAATGAATTCATTTGCCGAGCAGCTTAATCCTTCTGGGGTCATGGGGAGGCTGGTGGCTATCTCTCGGTGAAGGAGTGCATCCTGGACAGCTCGCTAATCCATCACACGGCCAACACACCCACACACACACACACACACACGGGCAATATGGAACTGCCATTTAGCCTAATATGCATGTCTTTGGACTGTGGGAGGAAACCCAAGTATCTAGAGGAAACCCATACAAGCATGGTGAAACGCAGAAATGCCCTCACCGAGCCAGGACTTGAACCCTGGACCCAGGACTTGAATTCAATTCCCACCTGTCAAGTATTGCCATCCCTATCACACGCCCACCACACACCAGCATGCACATGCTCCCTCCAGGACACGCAATGCTGCCGCCTGCCTCTTTACCAACTGCTGTATATTTGGGGGCGGCCTAATACACTCGGAGTGAAAGCGCTAATTGTTTTTGGGAAAATCTGCTGCAATTTTGGCATTTTAGTAACTTAAATCTTAAATAACAAATCTTTAGGCGATATTTTAACATTTGTCCCTTTTTTCCCTTCCTTTTAGTTTCCTCAAACAGATTTTCAGCCAAGGTGAGTGTTTCAGGGTACCTGGGGTGTGGTTATGTTTAAGGTGCCAGCAGGTGAACGCTAAAAGTATTTGCATCCATATGAAGTGAGTGAGAATAAAAAAGGTGGATACAGTACATAGCTTCAATGATGTGGTGTACATATTTAGAGATGTGCATTCAAAAGCCGTGCAACTCTTTGTATGTACGTATGTTTATTTATTTAATTTATTAATTTTTTTAAATGGGAAACAGGAGGCGTACAGATTGATCTATCGCACCTATCTGAAGGAAGGCTTCCTGAGCTTATGGAGGGGCAACTCAGCCACCATGGTGAGGGTCATCCCCTATGCTGCCATCCAGTTTTGTGCCCACGAGCAATACAAGAGGCTGTTAGGACACTATTATGGCTTTCAGGGCCAGTGAGTACCTTCCATACAGTCTAACATGCACGATTCTAAAGATTGAGATGAGTGAATATTACAGGACACTGTTTCATAGTTCAGTACATCCAGAGAAATAAAGTGTGCTGGTTAGGAGCTGCGTGCCAACAGCAGGTGCTACTACTGTTCACTCGGATTTATTGTGGGAATTAGTATCAGTGTTATGATGTACACAATGCTGGCAGGGTTAAGATTTGTGTTTATTAGGAATGTAATCGAAACCATAATTTTTGTCCGACAGAAACTCGAGGCCATATATTTAAACACAGCTTGCCCATTATAAACAGCAACAAAAGTGTGTTTTGTATTGCTGTCCTCTCTGTTTCAGGGCGCTGCCTCCCGTGCCAAGACTCTTTGCTGGTTCTCTGGCTGGCATCACAGCGGCAATGCTCACTTATCCACTCGACATGGTGCGCGCCCGCATGGCAGTCACGCCGAAAGAAATGTAAGAGACCATCGTGCTGTTTCTATATTTTTGTAAACACGGTTTATTCAACACACTGTAATACCTCTCTGATGTGTGTTTCACAGGTACAGTAACATAATGCACGTGTTTGTACGGATCTCTCGAGAGGAAGGACTGAAGACCCTCTATAGGGGATTCACCCCGACTATACTGGGCGTGATTCCTTACGCAGGCCTTAGCTTCTTCACTTATGAGACACTTAAGAAACTCCATGCAGGTACATTCTGTTGTGAGAGAGAGTAGCTGATGTTTATCAGCTATATTTGCAGCCATGAGCTCGTTTAGCTTGTTTTGTGCGGCTCTTGAAATCCACGAAAGGCTTCAAAATTTAAAGAATCCTCAAAAGCATCGCAGTTATTACTTATCCGCCTCATACAGAGACTGACCTACTGGTACTCACTGATCTAGTTTTCTCTATCCTGGGAATTTCCTTAGCACCGTACATTAGGGCTGTGTTCAGATTGTTCATCATATAGATCATTCACTAGTAAATAAGGGCAGACGGTCGATATGTCACAGACACTAGGGGTGTTACACTGCTGTATAATTCATTCATTCATTTTCCAAACTGTTTAATCCTATTAGGGTTGTGGGAAGGCTGGAGCCAACACTGGGTGAAGGCGGAGCTCACCCCGAACAGCTCGGCAAACCATCACAGGGTCAACACATACAGGTCCATTCACGTTCACACCTAGTAGGAGGAAACTGGAGTATCCGGAGGAAACCCACACAAGCATTGCCGGATTTTTCCTCATTTTTCTCCCCTTGTTTTATTCATATGGACTAATTATGGAGAAGCAAATGGACTCCAGGGTTTTTTTTTTATTAACCCAAAACTGGAGGAAACTGTATAAACAAACATACGGAAAACAAAAGCAAAGCTAATGCGGGTCGAGTGTCAAAGCAAAACACCTAAAGCCCTGGAGCTCATGGGAAAACGCCGTGATCCGGGTGGAGCGTGTGTTTACTGATATCCAACAGGCCTGGACTTGCTGTAGGTGTGTACTAAAGCATGTGAGCGCCCATATATAATTTTTAGGTCATATCGCCCAGCCTTAAGTACACATTGTAATCGATGTGTCTCTTTTGGCTGCGACATGTGACGGTCAAGGTCAGTGGATGTAGGGTGCAGCGTCTGTGCACTATGTTTACGTTTGAGAATTAGAACAGAAGTCCAAAATGGCTGATTCACTCTGTAGTGGACTAAGTAGTGCGCGAGTGGAAATCCTGAACACAGTGTAGGTATCAGTCTGCCCCATTTTTACAAAATGTTTTCACGCCCGACACTGATAAGCTTTGGAGGTGTGAAGCTCCATCGGTTCTCAGTAAACAGGTCCGTTATGTTTTTGTGCTCGATAGATAACGTCTCAGAAGCTCAGAAATGAAAGTGTTTACACACCTGCGGCTTTGATCCTTAAATAAACCTGGGTGCGCTTTGTGTGTTTCAGAGAAGACTGGACGAGCTCACCCCTACTCATACGAGCGCCTGGCGTTCGGCGCATGCGCCGGCCTTATCGGTCAGTCGGCTTCATACCCGCTGGACGTGGTGCGACGGCGGATGCAGACAGCAGGCGTGACCGGCCACATGTACAGCACCATCCTGGGAACCATGCGCGAGATAGTGTCCGAGGAGGGCATCATTCGTGGCCTATATAAAGGCTTGAGCATGAACTGGGTCAAAGGGCCTATTGCTGTTGGCATTAGCTTCATGACCTTTGACCTCACTCAGATCCTGCTACGCAAGGTGGGTGCTCGATAGCTCATCACATCACAGAAGACTTTTTAGGGGCTACACGAGACACGAGATGTTGTCCTGTACCCCTGTCTCTGAGGCATCCTGGAAAGGGTAAACAGGGTCTTCTTGCTGGAGGCAGGAGAGAGAGAGTGGAAACTAGCACACACGCCGGCGGAGAAATCAGGAACTAACACACAAGCACAGACGGGACACTTGTGGAAGTCCACATTTTGCAGTAATGTGAAGTGATATTTTAATGATTTTAGTTTTCTGAGTTGGAGAAACTCTTGGTACACACTGTGTGTGTGTGTGTGTGTGTGTGTGTGTGTGAGAGAGAGAGAAATACAGAAATAGAGTTACAGACAGACAGAATGTATATGCTAAATGATCTCTCTCTTTATACTGCCATCTCACATGTGTCTGGGTCTGGCCATGTTCCATGAAAGTGCCATGTTCATGCTTGAGCCGGGTGATAAAAAAATTCTATATCCATACATAAATGTTTATGAAACATTCATATTTTCTACAGTATCATGCAGTTAAAGCAGGAGCCAATCAGGAGATAGAAATGATTATAGACTCCGATTGGTTAAATATGCCAACCAGTAAACAAGAGCACTCAGAGAGCACAAACCTCCTCCGATATCCACAGTGTTAAAGGATCCTTTGGAAAAAAAATCCAGAGTTTGATCTGGATCATCTCCAAAATGTAACAGTGTCTTCCTTTTCCAAAGCCCCGCCTGCGATAGGAACTTCACTTTGTTGTGTAATTCTGCAAACAAAAGCCGTGTACAAAGCCAGAACCTCTTGGCTGAGGTGATGATAGAGAAGGGGCGGAGCTCAGGCTTTGTTGTTGTGTGGTGTCTCATAAAATGGTCTTGAAAATGAATTCAAAAACCTAAATGTCTAAACTGCCGACTCATGTTTGAGACGTATTTTAAAAGATGATACAGTTAGCAGGAGGGGAAAAAACATCATATATTTATATATGAATCCTGATCCAGACCTTCTATACATGTTTGTAGATACCCTCTGTATCTCTGTGTTCTGTCATCTGTATCTCTGTGTTTTCTCAACTGTATCTCTGTGTTCTCTCATTTGTATCTCAGTGTTCTCTCATCTGTATCTCTGTGTTCTCTCATCTGTATCTCTGTGTTCTCTCATCTGTATCTCTGTGTTCTCTCA
>JAQMYF010000008.1:5631951-5650242 GCA_030014195.1 Neosilurus mollespiculum
GCCCTCGCCCACAGTCGGCTGAGATGGGCGCCAGCCTCCCCGCGACCCTAATTAGGATTAAGTGGTTCAGAAAATGAATAAATATCTGAAAAAAGCACTACTGTGTCCACTTTCTGGAGAAGACATTTTTGACAGACAAAGCTATATAGATTATAAATAGAGCTTACAAGCTGCAGAACATCTTTCTAGATTGTATGAAAATAAACCTCCAAAAGTAAAAGCTACTATTTTTGTTACAGTGAAGAGAACTGAATTCTGTACTTGGTCAAAATTTGAGAAATATTTTCCTCTGATAACACAATTTATCGTAACTGAGATAAGATTTCACTGGTGTATCTGGGACTTCTCGCCCTCTATACAACAATAAACAAGAAACAGTCATAAAGTATGCAAGTGTCTACTTAAAGGGGTCCCTTGTATAATTTTAAAAAGACAACCCTGACCATGAAACAGCCCAATTATAGTATATAAATATCAAGTTATTTGTGGGTACAGAATAAACAAAGCTCCGGATGAGGAAGGATTTTTAACCTAACATTGATGAGTGACAGAATGAACCTACAGTTTTTTTTAAATATAATCCAATGACAATCAATTGATATAAAATATAAAGATGCTTTAAAAAGGATGGAGAGAAAGACAGAGATTGGCAGACCAAATGAGTGGCAGGAGGTAGGAGGATAAACCGTGCCCGCTTTTGTGGCACCCCAGCTGAGCGGACATTTTGTTGACATGGGAGAAGGTTTTAAGCAGTAGGTGGGAGAAAGGGTGAAATGGGGAGAAGTTTGAGGAGGGAGAGAAAGTGAGAGGCCCACAAAAGTGTCATTACTAAGCTTGATTTCACTGAGTGCTGAGATGATTAAACCTCCAGCGAGAGGGAGAACCAGGGGGTGTGTGGTGGTGGGGAGGGGTAAGAGAAATGGGGGTTTGGTGCAGGGACAGGTCTATTGAAGCGGTGTTGGTGGAGGAGGGCTTTTTTTCTGCTGAGTAAATGAAGCTTAAAGTGGTGGGTATAAAGGAATCTAAGCCAGCAAGTTCAAGCGGACCACTCGCCCCATTCATGCTCATCCTTCCCCAGCCGGTGTTCGGTGAGGTAATGGCCTCTCCTCTTAAAGGGGTAATGGCAGCCATGCTGTTTAATATCAAGTGCAGTTACAGTTAAGGGTCTTCTCATGTTTCAATAGCAGCATGGATTATTTCTAGACAGCCATTAATTTGGTTTGGGTTTCTTTTTCTTGTTCCTGTATATCTTGTACAAATTCAATCCAGACAAATGAAGAAATTACAATTTACTCTTAATATTAGTTCCTCTTGAAGATGTGCCATCAGTTATTTGCTTAATAGTGGCACAAATCTCACAGATGGACTGTTATTGATACTCAGTTTGATGTCAGGATTTCAAGAGTGGGTGAAATAGTGCTACACTTGTGGCTTGTGGATTGTCCTATCAAAACGATCTGTTACTTTTCATATCTGAGTCAAAAGGACTACAGGGACAGAAAGTTGCTGAGAGGGACAGTTCAGTACTAAAAAGAAGAAGGATTGAAGAATCTCAGCCTGCCAAAAAGATCACATAATAAGGGACCACATGGTGCCAAATCACCAAATCTGCCGCACATCCCTTTGTTTCTGAATAAGCACATTTGGTTTTTTGTTTTTTTTGTTTTTTTGTCTGTGGAAATTTCTGCCTCAATCAGAAACAATGTCAGTGACTCCAGAATGTGTACCATGTCTGTGTTTTCATTCTTGTCCTCATGGCATCACTAGACGTTTCGTATGAATCATGGTGGAACTAACATCAGACATAAAAGAGTGCATAGGTGTCAATCAGTCTGCCATTGTGAGGAGGCAAAGAAGAGGACCAGTCAACAAATTATGACAGCCAGTAACCATGGGAAATATTTACACTACGAACAGAGGATGGATTAAATATCATGCTTTCACTGAATTATACCTAAGTGATATTTCAAATACGGAATATAAAATGAGGGGAATCCCTTCTCCAACCATGTGCTCTGTTTGTCTGTCTGTCTGTCCATCTGAGAGCAGCATCATAAACAAAAGTGAGAACTTAAGCAATTACTGCCTCAGACTGTTTAATAAAACAGTCAGACTCATTTACATTTGGTCCCAGACAGGCAGAGACTAGGCCAACCGTGCAGATGAGGCGACAAGCAGACAAGGCCCCCTCCCCTCTCCGCTGACCTTGACCTTTGGGGTCATTCTTCACCTGCTGCAGAGGCATTCAGGCCACTATAGTCCGACCATGCTCTTTCCATGCGTTCCCACGGCCCCAAAAGCTCTCACCAAGAATGAGAATGTTCTTGAACTTAATATTTATGTTTGCTCCCCTCCCCCCCACAAGACTACTATTGTCTGGTTCTGTTGGTCTATAGTCTCCTAGCGCCTCTTCCAACTGAAGATTAATATTTGCAACTTGGGCGACACCACTGAACTCATACATGGCTGCATTATGGACCGTTAATGTCTACAATGAGGTATGGCAAGAGATCAGTGCCAGAAATAGTTCCCTAATTTCCAAAGAATGAACAGGAGCAAACAAGGAATTATTATTAGTTTTATTTTGACATGCTATACATTTATCCTGACTTGCTACATTTAGTTCAGTGAGGGAAGAGGGTCTTTATAATACAGAGTGAAAATTTGATAGGTCTCTTACTCTGACGTAAAGAAGTACTGTGTCCTGTCTCTTCACCAAAACCAAAAATACAGATGCTACTTGTAATATTCGGGTAAATGCATCTATTGAAAGTATGCGGAGGATCACTTCAAATAACTTCACTGAACCATTACACTTTTATTCCGAGATATCCCCTTTTTTGATTGTTTACAATACCATACAGTATATAATGTATATACCACTAGATCAGGGGTGTCCAATTTTATCTGTAAAGGGACGGTGTGGGTGCAGGTTTTCACTTCAACCATCAGTAGCCACAACTTCCACCTGTTTCAATCAAGAAAAAATAAATAAATAAATAAAGACTAGAATGCACAATAGTGTTTCAATTTTGAAGCCAGGTGGCAGCCATCGTGGTGAGACCCCCTTGCTTTATGATCTCAAAATGGAGCTATTGAAAGCCAACACAGCTCGAAATATTTTACTGAAATTTGTAATGAATTAAAAAATAGAATAAAATAAAATAAATTCTGCTTAAAAAAAACTCTACTCTTTCAGCTGTGCATAGCTGAAATTTTGCAAAAAAAAAAAAAAAAAAAAGGTTTTAAAATGAAATGTACATCCCAGGTGTAATTATTTACATTTTCCCATCTTTTCATGCTATTTGAGTTGAACAGTAAAGTGGTCTCACCAAGATGGCTGCCACCCGGCTTCAAAATTTAAACATGGGTGGAAGGTGTGGCTACTGCTTCGATGAAGTGAAAACCTGCACCCACATCGACCCTTTGTGGGTAAGATTGGACACCCCTGCACTAGACATAATATTGGTTGATTTATTTCTAGGCTGAAACTAGCATGAAAATGATTTGAGGGGAATCATACAGACCTGTTGTGTGGCATCCCTATAGCAGGTCCAGGGAAGATATTATTTACTTTTGATCATACCTGAATTCTTGCCAAGAAGCTGCCTCAAAATAAGTCCCCCTGAATAGAGAAATGTCCATCTAAGACGTGCAGCTAGTTCTGCATTTTTGCTGATTATTTGTTTTCTTTTTTGTTTTCATCTGGTCCTGTTTTTTTTTTTTTTTTTAAATTCTCACAATCACACTTCTTGAGCTAAAATATTACGATTCAGGGGCGTATTTCTGAAGGACCACTCAGCCACATGGGCTGCTCTATGCTAGATCATCACCACCTTCTCAGCATTCAGTACATGGCAGACAATTCACTCCTGGCACATAAAGGGTCAACCCTCCCGCTCTCCTCCTTGACTTCCTGTTCGTATTCGGAGGTGATTGGCTGTGAGCAGATCCTTGCTTCTTTTATTGTGCAGCCCCAGTGGCTTTGTGTCATCTCATTCTACAACTGAGCATCTGAGAAACTGATCCATGTTTGTTTCTATAAAGAAAACACCAGAATTTAAAAATAACGGCTCTTTTATTGATGTGATGGATCAGGTTTATTCAGTAGTGGCATTATTTGAGGTGGAAGGGGGGGGCTGTGTCAACATGTCTTTGCATCTGTTTAGGCTGGATGACATATGTGCAGTCAGGCTAGGCTGCATATGCAAATCACTTTCTCACACAGCCATATACGCTGAGCCAGACACTATTCACTCGTTTAACCCCGCCCTAAATGAACGCACACCCAGACTTGATTCAGGCAACACACACAAAATAATGGGTTCCCTTCTGTCCGAGACAGACAGACCTCCCTGAGCACCCCATCCCCCAAAGACGAACCCCAAAAAAAACCCATGTTCAAGTGCAAAGGCACCAGACATTCACTGTAGACCCCTCTGGAACCCCCACCCCCCACCCCCCCGCCCCATTCTATTGCCACCAACATGCTCAGCCGCGAGCAGACTAGCAATGCGGGAGCTCCATTTTATCGCTGTTGTGTGTCTATACTTTGCCCCTCCAGCCCAGACGGACCCCGTCTAAGTCTACTCTTTGCCGCCACCATATCAAACCGAAACAAAGGTAGTTCTGTCTGTTCCAGTGTACCTAATGACGGTGCTCATTTGAATATGAGAAGCTAAATGCGGTTATATCTTCAGTCTAAGCTGTCGGATTTCTGCAGTGGCGATCCGCAGGTAGAAAAGACAGCAGGCGGTTGGATGAAAAGACTGAGGTTTAGAAGAAGTTTGCTTTAATCTTATGTAATGTTTGATATCCAGGGGAGGTGTCATCTGCATTTTTCACCTACAGAATTCAGAACTATTGCTCTACTGTAGTTTGGGGTTGGCTAAAAAGGAGTATGACGACGTCCCAGATTTCTGACAGTTCTTGGTCTAAAAATAGGGCTTTCAGAATTAGACACCATTTCCAATAAGGAGAAACTGCGTTTGCCACCTGGAATAACAGTCTTGAATATAACGTTGTTAAAGGAACTTACATTTACACCTCGACGCAGGAAGTGCTCTGACAGTCCTCCATACACACAATATACATACATCATATCCAGTACATAATGCACATACACACAAGCGTAGACAATGCAGAGTGCTACTGTGTCGTCAAAGCAAAGCACAGATGTGTGTGTTGTGATCATAATTAAAAATCTATGTTCAGTGGGAAGCACCCAGTCATGCATGACAAATCTAATCTGAGTGCAAGCTTTCCAAACAACCAAAGATCCAGACGATCACTTACTGTATATCGGCTTTACCAGTTACGGCAGATGCCAATGCTGGCATCAAAGGCATTATAAATTATTTATAGTACCCACATGATGGCACTGATCTGTCCTAACAATAGGAGGTCTGAAGCAAAACAAACCCTCCACCGCATGGCACATGTTCCCCACAATGGCCACGCCACTCACACAGATGGGTCTGACGACACACTCGCTGAGCAAATCTAGTGAGTTGTGTGCATAGCGATGAGGTAATTATGGTCTGTCTGCCCTCCTTGAGTCTCCCCTTGTCTTTACAGTGAGCGATTTGCATACAGGGGATGGGGTGGGGTGGGGTGGGGAGAGTTGTCGGGTTTTTGATGGAAACAGCTAGTTCCCATATGGCAGCATTAGCGCTGCACCCTCCCAGCACTACTGACAGCTATAAAATATGCCTAATGTGCGGCATAAGATTAGAAAAAAAGAAAGCAGAAAACATGGAGAGATAGACAGACAGAAAGATAGAGGAAGGGAGGGAGGAATGGCGGGGAAGACGGCCTTCTTTTCTCAACATGCTCACATCAAGTGATTTTCATGCTTAGCCTTCATGCTCGCAAACGATTAGCTGCGTTCTCAAGCCCCGCCAACTAAATGAAGGATATGCAAATGCAATTAGGTCAGATTTGCATATGGCTAACGGTCACACAGATGGCGAACTGTTTTAGAAAAAAAAAAAAAAAGAGGCGCCGCCATCTTTTTGGAGGGAAACAGCCAGTCGGCAGTGGCGGCGGCCATTTTGTCTATGGCTGTGCCAGCCAGATGCTCCCGGCGCCAGCATTGTAACAAAAGTGGGGCAGATTGGCATCGCCCGCCCCATAACGCTCTCTTAAATGAACAAAGGCACTAACACAAGGTTCAGGAGACGGCAGTACAAAATGCCTCAGACTGAATCATGCAAGTAATTGGATGCATTTGTATGAGAGTGGGTTCGTTAACTAAATGCTTAATTGGTTCATGAGTAATAGCAGTCAAAGTACACACTGCTTTGTACCAGGAATTATATTAATGCTTTTTTCTTTCTTTTTTTTTTTTTAAAGTACTGTTATTCTGTTTAATATGGCTGCATATTAAAAACATCATATGCATTTAATTTTAAAACGATTGCTTATTATTAAATCAGTATTCATTAAGGATGCACGGTTTATCATTTTCTATTAAATCTAATAGCTCGGAGTTCTAGCGGATATGCAATACCAATCTGATATTCATTAAAAAAAGATAGCATGCTTTAGTGCATGATCATGAAAAATACTGATTTCTGATTGGCTGGCAGGCTGACAGGTTGTTTAAACATTATTAACACATTTATATAAAATATACAACCATGAAATGGAACATAAATAATGGTTTCTTCTAAGCCTATAATTACTCTTGTGCAGCTCAATAAAAAAAGGAGACAAAATATTCGATTGATGAAAAAACACCACCAAAAAGCCCCAGGTTGCCAATCCTAGTCCTGGGGTACCCCTGTTGTGTATATTTTATTATTGTGTATGTGTTGTCCCTACTCCCGATATACCTGCTTCAAATAATCTGCTAGTTCAAAGCGCTTCCTGAGTTGAACTGGGTGCGTTCGGTGTATCGGACAGCACTGTGGGTAAGTGTGTCTAGTACCTTGGGATTAACTTGGGTACCATTCAGCGTATCTTCCCAGTGTTAGCAGGACCGAATCAGTTACCGAACCGGTATCGTGTAGCGTTCATGTGTTATACATATGTTTTAGGTTTATTCCTACTGCAAATTATAAGCATACTGACCAGACTCACCTTGAATTCACCTTACGTTCTTCTGGATGCTCCTCAGTCCCTTAGGCTCTGTCTCTTGCTAAGTCCATGTCATGTTCAGGAACCAGAATGAGTCTCTTCTGCAGATTATCTGGTGAGCTGGTTGGTGGTTGTTGTGAAGAGGCAGAGTGAGTTTCTGGTGCAGAGTTGCTGAAGTACGATGGGATGTGATGCTGTTGCTTTCCCCTTTCAAGTCTTGCCACTGAATGAGCAATGCATTGCTCGAGGGAGGAAGTCCATCCTTGTAGATGTTTGATATAGTGTTAGAATGATTTTGCTTGCCACATAGAGGTGGAAGGTGACATGCATGGACACAAGAAGGAGAAATGGTGCAAAAGTGGGGGAAATACAAACCAGTGACCTCTGCCATCTTTCCGGGAAAAAAAAAACGAAATGAGACCCATTTGGATTGTAGAGGTTTCTCCAAAATAACATGGCCTCGAGGAAAACCAGACACACAAACACATGCATGTGTAGGTGTGTGGTAGGCATGAGTGTGTGTTTGCCTGTGTGAAAGCTAGCATGTATTTGTCAGTATGTATTTGTATGTGTGTCAGTGTAGATGACCATGTGTGTGTGGGAGGTCATCTGGCCTGCAGGCTCAAGGCTACGTTGGGTGATCCAGCATCAGTCTCTCTTTCCCTGTATTGATTTCTCTCTGAGCTCTGAGCTCCAGAGGTGCTGTTGACCGAGCGGAGTTCAGGATGCTTCTTAAACCCATGACGCCTCACCCTGGCTGGCCTTGGTGCACTCCCACCCTTCCCTGCGATGGAGAGACGGACTTGCAGAGGAGGAAGAGAGCCTGTGGCGATGTTGGACTTCAGCTCTGCCTCCCACTCTCTCTTTTTTTTCCCCGCTTCTCATCCTCTCTATAGAACAAAATGGAAAACAAAGAAGAGAGGCTTCAGAAATCAGCATTTTGTCTCAAAGGGCTTCATGAAAATGATAATATTTCATTCATGGTTATGTCTACAATCACCTGTAATTGATACGGTGTGCTTACGTTTCACATGCTTAAGGCATGCCGATTGTGTGTACTGTAGTAGTAGTGTGACTCTGTGAGCACTTTGTGGGACTATGCACAGTATGGAGGTGGAGGGGTCCTGTAGGGTGATCTGGGTCTTTCAGACACAGTAACTCCATTCATGGGGCACAGACATGGGTGTTAACTCTCCGTCCGTCTGGGACAATGGAGCCTGGCTAACATTTACACTTTCCTCACCCCATTGTTGGCTCAGTCCAAGCCACAGTTATTGTATTTAGTGTGGATGGATGAAGAGATGGAGGCTCTTTTGGGGGGCAAATGGAGATATTATGATTTGAAAAATACAGACATGACCATGATCATGAAAATTCTGTTTCATACTGCATTGTACTAACAGCACTGCTGTTAGTCGCAATGCCAATCTTAACCAGGTACCAAACAGTGGAGCAGTGGACATAAGTCCTTTACAGTATCAGTAATAAAACTAACAGTGAGTTTTGCAAACTGGATTATAATAATAGTACTGGTAATGTTGTTGTGGCCTGCATAGGCCAATACACAATGAGGAGCACAGAGAAAGAGGGGGAGACTAAAGAAGTGAGAGGGAGAGAGAGAATGCGAGTAGTTTCTGACATGAGGATGGGGTGTGAGTCACAGGAGTCCTGCTGGGCCTTTGGCTTTCTGTTTCATCTGAAACTGAAATGAAATGAGTGACTAGTGCGAGACATCTATCTCTGATAGCATCAAGAGGATACAGTGTGGGCTGATAACATGAGAGAGAGAGAGAGAGACAAAGGTGGGGAGCAGAGTGGGGGATAGGATGGGGAGATCACAGTATATATGATACCGGAAAAAAAAAACCCCCTAAGGATTCAAGAGTTTAAGTAAATCCATCAGAAAGCTTCATGGCACAGAGTAGTGCTCCAGATGCTACGGCTCGGATGCATTTAACTGAAAGTACATTAACATTTCAGCATCTTCTTTACCCCAACTGAGATGAACAACATGAGCACCTCAGAGATGGTCGAGTCAGTCCCGTTGCATCCTCTCTCTCTCTCTCACTCTCACACGCTCACTCTCACAAGAACGTGCACACACTGCTCTTCGCACTAACTGCTCTTTATTTGTTTCCCCTATGGTTAACTCTGACAATTTGTCACCATAGCAACCTTCCCTCCTTTTCTCTGCATCCCTCATACCGAGCCTGGGGTGAAACCCACCTCAGGGGAGAGAGAGAGAGCGAGAGAGAGAGAGAGAGAGAGAGAGAGAGACGGAAATGAATGGACAAAGCAAAAAATGGTGTGTGTGTTCGTGTGTGCATGTTTAAGTGGTTTATCTCAGCATATTTCATAGTGCTTGCTGATGTAGGCAAGGAATAAAAAAAAATGGATAAATCAAATGCCTTTAAGCAGAAAGTAGACCTGTATACCTGAAAGTGTTCCATGTTCTCTGAGTTGGCAAGTTATAATAATTTGGATACAAAAAATCGTTTCCGAGGATTAAACTTAATGTTAGGGCAGCAGTTAGTGATTAACGTTTCTTTTTTTACTCAAATTTCAATTTAATTCATAATGAATTCAGGAGACATGCAACACGTTACTCTCGTTGTATAATTCATATGAATCTGAACAATTTTGGTTGAAAATAAATAAAATAAAAAATATTGCTGTGTGTGTGAATTGAATAATTTAATTATCATTATTTATTTATTTTAGAGGTATTTTAAAGTATGGAAAAATGTATGTAGTTAGAGGAATGTGATGATCAGATGATTTGGATTGATGAATCGATTTAAAAGGCAATGATCGAAATGAATCAGTTATAATAAATTATAAATCAAATACTATTGAAAAAAGCACTGAATACTTGTAGGTTAATAATTGATATTTTTAAATTGATGCGTAATAATTTAATAGGCTAGCAACGTCAATTATCTGCAACTCAAAGTAAAAGCCTTCCCTGTGTGAGCATCATTCTCATATATATATATATATATATATATATATATATATATATATAGATTTAACGCAGCAGATTCAGGGGTCAAATATCAGTAAAATATCGAATGTTTGCCTCAGGAATCAAAATCAGATTGTATTACATCATGTGCAAATCTCAGCTTCATGTCTGTACATTCCAATCTACCATCACATTATTCATTCATTTATTCATTTGCTGAGCCTCTTTATCCCAATAGGGTCGCGGGGATGCTGGAGCCTATCTCAGCCAACTTCTGGTGAAGTCGGGGTACACCTTGAACAGCTCGCCAGTCCATCACAGGGCCAATACACACACAACCAATCTCACTCACACCTAGGGTAGTATTTTTGGAACAGCTAATTAGCTTAACGTGTATCTCTTTGGACTGTGGGAGGAAACCAGAATACCCAGAGGAAACCCGCACAAGCACAGGGAGAACATGCAAACTCCACACAGAGTGCAAACTCCCTCACTGAGTCCAGGACTTGAACCCAGGACCTTCTTGCTGGGCCCTAAGCACTACGCCATAACATTGGTTCACTGATTCAATGATTCACTGATTCAGGTGTCAGGTCTTCTACAACTGCACTGTAATTGACTATAACAAATAATAAGTATCTGATTGGATTTAAAACATCTGTTGTACATGTCTCACCTCAAATATTTGAGTTTTTGTAATACAGCTCCTTATTTAGTTTGCTGCATTGTTAGAATAAATTTTGAAAAGCTAAATATTTTTCTGGATCATGTATCATGAAGGTGTCTTCACAGCACAGTACGATGATTTGCTGTTCTCCTCCTTGTTCCAACCCTTAGATCTGTTCAGTTGTTCTACAGATGCTGTTTCGCTTTACATTGTTTCAATACTTAAAACCAGTGAGGGCGATTGATATACGTGGAGTCAGAAATAGTAATAAACTTGAGAGATAAACAGATTAATCAGAGCCAATCAATCGTGTGTGTCTCTGTTCTCTACAGCGCTGGTCTGGCAGACTGAAATGCCGAGCTTCACCACACACACTATTGATCAGAAGAGCTCGTCTACAGCAGAGCGTTTAGAGCCGGCAGCAGCAGCAGCAACAGCGTTTTCTATTCACCCCTAAAATGGCCTAATGTTTCACAAACGCAACATTACAGCCTGATCAGAGACATGCAGCTCCTCTGAGAGAACAGGTAGCGCTATGCTTTAGAGAGACAAAAAAAGCAGCCTGTATTGTAGATCCTTTGTTCCACACCTGATAATGATGATGATTAATATATATTTTTGCATACTTTACTTTCACACATAATTTGTGAATGCTTAAGTGCAAAGCCGATTTGTGAAATATTTGCTTTGTAAATATTTTGGGGGAATCAAAGGAAAAAAAAAAATAGACCACAGGGGTCCAGATGATCCCGCCAAAAGGACCATTTCATAATATGCCAATATAGAACAAGCATAGCAAGTTTGAAATCCCCGGCTTCTGATCGCAGCAAGTAAATATCCGGGAACCTAATATACGGTTTTACCTCTGTGACCTTGAAAAGTAGTTCAAGGTCACTCACACTCAAACTTATTCTAGCATTCATAGTAGTGAGCTAGCGTACCAAGTTTGAAAGCCTCAGCTTCAGCGTACGGCAAGTAAATGTCCAGAAGCTGAAGTGTGGCGGACAGACGGACGGATGGTCGGAACCTATTCCTATAGCTCCCGAGCCACTTTGTGGGCGGGAGCAAAAAGAATCTAGCATTGGCTCTAAGGTTAAAGGCTGTAGAAGAATTTGGAATGGCACATTATTAGAAATGGATTCAACTTTTTTTTGTTTGTTTGTTTTTTGTACATCAGAACAAAGACTTATTTCCTAAATCATATTTTTAGCCGGGCATAGTGGTTAGCATGTCTGCCTCGCTGCAAGAAGGTCCTGGGTTTGATTCCCGGGCTCTGCCTTTTCTGTGTGGAGTCTGCATGTTCTCTCAGTGCTTGTGTGAGTTTACTCTGGGTAACCCAGTTTCCTCCCACATTCCAAAGACATGCACGCTAGGCTAATTGGCTGCTCCAAATTACCCCTAGTTGTGAGTGTATATGTGAGTGTGCATGTTGCCCTGTGATCTACTGGCGAGCTATTCAGGGTATAACCCACCTTCGGCTAGTGTCGACTGAGGTAGGCACCAGCCTCCCTGTAACCCTAATAGAATTAATTGGTTCAGCAAATCAGTGAGATTAGTGAGTGAGTCTTTTGGAAATGGCTCCAAACACCAACTATTGGTCAAAATCATCCAGTACCTTGGAAATGCTAATGCTGATGTAGAGCCAACTGTTTGGTACTTCTCTACATTATGAAATTTTATTAAAATATGTTCAGGGTGTACCCTGCCTTCGCCCAGTGTCAGCTGAGATAGGTTGCAGCCTTCCCTAGACCCTGTTAGAATTCAGTGGTTCAGCAGATTTTTAGCCTAAGTGTCCATGAAGTGTAGTATGTGAGTATTTTTGGTCTGTATTCGCATTTGCTCAAATATTCAGCTTGGTTGTTACAGAGACAGTGCTTGAGTGTGTAAGTGCCAACATACAGTATTTAACAACCATATTCGCTTGTGGTCCAGTTATAAAGAGGTTGGTGCACACCAATTTTGTTTCTACTAGACCTTTGTATGCCCGTGTTGGGTTTTTTCTTTTTCTTTTTCAAATTTTTAACATCCAGCTATGCCTCAAAGTATGTACTGCAGATTGAACTGGTGTCCAGTTTGGAAATAAATTGGTGGGAAAAACCCAACCACAGCTGCTGTAACATACAGTACATTATAGAGTTAGCTGTGAAGTGGTTCTACGATGTAGTTCTCTGTAGTTTTCCCAGCACAAGTCTCTGCACCATCCTCAAAAACAAACACATTAATGTATGCCGTTACTTTGTTTACCTAGCTCTGTATAGACAAAAGATCCAGAGCATGGGAATCACCTGCGCCTGTGAAATCGTTACCAGTATCCTCTCTTTGCCTCATTTTCTCTCAAAAGACCAGAGAGAAGGGCTATTCAACCTGGAGGCTGTACGCTCCATCCGCTTGCCGCTTTAACATTCTATACATTCCCACACAAAGCGCGCACTGATTCGCACTAAGCATCCTCGCATTGAACTAATTAGAGGGAGTCCTCCTGTTCTTCATTTCCATTTGAATTTGGAGAGAAAAGCTAGAAAGGAGGCGGGGTGGGGCAGACGCAACACGCTGGCTCGTATTAACTCAAAAGATGGGCTTGTGTCTTTGAGTTTTCCAGGAACACGAAGAAGGGTAAACAAGGCATGGGGGAGCTAATTGAGCGTGACACGGCTGTGAGCGCGTTCTACAGGGGGAACTGTGCTGAAAAGCTCTGAGCGTCAACGCTGCCCGAGGCCTTGCTTTAACGCTAATGACGACTGCATTATGCTAATACGGAAGCGTCAGTGAATCAAAAAGGACCGAGAAGCTTTTTAAGCTTTCAGCAGCACGTTTACAAGGCACCCTTGATAGAATGCTTTGGTGGATGTACTTCTAATTCAGCAGCTTGACAGTATGAGGCAATAAAAGTGCCAGATACAGACTTGGAGGAAGTTACTGATGTTTTTTTTACAGGTGCTGATATGTTCCCAGTGGACACGGAAGCGAGGACGATCTAGTAAAGTTGACTAAAAGACATATATTAAGATTCAGTACACAACCCCTTACAACCTCTTATGATACTGGGTGTATTTTCAAGTATATATTGTGCCAGCAAGAAGCCAAGCATCATATTATAGGACCTAAACAGGAAGTTCTCTCCACTCAGTATTACTATTCTAAATTAGGATAATACTCAGTACAAAAAAATGGTCCTGCTGAATACACATCACCTTCGCCTGCAGCATTTCCTTTACAGCATATTGTTTTGATTTGATTTAAAAGAAAAACTCGACTGTGATTGGAATTTATATTTATATATTTTAGCAACAGCCACACATTATGTCTTCATCAAATTACATCAAACTCAAAACACACTCTGACCTTCTAAATATTGATGCTTTATGCTTAAATGGACTATTTCTAGGGGGTAATTCCAGCACAACTCTACATTTACGGCATGAAAAATGTATTAATGGCAATCCTGACTGTTTCTCAAAAAATCTATTTTGAAAGCGAAATGTTTTGGCGTCCTTATCTAGACATTAGACGTTCTTATTTTAGCTGAGGACATAAAATAACAGCGGCAATCGGTGAAATTGTTTGTATGGAGTTACAGAATTATGAAATGATTGCAGACTTAATAATGTATAAGGGTTTCATTTTCATACATCTCATTACTTTATACTGCTTTCTGTTACATATTGATATAAGACCTCTGATATTAGGCGGCGCAGTGGTTAGCACGTCAGTCTCACAACAAAAAAGGTCCTGGGTTCGATTCCCAGGCTCGGGGTGTTTCTGTGTGGAGTTTGCATGTTCTCCCCGTGCTTGCGTGGGTTTCCTTCAGGTATTCTGGTTTCCTCCCACCGTCCAAAACATGCACAGGAGGCTGATTGGGTGTTCCAAATTGCCCCTAGATGTGAGTCTGAGTGTGAATGGTTGTATGTGTGTTTGCCCTGCGATGGTCTGGTAAGCTGTCCAGGGTTTACCCTGCCTTCACCCAGAGTCGGCTGAGATGGGCGCCAGCCTCCATGCGACCCTAAATAGGATTAAGCGGCTTAGAAGGTGAATGAATGATTCATTTCTGAGTGAATGAATGATTCATTCCCCCCTCCCACCACCTTCTAATACATCACTTTCAAGTTTAACAACAGCTAAATAAGTATTGTACAATTAGGAAACTACTCCCTTCTTGACACCCTCTCTGCTTTTCACACCCCATGTATACTATGGACATAGATCACAGATCTTATTCAGTGTTCCTCAGAGAGATGTTCCAGCTAAGTTGCTATGTGTTCCACCAACAGAACCAACCCCCTTGATCACAGATCATGTACATGGCCAAGTTTTTCTAAAAAGAGGACCTGTGAGAAAAGCAAGCATTTAAATAAAACAGCAGTTTGTTTGCACCCACCCCCTGAAAACATATACATGATTAATTTATCATTTACAGTATGATCTCTTTTAGACCTTCTTTAACACCTTGCATGTGTACAAGCTGTCTGACGCACGCAGGGGTCGTGCTTTCTGTCTCACTCTCTCCGTCCCTCAGACAGCTCGTTAATTTGCGCAGCTTCGATATTTTCTTTCGCTCCATGTATATATTAGAATTGTGATGTGACCCTTACAGGCTGTGCGACTGTTTCGCATCTCGCTGGGCGTGGGAAAAAGGGCTCCACTCTTTTCACAGCTGCTTCTCCCTCTGCACCCCACCAGCAGAGGCCTAAAACGCACCCTCGCCTCCCGTCTCCCCTCCCTGTCCTTCACCCCCGTTTTTTCCATTCAGCCTCCAGTCTGCTCCCTTTCAAAAACACCCCCCCCCGCTCATCGGCCTTCATAAATACATCTCATTATTCAAGCTCTAGTTTGCATAGAAATGTTAAAGAGGCTAGCCTCCTCCAGTTAAGCCTGCCGCTGCTAAACAACACTGCACTTTATATAGGATACTTTACAATTTCTATTTTTTTTCTACATTTCCCTCCCATCTTTTTCTATCTGCAGTGTCACTTTCAGAACTTCATTTTAACTCTGCATGCTTTTTTCACATACTTGGAAAGAAGTGTGAAATTACTAAGGGATAAACAAAAAATAAATTGTAGCGCCTTTCCCCAGAGGAGTAGTGGGTGTGAGGCGAAATTAGCCCTGTTCTGTTCCACAGCAGGCACCCTGCTGTACACCCTCCCACACCGGCTCTTCCCCATTCAACAAATTCATTTAGAGAGATTTATTTCCTCTCACACCTCATAATGTAGAGGGCATAATTTAAATCAACTTATGAGAGCAGAGCTGCAAAGCATCATATGCATACAAAGCTTGGAGGATGGAAGGGTTGGTTTAGGAAAGCACACCTCTCGACCAGTCAGACAGTCTCCTCTCCCTTTTTTCAAATTACATACTTCACAAGTGTAAAATATGACCATGCTTTAAAGGAAGATTTGGGGTTTACATTCAGCACATTCTGCTCTAGAAAAGACTCACTGTATTTTTTACAAGCCGTTAATTCAAAAGCTGCTAAAACTTTATGGATATTGTGTGGCCTGTTTAGTGCCTGTTTGTAAACTGAATTTATAGAGTGCCTCCAAGCTTGTTAAACTCTCCGTTTCACAACAAAATATGTTATTACTGCTAAACTCTGCTACTACAATAGATCATAAAGGGATGTTATCATGGGTGTAGTTATAAGAAATGCACCATTCGCTCCTGGACAGATTTAACAGCTACAGCATGTTCAGATTTAGCATCAAATGTGGTTTGAATTCATCCTCGTACGAAAATATACAAACACTAATCCCATATATATGCATTATATATATATATATATACCTGTCCTTAACCTTGATAACCTTTCATATGTGGGATGGTGTTGATATGCATGTTGTTTGCACTGACATAATCATCTCAAGAGCAGTATTTCTGAAGAAAGTCTTATTAATGTGGTAACATAAAGTTGTAAGTAATTTTTGAAGGAGTATAACTGCTTTGGGGCTGATAGTTTTTTCAGTAGTAAGGTGAAGAGAAACATACACGTATATTGATCAATAACTAGGAGAGTATCAAATCTGTAATACCTATATTTTACAGTCACATTGTGTTATATAACATATATATGGTTAATTTTTAACCACCACACAGACATGTGGTGATAAATCTGATATCCTGCAGAATTCACAAGAAATGTTACTATTATCTAAGACAAGTATCCCCCCAAAAAATAGAGTATAGTTTAGTTCAGTGCAACTGGAAAGAATGAAAATAATAATCATAATAATAATAATCACCATCATCTATGCTGGGATTCCCTTATAGTAAAATTTACAGTTGATATCCACGCACCTAATATTAAATATAATCATGGCACAGCTCTACAGAACCGTTAAGTCTACAGTACTAATGCCCAGATTTAGGGAATGTCTGGACACTGCAAATTCATACAGATTTGATTCACCAAGTAACCTCTTAAAAACAATCACAAAGGACTGTGTAATCTGTTGAGAGAGAGAGAGAGAGAGAGAGAGAGGCAGGCAGGCAGGCATACAGATAAAGAAAACTTCTTCCCCAAAGTGGTCATCATCATCATCATCATCATCATTATTATTATTATTAATTAATCAATTAATTGATTTATTTTTATCTTTTAGCTGTTATGGTTTTGCACTCTCTGGTTAAGATTCATACAAAACAAACAAACAACACCCCCCCCCTTCCCTGAGCATTATGAACATGATTTCAGATCCAGGTAAAGATGAGAGAAGATAAAAGGAATACATGCCAAAAATGAAGTTGATTAACCATTCTGATTGTGCAAGCAGAACTTTGTTTTTGAAGATCATGTGGTGGTATTCAAACCTCTGAAGTAAAAATGCTGAGAAAATGTACAGCATGGGCAATATTGCATAATTGCTTCTGGAAATAATTAAAGCACCTCATTTGCAATGTTTGTGAGCTTTCACTATTCAATCTCATATGTGACCCATCACTACAGAATGACAATGCACCAAACTGACTTTTTGAATTATGCATATATATATATATATATATATAGAGAGAGAGAGAGAGAGAGAGAGAGAGAGAGAGAGAATGTATTAAATGTTGATGAAGATATGACAAGAACATGTTTCACAAGACTCAGTTTACTTAAAAAGTCACTTTGTTAAATCAGGACTCATTTTGTGATGATGGATCTCATGTAAAATGTGTACTGTACAAATTCCTGAAAAAGTGATGTCATTGGACTTCCTGTACACTTCCTGTATTCCCCACCTGAATTTCTCACAGTCATATCTTATGGACAGACTTATAATTTGTAAGTAAATATAAAGGTGTTAATTATATAAATATTTTTTTAAAAAATATAGTAAATGTTTTACAAATACATTAAGTGTCCGTTTTAGGTAGATTGATAGCCCTAATTATATACAACCCTTATTTTATCCACCATAATCTACAGTAATTATCATGTAGATTGTTTTTACCTTCTAAGTAATGCCAGGCCCAGTCAAACAGCTGACAGAAATCTTGTATCTTCTTGACTTGCCAACAAAACTAAAATCACAGAATAAAATGTGTGCATTTATATACATATTATGTAATTATGTAATTGTATGTGTATATATATATA
>JAQMYF010000008.1:5689037-5705480 GCA_030014195.1 Neosilurus mollespiculum
TCTGGAAGATTATTAATAAAACTCTGCACAGTAGTTGATGTAAAAGTACGCTTAATGCGATAACGTGGTGAGGTGTATATATGAGTACTAAGATACATTGTAAGTGAGATAAGATAATGATCTGAAATAGTTTCTGACTGTGGAACTGCGACTATATTTTCAATATTTAATCTGAAATAAATAAAATAGTATTAAATCTAGAGTGTGGCCAGTATTTTGAGTGGGTTCTATTAAATTCTGATTTACCCCTACAGAATCTATAATAGATATAAATTTCAAATGTATTAAGTTTATGTCTAGATTTTTGTACAACACCTAGATTATCAGTATAAATTACTGCGATGCCTCCTCCTCTGCCAGTTAGACGAGGTTGGTGTATATGACTGTATAATGGAGGACTCACTTCGTTTAATGCTACATACTCATTGGGTTTAATCCATGTTTCTGTTAAACACATTATACTAAACTCCTAATCAGTAATGATTTTATTAACAATAAGCGCTTTAGATGTAAGAGATCTAACATTTACTGATCCTTTCTTCAGATCACAGGTGCTGGCTATAGATTCGGTATAATTTAAATTTATGTTAATAAGATTACATTTTTCAAGTTTTTACATTTTTGTTTAATTCTGTGTTAGTTTCTGTAGCATTTGACCTTGAGTGATGACAGCTAGCGGACGCTCAGATTAGCCTGTTTGTCTGATCTCTGGCCTTGGCTCTGGATAGTCACTGACTGATTAGTCCTGTGCTATGCTGCAAGAAATGAAGAGTGGCACCTTTCCGAGTGGGATGGATACTGTCCCGCCCTATCAGGCCAGGTTTAGCCTCAAAAGTACTCCAATTATCTCTAAAGCCCACTTCATTTTCGGAACACCACTTGGACATCCAGCATTTCAGCGACCATAGCCTGCTGTAAGCAACATCACCACGCCATATTGGAATGGGGCCAGAACATATTACAGCATCTAGAGATCGGAGAGGTTTGAGGAAGATGGATTCTATTTAATGGGATACTGTAGGTCTAACATCTGTGAAGTGATGCACTTTCAAAAATGGAGGTACAAGACAAAAGGACATATCCTGCTCTATCCTGTCATATACAGTAGTTAGCACATCTGCCTCACAGTAAGAAGATCCTGGATTCGAGTCATGGGCTCAGTGAGGACATTTCTGTCTGGAGTTTGTGTGTTCTCCCCAAGCTTGCTTTGGTTTCCTCTGGGTACTCTGATTTCCTCCCACAGTCCCAATCCCATTCGCCCTGCAATGGTCTGGTGAGCTGTTCGGGGTGTTCCCCTCCTTCGTCCAGTGTTGCCCGAGATAGGCTTTAGTCTCCCCATGTCTCTAGTAGGATTAGGCAGTCTGACAAATAAGTGAGTAAGTAAGTGTTCATTAATGGAGTCTTGAGTGCTTAAGTGGCAGTTGCATTCCTAAAGCAATCATGCCAATTCTAGTCCTCTGCCACTGTTGCAAAACTGTCCATATCAATCAGTCGAAAGCCATGTTTTTGGTTTCTAAGTGCATTGCTAGGTTGTCCATATGGGAAAATCCTTAGCAGGAGTGAGTAATCTCTAAATGAAGATGTCTCCAGCTCGAAGTAGGGCATCAGGAGGGATCAGGAAGATTCGAAGAGCAGAAAGGGACAGAATCACTGGTTTGTGTAACTCAACATAGGGAGAGAGAGAGATAGAGAAACAGAGACAGACAGGGAGACAGACAGCCTAGCTTCTACAGCATAACTAAAAGTGAGAGCCAGAAGGTAACACAGACATGAGGGCGCCCTGGGACATAAAGCGGTCAGCTGCTCCACCGTCACACGGTATAATTGGTATGGTAGGAACCAAAGACTTAATATTTTATGAGAATGTGACACAGACAGTTTAACCAAATTAATTAATTTTATAAGATGAATTGTGGTGAATTACTAAAACATCAATTATTCACATCAGAAATTTCTTAGAAAGAGAGAGAGAGAGAGAGAGAGAGAGGAAAAAAAGAACATCATACGAAATGCTTCTCATTTCATCCTAATTCGTTGCTTCCTTGCTCAAGTAATTGACACCAAGTATATTTGCCAAATGATTTATCCTTGTTCACTGAAGCACTTATTGTGCTTCACTGCTTACACAGTTGTTTCACCTGTCACTGAACAAATCAGATCTTCACAACACCAAGTGATTACACACCGTATTAACTTCTGAACATTCCTGCATGGGTAAATCACATATTGATGTTCTGGCTTACATGAGATTGTGCTCTGTCATCAACCTGCAACAGGCAACATCTCATTACCATTAGCAAACACAAAGCATCTTTTACTTCACTTCTTCAGGGCATCCCTCAGGTCGCTGTACTTGGACCGCTTTTCATTGTCTACGAGCGTTCTTGGCCATAATTGCGAGGATGATGGCCTTATTGTTTATTGTCATGCACATGACATGCAGCTCTATTAGCACCAATTAGCGCTACTTTAATCAGTTTGTTTGTCCACCTCCATAATAGCTGTAGCAGCAGTAATAATAATCATTCATTCATTCATTTTTTTAATCCTAATTAGGGTCACGGGGAGGCTGGCGCCCATCTCAGCCGACTCTGGGTGAGGGCGGGGTACACCCTGGACAGCTCGCCATACTATCGCAGGGCCAACATTCACACAACCATTCACATTCACACTCACACCTAGGGGCGATTTGTAACAGGCAATTAGCCTACTGTGCATGTTTTTGTACTGTGGGAGGAAATCGGAGTACCCGGAGGAAATCGATGCAGTCATGGGGAGCAATATTAACTGAGCCTGAAGTGAATAATTGTTTTAGTATATACTGCACTGGTACATAAGTAAAGCAAACTAAAATTACAGTTTGTAAGGTTTATTCTTACATTTTTATAGCATGAAAATGGTCTTAAGTCCTCCATTACAACATCTTTTGAAACTCATTCAAAGTTTAAAGAAAAATAAATTTTTTCCTTTGAAAAATCTGAGGCCCATATTGCATAGCTTTCTTTGTATTTTTTTTAACAAAACTTTATCAAATTTCTAGGATTTTATAATCAGTGACCATCACAAACCATGAATTTTTGTCTGCCTTTTTTATTCAGGCATTATCAACTTTACAAGGTGGATAATATCAACTAATATACAGTACACAGGAATGGTGCGATATGATTGGTTCGCTATTTCAGGCTTAATAAACATTACCCAAGTGGATAATGCTCAAATCAAAACGACGGACAAAATATCATGTTGGAGCAGGTGGCTTTATCAGTGGTGCACTTTTAAAATGAAACATTTAAAAAATTCATTTTAGTTTGCTTTTCTTATGTTTTTGAGTAGTATATACTACAACTTTGAATTATTTTAAAAGATGCCATTAAAAACAGTGATTTTTTTTTGTGTTTCTATGAAGTATATACTGAAACTTTTTATATACCAAGTAATACAGTGGTGGGCCCTGCATTTGGTACTTGAGTTTTCAGTGGGGACTTAATCCACCTCTTAATATCACCACTATCACATCGTAGAAACCATCAGTAATATACAAAAACGCAATATAACAAGGCCTGGAATTACAGAGAGAGAGGCATTTTGCATATTGAGGGTAAATACCATTATTACTAAAGCAAGAAACCCAGTTAACCCTTTAGCATTACGTAACTTTCACCGGTGCTCACCAGTGGAAGCTGTCTGTAAATTTGGTGCTCGTGTAAATGTATCGGCTCGGTAATTAAGGGGTCAGAATTAATATTTATCTAATAACATGACAAAAACATAAAACATTTTAATAAAATACATCATATATGGACTTTAATATGGTCACGAGACCAGGCGTTGGTTCCCATACTGAAGGTCACATAAACAGTTTACCACGCCAAAGGTTTCAGACTGACACAATAGCTCTCTCCAATTACTTTCATAGTCTTCCCCTCACTGCACAGCAGAGGTACCTTCAGAAATTAGCTTTGTGTCACGGAATTGGTCCTTAAAAACATGCATCACAACTGAGTACAGACTGAACACCGGGCAGTCTGAAATGTTCTTTAAAAATATACTGCATAAAAGTGCTGCACATTATGTGCTTTTAGAAAAGAAGCACATGCTAACAGTTGACATGGCACTTAACATGCTCTCAACTTGTTGCTTCTACCCAGCAGAACTTGATAACAACACACACATTCTCTCAGTCTGTGCTTTGCTTGCGAGATAACTGTTCATACTAAGTGCCTTATTTAAAAATTAATGGCTTATTTGTAAGTACATTAAACAGCTGCGCATTGGCAGCAGAAAAGAAACACATGCTAAAAGTTGGGGCTTCACTCAGCGTGCTCTCGACTGGTTGCTTCTACCCACCCAAAGTAAATAACAACACACACCTTCTCTCAGTCTGGCTTTGCTTTCAATATAATTCTTTCTAATGAGTAGCTTTCTCATTATTATGAACAAAACATTTTGCGCTGAACAACCAATCAGAGGACGAAAAAATGCTGATGCTACTGTGAGGCAAATTTGAAATCCTATTGGATTAAGAAACAGCCTCATCGCTAATATAGTTTAAGTGAGATCGGCCAGCACTACTGATTCTGAAGGCCCTGGATGGATTATATTATACATGGCACCACATAGAGGCTGAAACCTGATTGGACCAAAAAATCTAACATCCACATACACCTACTGGAAGCAGTGCAGCCAAGAGACACGCTATGAAATGAGGAGAATAGACTGTTGGGAATAAATTAATACAATTTCAAATACTAGAATTTAAGTTGTAAGTGTAAGTCAGTGCTTCTGATAGTGTGAACAGATCGCCAGGCTATTAAAGGGCCAACAAACATACACACGACTATTCACACTCACACATAGGGGCAATTTTGGAACCACCAATTAGCCTACTATGCATGTTTTTGGACTGTGAGAGGAAACTGGAGTACCCAGAGGAAACCCACGCAAGTATGGGGAGAACATGCAAAGTCCACACTGAAACGCCCCGAGCCCGCTAATCGAACCTAGGCTAATCGAACCTGCTGTGATGCAGACGTACTAACCACTGCGCCACTGTTTTAAAACATGAATCTTATTAAAATAAATCTGTACATCTTAATAAAGCCTTAACAGATTATTTTTAGCTCTAGAAAAGCAGTAAGTTGCTTTTTTTTGCTGATCATTGATTTGTTTGGGAGGTTCTGCAGGAGCTGAGCACTTATTGAGCAACCGTTCCTGGATCATGAGTGCGAAAGTAAATAAATGTGTTTTTTTCCTCCCTGATTGCCAATCCCACACACAGCTACCAAATGGAACACATGCCTTTTTCCCAGACACATGAATCCTGCCACTGTGCCTTTTTGAACCGTTGCTCATGAAACGTTACACAGTAGCAGAAAAATCTTGGAGGGCATTCTAACTGCCCTCTTCCATACACTTGAGCTTACACACGCCCACCAATGGATCTGACTGCAATGTCTGTAGCTTGTATAAACGGTAGGGTTGTATAGATTCAGTGAAGAAAGCGGTTAGATAGCTGAATACTGAAATAACCTTCATAACCTGCAGAAGACACCATATGCATATAGAAATACTGAAGGGATATTAAATTGTGTGGTTAGATGTGGTTGTGTGCATAGTGAGTAGTAAATACAACAATGAGTAGCACACACACACACACAGGTCAGTGTTAGAGAGGTAGCGCACATTTAAATTTGTATAATTCAGCTGTAAACTAAATTATATGACTGTACTGTTATTTAAAAAAAAAGACATCAGTGCTGGTGTTTGATTAAAAAAATTGCCATTTTATTGTTTGAGAATGGGGTGGCACGGTAGTGTAGTGGCTAGCATGACTGCCTCACAGCAAGAAGGTACAGCGTTCGATTTCCTAATTCGGACATTTCTGTATGGAGTTTGCATGTTCTCCAGTGCTTGTGTGGGTTTCCTCCAAGTACTCTGGTTTCCTCCCACAGTCCAAAGACATGCACATTAGCCTAATTGGCTGTTTCAAACTGACTCTAGGTGTGACGGCGACTGCAAATGGTTTTGTGTGTGTTGCCGTGTGTTGGTCTGGCAAGCAGTTGAGGGTACACACAGCCTTCGCCCAGTGTCGGCTGAGATAGGCACCAGCTTCCCTGCGGCCCTATTAGGATTAAATGTTTTGGCAAATGAGTGAGATGAGAGAGTGAGTGGTCAGAAAATGGCTCCAAATAACATCTATTGGTCAAAATCATCTTGAACCCTGTAAAGGCTAATGCTGATGTAGAGCCTCTTTGGAACTTCTCTACAGTATGAAATTTTATTAAAATATGTTTTTAATACTTTCTAATCAAATATAGGGCAGACCCCCCCCCCCCCATCCCCTATCCTTGAGTGTGAATCTGTACAACCGCACTCACTTTCAAATATACATTGATCGAGAGTCATCACTAATTACACTATATAAACCTTTCCCATATCCATACCCCCTCCTCAGCCTCTCTCCAACCCACCAATCAGCTTCCACCAAACCCCTTGTCCACTTTTTAGCATTTTGAAGAGTTATGCAGTGAGTGGCATTAGGAGCTCAGAGCTGGGAGTGAAGTTACACGTTAATAAAAAGATAATAAAATAATAATACAAGTGAATGCCCTTGAGACAGCTACTCTCTTTTTCTCTTGCACAAACACACAGCATAAGGGTGAACACTAAATTCAATAGTGCACATATCTCACTGAGCAGTCTAGACACACACACACACACATACACACACGCACACATGCATACTGCCATGCGCATATGCAAACATGCAGAACTAGGACTTGCAATAGAAAAAAAAAGCTGTGACCATTATCTAAGCTTGGGATTATTGATGCAGCTTCTAAAAGACCTTCTGAGTTCACACACACACACAAACACACAAAGCCAGTGTGTTTGTGTGTGTATTTGTGTTTGTGTGTGGGTGAGTGTTTGTTCTCTTCAGATGTGCTATTATCAGTTTGGAACAGCTTTCAGCATAAAAAAAAGTAATAAATAAAATTGACATTTCTGGTCCAGCAAAACTTGACCTCATTCAACTTACTGGTTTGTTTGGTTTATTAGATTTACAGTAAGTGTAGACCCTGGTTTATGACATGAGACAGATTTAGTGTAAATGTCATATTATATAGGCAAAAAATACAAATATATCCAAGGCTCAGTAAAACTGCATTATGACACACCGCCAGCTTATTCCAGCAACACACCTGCTTCACACTACACATCCCAGCAACCCCTGTTCTGATCTCAGTCACCTGACCTGTAACACTAATAGCAAATAATCAATAAATCAGTATTAAATAATTGCATAATTCAGTGTCAAGACCAAGTCGAAATAAAGCCACCATGATTATCAAAAGTATTGAGGTTTCAATAGTTTGCTATGCTCCTTAGACTATAATAGACTCCATTATTATTATTATTATTATTATTATTATTATTATTATTATTATTATTATTATTATTACAATAGTAGTACTTGTACTTGTGTGTATTATAAAATTAAGAAATACATTAAAGCTCAATTAAACCATTACACTGATCAATACCTTCTTTAAATTCATGATTTTGTTTGAAATACCCCGGGGTCGACCTAGAACATGCTGGAGGGACTAGGTCTTTCGGCTGGTCTTCACCACAGAAGAGCTGGAGGAAGTTGCTGGGGAGAGGGACGTCTGACCCTCGCTGCTTAGGCTGCTGCCCCTGCGACCCGACCCCAGAACAAGCAGAAGAAGATGAAGATGAAGGTGGCGATCATAGTGTTTGTTGTGGTATTGTCAGTTTTTTAATATTTCATTTGATTAAAGTTATGGCACCTTTGATATCTTTTACAGAAAGTGGCTGAGTTTATAATGAGTCATCTTGAGGAAAATTACTGCATTTATAGTTTTTAAATAGGATTTTTTTTTTTTGAGAAATGTGTGGCCGCACACAGATCTCCTTCTTACAGCTCTTACTGTTGTAATCACATTTCTTTGTTGTTATTGTTGTTGATGGTTTGTGCTATTTTATCCGTAGAAAAGCAGACCACATTTACGGACTATTCTTCCTACTTTGCTTTCCGTTACAGTGTCACAGTCTGGGTGGTTGCACTCCTCCATAAATCACACCAGTATTGCATACTAATGATGCCACATGTCCCATGAAACATTAGAGTCTACACCATCTGTTTTCCTGGAATATAAAGCTCTGTTTTGTAACTATTCATTAGTTTTCTAAACAGGATTGACATATTGCACGTATGTTGTAATGGATTTCCCCCCCAATTCCCCCATAATACCTAAAATCTGTCTCCTAGGCCAAACACACATGCAGGCCTTCTCTGAATCGTCCTTGTTCGTTATTCATCCTTCTAAAAATTTCCCTTTAAATCAATCACGTCATGTTTTTTTTTTTCATATGGAAGGCGTTTGCACATTCCAAGGGGCCCCGTGGGGCAGCGTTGACTCTGAATGCTGTGTGATTGGCATTCTTTTGTCAAATCTTGCTTTCAATCTAGCACTATTGTCTAAACTGCTGTTTGGATAGCTGTTGGGGGTCGAATGATCAAAAAGGAAAAGGATGACACTACCAAGCCAGCTACCGAAGTCATGCTCGGCCACTGGAAAGCCCAGGAGTGATGACTACTAGCATGATCAGTAGAGTGAATAGTTTTCTAATTTGTTTGTGTAGAATAAAGTATAAAAATGTATTGGGCCAGTATTTAAAATTAATTCATTTGCTGGACAGGTTTGTCCTACTAAGGTCACAGGGAAGCTGGAGTCTATTTCAGCCGACTCTGGGCGAAGGCAGGGTACACCCTGAACAGCTTGCCAGTCCACTGCAGGGCAACACGCGCACAAACACACATACACACACACACACACACACACACACACACACACACACACACACAACCATTCACACTCATGCTCACATGTAGGAGTAAATTGGAACTGCCACTTTCTCTAATATGCATGTCTTTGGAGGAAACCAGTGTTCCCGGATACATGCAAATTCCACACAGAAACGCCCTCGCTGAACCCAGGACCTTGTGTTTAACACGTCCGCCTCATAGCAAGAAGGTCCCGGGTTCGGTTTCCAGATCCTGGAGTTCCTGTGAAGACTTTGCATGTTCTCCCCATGCTTGTGTGGATTTCCTCCGGGTAGGGTAATCGACCCTAGGTGTGAGTGCGAGTGTGAATGGTTGTGTATGAGTGGGTGAGAACTCATTATGAACAATTTTGCCAAGGTTATGCATCTCAACTGAAAAGAGATGTGATTTTCTCTCCTGGTTTGTTATCAGTGATAAAAATTTTTTTAAAAAGGCTGTTAACAGACTTTACTTCTTTAATGGCTTGGTTTTCACTTTCTCCAGCAACATTTAAGACTGTGTATTAAATCCCACCCCGAAACAACATTTTTAATAAAAAGCAAACAGGTACTGACATGTAAACCTATCCTGTAGTATCTCCTGCTAAGGAATCATTATCAGTCCCCTGGTTTGTACTCTGGAGCTTTGGTGTTGCATAAGCCAGCAAACACTTCTTAATTCATTCTGTTGATATCATCATGAGCTGCATCATCAATAAACATTAGTGCGTCCATTCCAGATGCAGCCATACAAATCCAAGCTCGAGTACTTCCTCCACTGCACTTGACTAATGGATCATAACCAGATTCTTTGTTTCTTCACACTTTGATTTTTGTATCATTTTCCCCCCCTCTTAACTTTGGTGGCTCACATCTGTATTGCTTTGCAAATTCTAATCTGACCTTTAATTCTTAGTACTGCTGAGTGTCTTTCATTTTGGGGTATGACCTCTATGGCTTTCTCCATGTTAACACAGGTACATTTCTAAAAAACCTGCATAATTATTTTCATTTTCACTTTTCCTTGGATTACGTGGTTCGAAAAGATGGATGGATGGGTAAATCAAGGACCAAACAGTGACAGCTTGGTGGTACTGGGGCTTTTACTGCCAACCTTCTGATTAGTAACTAATTAGTAGCCTTATCCACTGAGCCACCACTGCCCCAAATTGGACAGCCTAGTCATGCCAGTGTAATGCTGTTGGTCATCGATTGCAGCCTTTCACAGGACAAAGGTGCTCACACGATACTGATCATGATCCTGATTTGCCCCGATCATACTGCGTTGAGTCATCAGAGAACATTGGCGGACATTGTAGAATTTCAGGGAAAATTTTGGGGAAGATTGAAAATATTTTTGGAGTGTTGAAAGATTTGGTGTTTTTTTTTGGTAATCGGAGTACATCTGGGAAACACAGGGAAAAAATCGGAGAACATCGGTACACATCGGTAGTGATCAGTGTAACAATGTTCTAAAATTTAGAAACAAAAAATCACAGTATCGGAGAAACATCGTTACAAGTTGGAGTGACATCGGTTTAGATCGTAATAACATTGAATGAAACTTTGGAATAACATCAGAATCACATCAGGTGACAATCAGAGAACCTTTCGAAGCAAAATGGGCTGAAACATCAAACTCACTTCGAAATATGATTGGCTCAAATTGGTGTATAGTGTATAGAATTGAGATTCGCTGAGTCTTCTACTATTAATTGTTGAAAAAATCACTCTAACAGGGACTCCTATTTGTTCCAATATTTTTGATCTCTTAAAAAATGATAGATTTTAAAAAAGGTGCCATTTCATTGTTGTTTAACACATCTACTGTATATGTTAATATATATATATGTTAATATATATATATATTCTCTTCAAGAATTTAATTTCCGGTAGTGATGTTTCATTGTTACCTGTATATGACAAATAATCTTGAAACTTGGCAAAAAAAAAAAAAAAAAAGTTGCACATTCTAATATTTTCATGGAGTGAATTTAGCCTTGATTACAGCATGTAATCTCCATGGCATTGTTGCTCCAGTTGGTCCGGTCGAGGCTCAGCAACATTAATGTGGCAATAAAATGAAGTCAGCTGATGAACTGAATGTACTGAATGAGCAGGTTATCAGATCAATTGATTTTTCCCTCGCTGATGGCACGGATATAAAATGGGGAAACAAATAGTGAAAGTGTGGTTCAGGGAGCACGAGGAATCATTTTCACATATGTATCGACACCCCAGAGTCCTGACCTTAACCCTATTGAAAGTTTTCGGGATGTGCTGGAGAAGACTTCATGGGGTGGTTCAGTTTTTCCCTCATCGATTCAAGATGTTGGTGAGAAATGAACCCGACACTGGATGGAAATAAATGCTATGTTACTTACGTTTGTTGAAACAGTAGAAGTGTATCCGGGAATGAAAAGTGAAATTCTGATCTTCCATCCATTATTAATCTTTTGATCACAAACTTAAAAATTTTTGCGTATAGCGCAAACAGCAGAACTGAATCTTTGAATAAATCTTACCACTACTGAAGCTCGAGGTTTGTAATGTGACAGATGTTGATTAAAATACACACAAAGCACCCATATACACAGACGAATCAATGAAACAAATTATATAGCAAAATATTTTTGACAGGCCTAAAATACACAATATTATAAATACGTGTATGCATTCCAAACCTAAAGGTAAAATATCAGTGGGTGGTAAATAGAGTTCTTTGTAATAAAATTTGCACTCAGAGACTGACAGGTGTAGAAATAACACTGTAGGCTCAGTTCAAAACATTTCTCTACAATAACATATGTAGATGAGGCGGCAGTGAGCGAGGGGCGTATTGAAACAGACATCATGACATCATGCTTTGGAGAGCGGCTGAGAGGCAAGATGTTGTTAAAGAGGGAAAATGGAGACCAGGGAGATGAAAGGGATCAAACAAGCATTAATTGGCCTCTTAACCAACGCACGGCTGCCAGCTTTTCAGCACATTGTCAGGCAAAACCAAGGTTTTTAATCAAAGGTGGTGGTGGTGGGGGTAGCCCTCGCCATTCTGTCCACGCTGCATAAGAGATGAAGAAGTGGCGTTTCCCACAGAACCGAGCAATGAGCTCATACATTACTCCTGCTGAAGGAAAGGTGATGCAACGCGACGGAAACTTCATTTATGATGAGCATCACACACAGACCTGGGCTGGTATAAATGTACACACGTATTGCAGCATATTTGCAGTGTTTTTCCACAAAATGGAAATGTATTAAAAAGAATTTGAGAGTAAAATGCATTAAGTTTGCCTATTTGGGGAACAACTTCCACACACATTAAAGAAGGTCAAGAAACAGCGAGAGATAGACAGAAATACATCATACAACAGATATACAACAAAAAGTTGGGATGGTGTGTAGAAATTGAGATAAAACTGAAAAACAATGGTTTGTAAATAGTGTTTGACTTCTACTGCACTCATAATATCATAATCTGATATTTTACCTCATGACTTTTACTTAAAAAAAAAATCCTTTTATTTCAATTTTGATTCTTGCAGCACAGAATATAAAACATTTACCACTTTGTAATGATGTCAGTTTTCAAAACATTGCAAACATTTACAGCATTTGGCAGATGCTCTTATCCAGAGCGATACAACTGATTTTTATACAACTGAGCAACTGAAGGTTAAGAACCTTGCTCAAGGGCCCAACAGTGACTATAGTGGAGATTTAACCGCTGATCTTCGGATCAGTAACCCAGCACCTTTACCACTAAGCCACAATTGCCCTAGACTGAATATACCAAGTGATGAAGAGTTTCGGGTGTTATTTATGTCCCATTTTTCCTATAAACAGGTCTTAAGGTGAGCAATAGTACTAAAGAGTAAAATTCACCTCACATTCTCTATTGGAAAATGATCAAGATGCCAGAGAGACCTGTCCAACACTTACACTTCTTCTTCCGCAGCCATACCCTTGTAATGTGCACTTTTCAAGATTTAAGAATTTTTCTTTGTCGTGTGCACGGATATACATGTACCTTGATTTTGTTTTGAGCTTGTGCAAAGGTTTGCAGTTAAATAATCTAGGCTAATCTACATTAAATAGAAATATTTAGCAAAAATATAGGGACGACTATTTATAAAAAATAAGCAGGACTATTTTATATAAAATTGAATGCTGAATCCACAGAAGTATAAGTTATCTTTTGCCTCACACAACCCCATACCATGACAGACTCTCCCTTTATTGCTGGTACCAGTCTGGGTGGCCCTTTTCATCTTTGGTCCAAAGCACATGGCATGCATTTCTTACAAAAAAAGACCTGAATACTAATTAATCTGTCCACAATTCACATTACCATGATGGATGTGATTGTTCATGCCAGTTGCCTCCAAGCCCAGAAAACCCAACGGCCTTTCTGGACACAGTTAACCTAAAGCTTTCCTTTTTTCACTGTAAACTATTAGCTGAGATTTCTGAATGTATCTGTGTACTGCAGTTCTTGACATAGAGTAGATTTGCCACAGTATTGCCAAGCCCATGTGATGATATCAGCTCTATATGAATGATGGTTCTTGATGCAGTTATCCATTAAATCAGTGGTGTTCAGCTTCGGCTTGTGCCTTTACCTTTCATGCTACCAAGATTCCTTGAGATTCCTTGAGCTGTTTGATATTATGCCCCATAGCTGGGGCAAATCCTTTCCTATCCAGAGGTTTCACAGCAAAATGAGATAAACTGCACTTTGTATACTATTATAATTATTCTTACTTTCACTTTCTTATTCACTCACTCATTTGCCGAATTTCTTAATCCTTCTATGGTGGTGGGGAGGCGAACTTTATACAGTAAGTGCTGCAAAGAACATGTAGTCATAGATCAGTGAGTAACTATGTTATTTCTCCGCCAGAATTGCACCGCTGTCTGGATAAATATACAGAAGTATTACAAAGGTGCGGCACAGTGGCGTATTGGTTAGCATGTCTGCATTACAGCAAGAAGGCCCAGGGTTCGATTCCCTTGCTCGGGCGTTTCTGTGTGAAGTTTGCATGTTCTACCTGTGCTTATGTGGGTTTCCTCCAGGTACCCCGGTTTCCTCCCACAGTCCAAAACATCCACAGTAGGCTGATTGGCTGTTTCAAATCCCCCCTCGGTGTGAGCGAGTGTGAATGGTTGTTTGTCTGCTGCCCTGCGATGGCCTGGAGTGTACCTCGTTCAGGGTGTACCTCGCCTCATGCTCACATGTAGGAGTAAATTGGAAGTGCCACTTCCCCTAATGTGCATGTCTTTGGAGGAAACCAGTGTTCCCGGATACATGCAAACTCCACACAGAAACGCCCTCGCCGAACCCAGGACCTTGTGTTTAGCACGTCCGCCTCACAGCAAGAAGGTCCCGGGTCCAGTTTCCAGATTCTGGAGTTCCTGTGAAGACTTTGCATGTTCTCCCCGTGCTTGTGTGGGTTTCCTCTGGGTACTCCAGTTTTCTCCCACAGTCCAAAAATATGCACAATAGGCTGATTGGCTGTTTCAATCCCCCCTAGGTGTGAGTGAGTGTGAATGGTTGTTTGTCTGCTGCCGTGCGATGGCCTGGAGAGCTGTTCAGGGTGTACCTCGCCTTCACCGAGTCAGCTGAGATGGGCGCCAGCCTTCCCACGAACCTAATTAAGATTAAGCTAATTTAGGATTAAGGTACTTACCAAAAATAACAATCACATCTATTGTTGACTTTTAAGATTTCTCTTTCAGCCACATAAACGTAGCTGCTTTCAACGTAGCTGTGTCATATTGTGAATTTTCTAACTTTATACTGCATATGCAATTGGGAGACTCTGTACAGACTTGAGCATTGATTTCTCCAGCATTGATTTCTTAGTGAGTCAAGTCTGGGTTACTACACTGCTATCCTGTACTCATGCTAACTTCTCTGTCTGGACTCAACACTCAACCATACACTTATGCTTCATGTAATATTCTTTTAATTATTATTAATATTATTATAATAATAGAATTATTATATTAATTCCTAGTGTCTTTCTCCATCTGGAATTTTTCCCCTCTGTGGATTCTGTGTGCGAACATAAGCGGCCTCTTGTGTATCACTGAAGCAGAGGCAGTCCCAGATGATGATGATGAGTATTACAACTGTACAAAGATAGGTCATGCATCAAAGGGCCCAGCTGCCATCGAGGGGGATACTTCACACACATGATGACTCAACTGAAGCGTATTCTCACAAGGGCTGCTCACGTTGTGAATACTAAATACCCCGCAACTCAGAGCCTAATTGGGGATTTTGCTGTGTACTGTGTAAAGTGTATGCGGAATTTTATTAGGCCCCGCCCTCTGAAGTAAACACTCCCTGCACAGATGTCCCCTAAGCCAATGTTCATGCAGAGTCATAATTTGAGGTAATTACCCCTACACTTTGTTGGATTCAGCATGACATTGTTTCCATAAACTTATGCAGTAGCACAACTTTTATTTCAGCATACCCAGGGTTGTATTAGTTAGATACCTTCACTGGGGTTAAATGTCAGGACTCTGTGGTTCAGCTTTCTCAAGCTTGCTGAAAACACTCACATTTCAATATATAAGCCTGAATTTTATATCTGTGCGGTCAGGGAAGGAAAACTCCACTAATGAGATAATCTGGTCATTCAGTATATTCAGGTCAGTTGACTTGACATTCTATCGCCAAAATAATGTTGCTGAGCCTCAACCGGACCAACTAAAGCAAAAATCATAACACTCTCTTAAGAGGCTTGTACAGTGGTATCCTTTACTTTTCCTTTATCTGGTTTCATCAAACCACATGAGCTTTTTCCATTGCTTCAGAGTCCAGACGTTATGCACTCTAACAAACAGATGCCTTTCATTACAATTATTCTTCAAACAAATGGTTTTCTTATGGCCTCTCGGGTGTTTATCTGAAAGTAAACATAGCTGTGTAACTATTCAACTTCAACAAGCGTTTACATGCTCTACAACCATGGTCAGTCCCAGTATTTACCCTAATTCATGATCCAATTTTAGTCATTTTCACTCTCCTTAGTTGTGTAATTTGTTTGATGCGGGCCATTAATTAGACTCTTCTGACATGCAGTGACATCTTTTCCACAACCAAGGCAGTATACATCTTCCAACATGGATGTTTAAGAAATGAGAAGCTACTCACTGCATCAGTTAGGTTAAATAACAGGTAGTGGGTTCGAATCCCTGTTAGACCCCCACTGTGCTAAGACCCCTGGGAAAGGTCTCAACCCCAAGTGTGCCTCTGTCCACCCAGCAGTATAAATGGGTACCAATAAAAAAAGGGCCAGTAAGCTCATGTATAAAAGGTCAATGGAATCTTTTTTAATTGTATGTATGTAAGTAAATGTCAATGCAAAACTTTAATATACAGGCATATAGGATTCCAAAAATGTGCATTCCCTAGGAGAAAAAGGTTCGAGGTATTAGGTAAATGTATAAAAAAATTAAGCATTTCATGTGACGGGATTCACAGAATGTAGACCAATGATGTACTGTATGTCAAGTCATTGCAAATAAATACAGGACATTTCTATTTTAACTGTGGCAGATAATATACAAAAAAAAGGAAAA
>JAQMYF010000008.1:5710680-5721907 GCA_030014195.1 Neosilurus mollespiculum
ATATATATATATATATATATATATATATATATATATATATATATATATTACAAGACATTTTAAGAACCTCGGTAAATGAATGAGTAAAGGCAGACAGTCGTAATCAAAGTGACTGACAGAAGTGTTCTTCGACTTTATCAAAAACATTTCCTCAGTTCACAAGGTTGGGGACTAAGAAAGCCATTAACATGAAAACCATGTTAGTGAAATTAATACATGGAAAGAAAACAGGAGACAAAGATTTTTTTATTTAAATTGAAAAAATGTTCATTCAAGTGCTTTTATCAAGTGCATCTCTCAATCTCTCTGTGTGCATATCTTAGATAAGTAATTTAAATCATCTATAAAATCTCGGAGAATCTCAAAAGTAATACATATGCTCTTTAAATTCATAAATTCTAATTCATAAAATTCTAATAAATACTTTCAGTTGATTCATTGGAGTTAATATCTCTTGCATTGACTATTGAAATATTTTCGATCAACTGTCCATTAAAAATAATGAAAAAAAATGGATATTTTAATTTTATTCAACTCACTTGCCTGAATATATTCATCTCTGCACTCCGATGTGATCATAAATTACTTATTCAAACTTTCTGAAGATCCAGTGTTTTCTCATTACTTTATTTTGAATATGGGATTGTCTAGTGGAGTCAATATCAAGACAAGTACAGCTTTGTTATTCGTGTATTTGCTAATTCCCCACTAGAACCGTAACTGTAATTTAATTAAGAGTAAAATGTAGTTATTATTATTCATTCATTCATTTTCTGAACCACTTAATCCTAACTAGGGTCACGCGGAAGCTGGCGCCTATCTCAGCTGACTCTGGGCGAGGGCAGAGAACACTGTGGACAGCTCACCAGGCCATCGCAGGCCAGAAATACGCTGACAGCAACCCAATGGCCTACTCTTTACGAACATCAGCAATGATTCTTTGACATGCATCTCACCACAGACAGTGAGAAACGTGGCTGGCCTTTGATAACCCACTTAGCAGCACTGGGGGGACAGCAGTGACAACTTGGTGATAGTTGGGCTTGAACCCCCGGATCAGTAAGCCAGCACCCTACCACCAGGCCAACACTGGCTGTTATTATTATTTTTTTACATTTAAATATTTTTTTTAAAAAGTAATACATCAGAATAATCAGCGCGATCATCATGAATCCACCATGTTCCCTCAACATCATCACGAATCCACCATGTTCCCTCGAGATCATCACAAATCCACAAAATTCCTTCGAGATCATCACAAATCCACCAAGTTCCTTTGAGATCATCACAAATCCACCAAGTTCCTTTGAGATCATCACAAATCCACCAAGTTCCCCCGAGATCATCACGAATCCACCAAGTTCCCCCGAGATCATCACGAATCCATCAAGTTCCCTCGAGATCATCATGAATCCACCAAGTTCCTTTAAGTTAATCACAAATCCCCCAAGTTCCCTCGAGATCATCACAAATCCACCAAGTTCCTTCGAGATCATCACAAATCCACCAAGTTCCTTTGAGATCATCACAAATCCACCAAGTTCCTTTGAGATTATCACAAATCCACCAAGTTCCCCCAAGATCATCACGAATCCACCAAGTTCCCCCGAGATCATCATGAATCCACCAAGTTCCCTCGAGATCATCACGAATCCACCAATTTCCCTCGAGACCATCACAAATCCACCAAGTTCCTTTGAGTTAATCACAAATCCACCAAGTTCCTTTGAGATCATCACAAATCCACCAAGTTCCCCCGAGATCATCATGAATCCACCAAGATCCCTCGAGATCATCACGAATCCACCAAGTTCCCTCGAGATCATCACAAATCCACCAAGTTCCTTCGAGATCATCACAAATCCACCAAGTTCCCCCGAGATCATCACAAATCCACCAAGTTCCCCCGAGATCATCACAAATCCACCAAGTTCCCTCGAGATCATCACGATTCCACCAAGTTCCCTCGAGATCATCACGAATCCACCAAATTCCCTCGAGATCATCACGAATCCACCAAGTTCCCTCGAGATCGAGATTGAATGGTTTAATGCATGTTTTATTTGATTCTCTATTTAAAAAAATAAAAAATAAATGGTGCACTCACACAAGTGCAAGGTACTTCCACTACACAGCATGAATTCTCCAAAACTTTGTGACCTTGCGCTGACCTTCACCTTTGACTTTGACCTTGCAAAAATAAATCATATCTGGGTCTTAGGTAGGGTAGGGTCCCCACCAAGTTGGGTAAAAATCCTTGCATGGGTGAGGTCAGGATTTTGTGCACAGACAAATGGGGATGCATTTGCTTTTCTTTTTGAGTATTTGGAGGTTATTGGCAACCGAGATCTCAGGGCTAGCAAACTATTATTACAGAAACATGCACAACTGTTCACTGGTAATTACACAAAAGTTTTTCTGGTAAATGTATTTATTTTTTCCATTGAATTTGAATAAAGAAAAAGATAATAAATAAATCCCAAGCCTTGCAAGAATAGCATTTGAAAAGCACAAAAGCGAACAAACAAAACAATGCTTACGCACTTACTGCATACAATTCTGACTTCACACATTGTTCAACTTCAAATGCGTTTTTGAAACAGCCTCACACTTTTCTTTCAGTGATCTGAGGTCCTGTCTTTTTTGTGGTTTCTCACAGCAAAGCCATACTCACCCAGCAAATGCAGCAGCGCTGGGCTTCTCTCCCCTGTGCTATTACTCATGCAGACCCACGCCTCATGCAGATGAATCAACAAATTAAAATATAATTAACATTTGCCATTTGTTTTAGTTATAGCCAGGATTGCTTGCTGGAGAGCCCTGGTTCGAACCCTTTCTCATTCGTCTTGTAAACGTTTTCTCTGTTGCTGACAAACGAACTGAGTGAAGTCAAATTAATCTGAAATGACGTGGCATGAGCCAGACATTTGTTATTGTTTTTTTTAATCTGCTGGGTGAAAAGACACAATGCATAAATGTTTAAACATCTGTTTTATTGTACACAAACACAAATTCAGCTTTCTTTCCTACTTCCTGATCTCCTTTTTATAGATTTCAGACAGAAAGTTTGTTAGCTTGTCTTGTGGATGCTATATCACTCCTATCCCAAGGTCCTTGCACCTACTACTACTACTGCTACTACTACTAATGCCATACTACTACTAATGCCATAAATTCTCTTATTGGATTCCTTTTCATGACTGGGGTGCTGCACAATCCTTCTCTTTTTTTTGGTGGGGGGGGATTTTCCCCCATTTTTCTCCCCCTAATTTTAGTCGTATCCAATTCCCTGCCGTCAAGTATTTCCTTCCCTATCACATACAACCATCACCAATCAGGGAGGGGTGCAAGCATGCATATGCCCCCTTTGTGACATGCGATGCTATTTGTGACATCCCGCGTCTTCACGAACTGCTGCACATACATATTCGGGGGTGACCTAACACACTCGGAGGAACACCGCTATCCACACCTCATACGAATGAGCTAACAGACGCCAATTAATTAGCTAAAGTGTGTACACTTCGAGACCCGCCTATATTCTGACAACACCCATATTCTCATTAATGACATGCTTGTAGATCAGTATGTGACCAAGAAATGGAGCCAATCTACAGGTTGCTGGACAGTTAATGACTGAATCAGTGCACGGATGCTCAGTCTGGTGCTAAAGAGATATACAGCTGTTGCATGTACTGCATATTTGTTCTGACAAAGGCCATTTACCGTGACCTCTGAGTTAACAAACAGCCTTGTTTAGGGATGTCAGCCTTGCTGTGCCTCAACAAGACAGAAAAGAGAAAAAACAAAGGGAAGTGATTTAATTAATATTAGACAGTATCTAAGAACTTGAACCAGACATCTAATGTACTGCATCGTGCTTTGTGTTATAAATTGGTCTTTACATTATAAAACTTTAATCATTTATTTCATTCATTTTCTAAGCCACTTAGTCCTAATTAGGGTCACGGGAAGGCTGACATCCATCTCAGCCGACTCTGGGTGAAGGCGGAGTACACCATGAGCATCTCACTAGGACATCGCAGGGCCAACACACATATAACCATTCACACTCACTCACACCTAGGGGCGATTTGGAACAGCCAATCAACCTGCTGTGCATGTTTTTGGACTGTGGAAGGAAACTGGAGTACCCGGAGGAAACCCACGCAAGCAATGGAAGAACATGCAAACTCCACACAGAAATGGCCCGAGCCCAGGAATCGAACCCTGGACCTTCTTGCTGTGAGGTGGACATGCTAATCAGTGCGCCACCGTGCCGTCCCTTGCTTTCATTATTTTTATTTAAATCATTTGAATTATTTAAAGGCTCTCTTCTGACATTCGATTCCGACTTCTGTGCCCACCAATCCCAATACACCCTTCCCCTTCCCGCCCATTCCCCCCGTCATTCTCGCACTCTTTTGTCTAAATTTTGTCCTCCTCAGGTCAGTTGCGGGTGACTGGCTCCCTACACCAACTTACAGGTTTACTTACAATTGTTTTCATGACTGCAAATGGAGAGAGATTTTGACATTTGGAAAAGGTGGCGAGTCACACGATGTCAGGACAATCACTGTGTGATGAAGCAGGGAAACAATGGCAGAAATAGGGCTATTATTACAACATACACAATAAAGGGTGCATAAGTATTCACCCACCTGAACCTTTCTACATTTTATAGTGTTACAATCTGGAATTTAACTGAGCCTCACTTGGATTTACGGCACTGTGCAAAAGTCTTAAGCACCCTATTTTTTCCCACCCTAATAATATAAACTTTGCTGTAGATTTTTATTTTATGTCTTGTACATTAGCGAGTCATTTAAATATTTTACATTTCCAAATATTAGTTTTCCAGCACAAAATTAAATTCATTTAGGAAAAAAATGTTTTCATGCCATTAAAAAAAGCAGTATATTACATAAGAGACACTTTTCAGACAAGAACATAAAGAAGGCTGCTGGGTTTTGCAGGCAAATAGAGAAGCAAGTGTGACCGTCAAAAGCTCTGTGAGAACTGCGACAGGTTCTGCAAAACTTACAGCACATTACCCTGTAAAGCTGCACAATCTGCACCTGAGATACTATATTTATAAATTACCATGCCAAATACTGGCTTTGTTTTACTAAAACTGTTTAACTAACTGTTTGCATGGGTTTCCTCCAGGTACTCCAGTTTCCTCCTACAGTCCAAATACATGCACAATAGGCTAACTGGCTGTTCCAAATTGCCCCTAGGAGTTAGTGAGTGTGAGCGATTGTATGTGTGTTGGCCCTGCGATGGACTCATGAGCTGTCCACGGTGTACTCTGCTGTTGCCCAGAGTCGGCTGAGATGGGCGCCAGCCTGCCCATGACCCTAATGAGGATTAAGCGGCTTAGAAAATGAATGGATGAATGAATTAACTGGTGGGTGGCAGTGGTTAGCATGTCCGCGCCACAGCAAGAAGGTCCTGGGTTTGAGTTCTTGGCAAGAGTGTTCCTGTGTGTAGTTTGCATGTTCTCCCCATGTTTATGTGGGTTTCCTCCAGGTACTTCAGAGTTCTACTCCTCCACGTTCCAAAGACATGCACATTAAAATAACTGGCTGTTCCAAATTGCCACTAGGTGTGAGGGCAGGTGTGAATGGTTGTGTGTTTGGCAAATGAATGAATAAAAACTGTAATTTTCTTTATCCTGTTGATAATTAATAAATCCATTATCTACAAATGTAAATAGTATGTGAAATATAAAAGTGAGTCTGCTTATAGGAAGATGTCAAGTAAAATTAATTAAATGGGTGAGGAAAATATAGGTTAAAGAACAAACAAAGAGGTTAAGATAATAATATTCTTACACCATGCTACCACCACCATGTTTCCCTTCTGGATAGTGATCTCAGCATGATCAGTGTGTGTGCGGGTGATGGACTATTTCATGTAGGTTCAAGACCTGACCATGATCATAATGTATTTATGTAACGTGCAGCAAATGACGGTTGTCATTACAAAATAGCTGTACTTGTAAAACTCTGACAATCTGAACTGTATTCTTACCACCCCTAAACATCAAAAGAATTATTGATCGTACTTTAGAAAACTCTCTGGCTTATTGCTTTATACCTCGCAGCAAAACAGTTCGAGCCAAAAACCAATGCTGACTTTTACTGCCATGTTAGTGAAATATGTAGTGCTAGGAGCAGGTAGCTCAGATAACAATAACGGTCCTCTGGCTGTGTGTGTGAGGGAGATGAAATTATATGTGAGTAACAGCACCAATAAAAATCCATAAAGTGAACTTTTGGGTCATTGGAGCACCATTTCGGAGTGCTGGGTGATGGAAGGAAACTAACCTCATGAGAAATTTATATGAATTTCTAAATGACTGAAGGTCGTGGTTGGAATTGGTTCAGCTGCGTGCTCTTAGGTTAAGGTTGTGTTATTTTGAAACAGGAAGTTAAGGCTAGTGACGGTCGTAGTTGAAGAAGTCAAGTCTAATGATTGCTATAATTACATGAGTTTTAAATAAGACGTGAAAATTACAGCGCTCGTTGTGAATCCTCGCCATAAACAAACCCCTGATATAAATATTGGTCTCTCTCTGCTCAAACTCCACCCTTTGTATGATTTCCTTCACTCTTTTGGTTTCAGGGCTCCATCCAGATGCAATGTACCTATTAATAAACAGCTGTTGGGAGTCCAGGAGAAAGATTAATAACATCCATTAACAGATTAATTAGTGCATGGTTCACTTAGCTGAGGGATGGTGGTGTGAATCAAACCTCTTCGAGCATTTCATTGATGTACATTTTTTTTCACGAGCTGCTCATCTGGACTGAATGATCATCTGGATTCACAAAACTTTATTATATACTCTAGAGTAAGGTAGACATAGTGTCATACAGCAAAATAAAGGGGATTTTAGTGGCTCGCACTTATTTTACTGTCAGTTGAGTCCAGGCTGTTAATGGAAGATGAATTGGTTATTAAAATAAACTGAGCTGTCAGTAAAGCAGCTGTGGCTGTAGAAGACTGGCTGCTGTTTTAGCTTAGGGTCATATTTAAAGCTTAAGGCAGTAATGCTGAGATTGTGCACATCATAAAATATCATTCAGAGTAGAGAATTAACTGCACACTTAAACACCATGCAGATATTTAAGGAGGACTTTATTTTTTGAAGGATCTTGAGGATCAAAAAGGATTGGGATTCAAAAATTGCCCTCGGAAACATTTGAGATGCATATCCTCACATCCGACATATGAAAAAGACTTAATTGCGTTGGGTGGATATAAAAAGGACGAAGCAAGCAACACACAAACAAACTAGAGGCGCAGTCATAGAGTGCGAGAGACGTCCACCATGCAGCATGAATAATGTAGTAAATAGGCTCTATATGGCTTCTGGTTCTAATTACCCATGTGCTTGTCTTACAAAATGTTCTGTGGTGTGTGTGGACGTGACCAGAATAGTGAAAAAACTCAATATTACACGATAGCTGGTGTTTGACTTTTCAAGGTCACTCAAGGTCAAAGGTAATGGTTTTATCTGCGTTTGCATCCCCTCATCCCTCTGGCCAGCCCTTGCAACAGATGTCTGGAGGGAATTGGACTACATGATGACTTTAGTGTATTGGAGCATGGAATGAAAACAAAAGACTATGAACACAGCCAACTGTGGGCGCAACCCATGCTAAATCAAGTCTAATTTTTTGGCATGCTGGCTTAATAGTCAGCACTGTCACCTCAGATCGAGGTTCTCTAAGTGCATGTGTGGGTTTCCTCCAGGTGTTCTGGTTTCTTCCTGAAGTCCTAAGACGTGAATATTAAGTCACTTCGCTGTGCTGAATAGTCCATCGGTGTGAATATGAGTGTGAATGGCTGGTTGTGCCTGTGTTACACTAAGGTCTTACACAGCTGGTTGACGCTTGAGAACTGTGGCTGGGACAGTGGTCGTGCCAACCAATGGATGCCACTCCCTACCAATGTTCAAGGTAGCTCCTCGAGTACTCCCACAAAAGTGCCGAGAACACTATCATCATCATCATTTTCTTCTGCGCGATCCGGGGTCTGGACAGCAGCCTAAGCAGGGAGCTCCATACATCCCTCTCCCCAGCCACTTCCTCCAGCTCCCCCGAGGCATTCTCAGACCAGCCTAGAGAAATACCCTGGGGTCTCTTCTTGGTTGGACATGCCCGAAACACTACACCAGGGAAGCATTTATTAATCAAATGCCGAGCCACCTCAACTGGCTCCTCTTAATGCGGAGGAGCAGCAGTTCTACTCCAAGCTCCTCCCGGATGGCCGAGGTTCTCACCCTAGTTAAGTGGCGGGAATACTTACGGGATAATGCAGATTGACTCCCGGAAGGCAAAAATCGTGTACTGCAATCTACCGTGAAGTCATTCTCACTAAGTGAGACCGAGGTAACCTGTTCAGGATGTATCTCTCTTCTAGGATTGGGTCCAGCTTCCCCTACGACCCAGACGGATCACAACTAGGATTCATATCTGCTTCATATTCTATGAGCTGTTAATTTGAAATATTCATATGTGTATTCCATATTTATTAGGCTAAACTCATAAACTCGTTTTTTTATTTGTCTTTTGCGTGTACACTGCATCATATTTCTAATCAGGGCAACAAACGCAATCAGTTTGTATTGTGTATTGAATTTACCCAATTCAGAGAGATGTTTGCTTCCATAGATGTGGCCTACGTGCTACTGAAATACTTCTGGCAAGAAAACACTGAACAATAAATAACCTGGCAAGCCTGAAAGCACGAACTGTGGGTAGGTTGTTTCAATAATCCATGAAGAAATTCAACTTACTGCAAATATTGAGAACTTTTCCTGTGTAAATATTGATTGCCCTTAGGAGGCAGGGTTTGGTTTTTATATCCAAAATTTCTCTCTCTCTCTCTCTCTCTCTCTCTCTCTCTCTCACACACACACACACACACACACACACGCTCTCTCTCTCATGCATTCTCACTGTGTGTAGTCATTGGGCAGCAGTGGGAGGACTATGTTCTAAGTCTTCTAGCACTCAGCAGTTCTCTACTTCTAGCCATCCTGCAATAACTTCATGTAACTTTATGATGAGCCTCAAAACACGACCAAGACTTTATTCCACTGTGGGAAAAACAACAATCACCTCATCAGATGATCCTTTCCTCTGAAACTAGTTGAGGAAAAGGAGAGCGTATTCCAGTTAATATCTTCTTAGCCGGACACACACACCACAGGTAGGCTCAGTGTGAGATTATTGTTTGGAGCTGCACACTGTGTTGGAGATCAGGCTGCGAGAAGGCTTGCAGTGGGAGTAAGCCATGGGGCATCACTGCATTTCATCTTGAGTGGTTTTTATGGCATGTAATGTTGTTTCCAAAAGAACGGCCCCGGTGTATTTTATTGGGAGTTATTAAATAAACGCTAATTCCACTCCAGACAAAGTGGTATGTCTGCTAAATTGGATGACACAAATCCAGTGTTGTTCTTGGATACAGATGGATTGTGTTTACTCCTCCGTGTATGCAGTGAGATGTGTCAGGGTTTTCGGGTCCATTTAAAATGAATGGATGCTGTCACAATGCGTTATTCATTCATTTTCTAAACTGCTTAATCCTAATTAGGGTTGCAAGGAGGCTGGCGCCCATCTTAGCCGAGTCTGGGTGAGGGCGGGGTACACCCTGGACAGCTCGTCAGGCCATCGCAGAGCCAACATACATACAACCATTCACACTCACACCTAGGGGTGATTTAAAACAGCTAATCAGCCTACTGTGCATGTTTTTGAACTGTGGGAGGAAACCAGAGTACCCGGAGGAAACCCATGCAAGCACAGGGAGAACATGCCAACATCACACAGAAATACCTGAGCCTGGGAATCGAACCCAGGACCTTCTTGCTGTGAGGAGGACGTGCTCATGATGCATTAATCAGTCATTATAATAGGAGGCGTGTCATGATTTTGTAGCTAAATTCCAAAAAAGCCAAAAGGTCATCGAATTATGCCATGGATTTCCAAAATACTTGTCTGTATTTGTGAAATAGTCCTTCAGCTTGCAAATCAAAAGGAGTTGAGGGTTTTGGAGCCTAGTTTTGGGATGGAGCAACATGGACTTTTTGAAATCTTGTCAGGCTGAACGGTTTTTTAAGATCATGATGCACATCCCCTCTGGTGGATTCAGGAATTTGCAATGGTGGGGCACAAGGGTAAGAAATTTTTAGCTGCATTATATTCAGTAAAGACCTCATGCAAATATAACATGATCCCCCCATCCTGGATCTGCCTAAGCATGCCCAGCGTCCTTCATAAAGCTAATTTGCATCTATATGAATGATGATGTCTTGTTTGATAACACCATCAGTGATATTCAGGCTATTTTCATCAAACATCCATGACACCGCCCCTTTTATTAGCCTGTTCAGGCATTCCTGGATGGTCAATAGATTTTGAGGAATTTCACTGCATTGTGGAGATCCTGCAAAATTAGCACAGCACGTGTACAAACTTCACCTGACTCCAAGACTCAGATGTAAAAGATAGATCATTAATCAGAGCAGGATGAACTCAGAAACACCGTTGATGATGGGTAGAGTCTTTCAGAAGGTTTCAGCTGGAACCATCTGGAGTGCAGAATGCGTTTTGCAAGACATGAAAAGACATTCGGTTTAAATAAGCCTCCTCACGGGTGCTCAGAGAGCTGCGAGCACACGCCAGCCCTTCGTAATGCCTCTCCTATCATAAGCCTCATTTCCACTAAATTCGGAGGCCATTACCCTCATTACGCTTCTTATGACTGATGGATACATTCAGGCTCCTGAGACACAGCAACGTGTTCCACCTTCTTCCTGACAGTATATACATCTGAACTATCTCTCCATCCAAGCACGGCGTGAAAAAATCTATCTATCTATCTATCTATCTATCTATCTATCTATCTATCTATCTATCTATCTATCTATATTTATATCTGTCTATCTATCTATCTATCTATCTATCTATCTATCTATCTATCTATATTTATATCTGTCTATCTATCTATCTATCTATCTATCTATCTATCTATCTATCTATCTATCTATCTATCTATCTATATTTATATCTGTCTATCTATCTATCTATCTATCTATCTATCTATCTATCTATCTATATTTATATCTGTCTATCTATCTATCTATCTATCTATCTATCTATCTATCTATCTATCTATCTATCTATCTATCTATATTTATATCTGTCTA
>JAQMYF010000008.1:5729924-5760082 GCA_030014195.1 Neosilurus mollespiculum
GATTATGTCTGGAATCATTATGATGTCATAAATAATACCAAACTGGACAGAGCTGGTGCTGAAATGATTCTTTTTGCACATTCTCCACCAGCTCCAATTGAAAGCATCTTATTTGTTTTTGTTTCATGTTTGCCTGCTGGAGCTCAGTTGGACAGTATGTGGTTAATGGGAATGTTTGGATACTACTCGGTTAACAGCAGGAAACTCCATCTGAGGTCTTCCAAAGTCTCAGTTATAGCCTCGTGGATGCTGGATGCTGCATGCACTCTCTATGAAAGTGTGTGTGTGTGTGTGTGTGTGTGTGTGCTTAGACTGACCTCAAGCTGTTTCTCTTTGCCATAATGAATTGCATGCCTCACATTTGGACATCAGTTTTCCTGGAAAGATGCAGTTATTGGCTGAGGGGTTGCAAGAGGGACCACAAAGCTTTTTCTCAGTTAATCTTTGCTGTATTGCACTGCTTTTGTGTGTGTGTGTGTGTGTGTGTGTGTGTGTGTTAATATAGTGCAATATTGCACCGGCTACAGTAAACACCTTTTACGCGGGTATCGATCCACTCATGCATGGCCTCCCCCACACCCCCACCCTCACCCTGCCTGAGCCTCCCTCCAGCTGACAGAAGGAAGATGTCTATGCTGGCAAATCTCAGTAAATGCCCTTGACAGGCAGCTGTGTCAAGAGCAAGCACTAGACTCGACTCTCTTCTCCAGTGGCAGCTGCTGTGAAGTTAAGGGGGATCGAAAAACTCCCTGGCAGCTGCAGTATGCATTATTCATGCCGACACCTTACCAGGCATGGGGCGCTTTACCAGTTCTACAACTATGGCAAAACAATGACCCCAGTATTATGAGATCATAGATAAGAGACCTATGAAGGAATGTCACAGTGAAATAGGAGTTTTGTTTATGTGAACAAGTAGTCAACTAAACACTTTGCGGATTAGTTAAACTCTATATGAAAATTGCACCAACAGGCATTTAACAGTATGAACCCAGGACGTAGTGCTGCGACTCATCTGCTTTACTGTGCTTTGTACTGAACATGAGACATATCAAATTTCTTGACCTGTGGAAGTAACAGTGAGACAACTGCAGGGGAAACAGGGGTGGCAGTACTTTAGTTAGTCGAGCATAGAGAAAAAGGTGTAGTTCTTGTTCTTAGGTTTAACATAAAGATGCATATCTGCTGTGTTAAATTTAACCTGTACTCTATGGTGTCTTAGGTAGTGCTGCAAATCCTTTATGGTATACCCTGTGGTGAATGCTTATAAATAAAAAGGGTCACAGTGGCGTAGCAGCTAGCACTTTCACCTCACAGAGTTTACATGTTCTCCCTGTGCTTATGTGGGTTTCCTCTGGGTGCTCCGGTTTCCTCCCACAGTACAATGATATGACATGACCATTAAGCTAACTGGATTTTCCAATTGTCCCTAGGCTCGATGCAGAGTGGCGCTCCTCGAGTTATACAGCCTATAGTCTTTTATAGAAGAGATATCTCTTATAGCCTATAGAAAACAGACATATGGACTATGGCTTAATAATGAATGAATGAAGGAACTAGAGGTACAAGGTACCTCTGCTGGGCACAAATGTATTGTGGTGACAAGTGCATTAATTAACCTGAAAAATCTAAGACTGCAGCCTTCATTATAACTTAGCATGGTTATAATATAATGTAATGTCTCCCCCTTGTGGGCATCTGTTGAACATTCATCTACACATTATTTGCACTTATTGACCTTAATGGATTTTTCCTCCTTTTTTAACATGATTCCATGCATAGATCACCTTCAAAATTGAATGGGTTGTTACTTGTACCACAACATACTCTACAAAAAATATATATTAAAATCTGTGCATAGGTTTTTGACTTATATTGCACAGAAACAAACAAACAAACCAAGTAACAAACCAATACAGGTGAAAACACCCTCAGAGGTAATAAAATGAAATGTGATTCATGTGATAAACATAAAACCAAGCTAAAGATTAGTGACAAAAATATTTGATAGAATTGTGCTGTGCCTTCTCATGATCAGCTTTGTTTAAGAATTTTTTTTTTTTTTTTATGCATGTAAGTTATGTGATATGGATACGTTGTAATGCTTGTATTTGTTTTGGGGTAGAACCCCTGGCTGATTGGTAGTTAAATTCCTTTTTTATACAAAATCTATTCCCCTTAAACACTTTTTACTCTGTTTTTTAATATTGATTTCTATTGATTCACAAAGACATGGTGAAAAATAAAACCAGTACGATTTCTTGATTGTGTTAAGAGCTTGGCTCGGTGATGAAGGCTAACGGAATGAGTGTTGTAGTCAGTGTGATTATTAAGCGTTAGCAGTTCTACATAAAAGCGTCCTGCTTTCAGTTCAAAGCCAGGATTAAAATAAGATTTTAAAATAAGGCAGGACATGTTTGAGGGGATATATTTTGTTTGGTTGCCAATTGTGGTTATAAATATTTTCTTGGAATCTTCATGTTGATGTCAGCAGGACAAAGTCCACAGCTTTGTTTTATTTTTATTGTGCAAGTAGTATGTGTAGAAAAATGTTTTGTATTATTATTATTATTATTATTATTATTATTATTATTATTATTATGTAGACCACCTGATACATCCACGACAAAATTTAATTCCATCATATGAGTAGAATTTAAATATTAATAATATACAGTGGGTATTTAGTGATCTGGTGATTTTGTGACAACAGAGATGGGAAAAGGAGGGTACGTTGGTTTATTCAGAACAACCCCCTACCCCCCACCCCTGCATCCCGATTCAAATCCAGTCTTGGTCACGCTGCTTGAAAGGGGTCAGAGGTGAGGGTCAGGTTTAGGAGAGCTTGCTGTTTTAATGAGAGAAGCCCGTGCCTCTTTGTTCCTCCTCTGCACATCATCCTGCAGTAAACCTACAGCTGCAAGCTCTTTTGTCCTCCTCAGTAGACTCAAGAGTCTACCCAGAATGCATCACCTCGCACCGTCAAAGTCTCTCGTCTGCCAGAATACTCACTTAACGGCAATCAGCCTTTCACATACACATGTACCAAGCAGCACCCGGACTAATTAATGTCCGTTTTCAAGACAGGCCTTGGTGTGTGGCTGTGATCCAAATTTCTCTTGCGAGCGTGTTTGCCGTTGCTTTTCTTTGTGTGAAGTATAATACAGTGCAGGCGAAACAACCCATGGTCGGGGTGGTGGATTTATATGTGCATATCTCTAAGCAGCAGGATTTGTACAAAGTGGCGCAAATGAGATTTTAACCGAATAAACACTTGAAATCTGCTGTGTTTGGTTTTGAGTAACTGCACTATTGATTGCTTTATACTGCTGACCAGCTTGAAGCTCAGGTTTCTGAAGGGTGGGATGGACAGATGGACAGACAGATGAAAAAAACAGAAGGTAAACACACTAATGTGCGACGAAGCGGAATTTGTACACCGTTTACAAACCAGCGCTTCCTTTTCCCTCTTTCCCACACTTTCAGGAAAGCAATTATATCCAGACGTGTTACACACACACACACACACACACACACGCACACACACGCACACACACTCACAAGCATACACCAGGAATGTGGCCAAGTAGACTGCTCAAGGTTCTTTAGGGGCATGCATGCATATTTAATTGCGTCTAGATGTGTGGAGGTTCACAGGAGGGTCTTTGGCTCCTCGCCAGCCACATGACAGATCCGTATCAGATCAGAAGCCTTTCCCTGCTTCGATTCAGTGAAGGAGAAAAGGGAGAAAGAGAAAAACAGACAGAGATAAGCTCCAGACTGACCTTATGGGTGACCTTAAAGGTGACGATCCTCTAAAGTCACTGAACCAAAGTTAAGCAAAGCCAGTGTTGGAATACAGATGTGCAAAAAAAAAAAAAGACCATTCACTGACCATTTGAACGCTGCTCATGATTAAAAGTGGCCTCTTCATTTTTCCCCCCGTAGCGATATATTTTTGTGTTAGTGTTAGTGTTCACTAGATTGGTAGTTTATATATGAGGGTTTTTTTCGTGACTTATCTAATTATTTTTGTGAATCACAAACCTTTGATGACTCCGATTCTAACTTTAAAAATGATTTTGTCATATTGTACCCGTCAACTATAATTACAGTTTCAAAGAAAGCTAAGGAATTCATTCATTCATTCTTCGAAGCGGCTTAATCCTAATTATGGTCGCCGGGAAGGCTGGAGCCCCTCTCAGCCAACTAGGGGTGATCTGGAACAACCAATTAGCCTACCGTGCATGCTTTTGGACTGTGGGGGGAAACCAGCGTATCCAGAGGAAACACAGGGAGCACATGCAAGCACAGGGAGAACATGCAAACTCCACATAGAAACGCCCCAAACCCGGGAATCGAACCCGGTACCTTCTTGTTGTGAGGCAGACAGGCTAACCACTGCAGGGATGGGCAATATGGCCTAAAAATAAAATCTCAGACTATTTTTAAACTACAAACGATTTCCGATTCCGAATTTGATATTTTTTTAAAGCAAGAACATTATTCAAATTAGTTTTATTTTAAGTGTTCTGTGTCTGCTGATGACGATCCATACGGACCTACATATACACTCATCTGTGAAGATGACTTTTCACTGCTGGTGATGTAAACTCTTTTACTGAAATGATTTAGGACTACAATTACCATTACAGTTACTAGATAACCAGCTGGACTTCCTGTTAAACTAGAGTGACGTTTCTCTTACATGGTTTGTATTTTTATCCGGTTTCACCCAAATGAGGATGGGTTCCCCTTTTGAGTCTGGTTCCTCTCAAGGGTTCTTGCTTGTGTCGACTGAGGGAGTTTTTCTTTGCCACCGTCGCCGTGTGCTTGCTCATTCGGGGTGTATAGGGTTTATACAGAAATGTTTAAAATCATAAGTTTAAATTCTTAATGAAATTTATTTTACTATGTAAAGCTGCTTTGCAACAAAGTCAGTTATAGAAAGCGCTGTACAAATAAAACTGAATTGAATTTTATTTTAACAATATCAACACAGAGAAGAACGGCAAACACATTCCAGCTCGGTAAAGATTTTACAGAGCCACTGAAGTTAAAAAATCTTACACATATTAAAAAATATTTTGGGGATTTCATGGGGTCTGTATAGTTTACCTAATTTTTCACCCAGCTCTCGTTTCCTTCATTCGTTCATTCATTTGCTGAACCATTTAGCCTTATAAGGGTAAGTGAGCCTGGAGCCTATCACAGCTAACTCTGGCTCAAGGCGGGGTACACCCTGAACAGCCTGCCTGTCCATCACAGGGCCAACACCCACACTCAACCATTCACACTCACATCTAGGGACAATTTGGAACAGCCAGTTAGTCTAATGCACATGTCTTTGGAATGTGAGAGGAGACTGGAGTACCCAGAGGAAACCCCACGCAAGCACAAGGAGGCTGTACTTTCAGTACTCCTCAAAACTAATACCTTTCTTTACAAATAATCCAAGCTGCACTGGATCCTTGGAAAGCACTGACCATGGAGCTCTAAGGCAGCACTACTGCCTGCTAAACAACTTTATTCTCTAGATCATATATGGAGCCCTTCATTTTACATACACTACCCTAAGTATATATGCAATACCTGCCCATTTTTCGCACTGTATGTATTTAGCTGAACGATGAACATGTGGTTACAATAACTATTCCATTTATAGTATGTAACCGCATGATGGCGAAGGTGGAATTATTCGTTTATTTCTTTAGACATGCTTTCATTTGAATAAGAAGTGGTTTGATTGGGTAATTAGTAAAGAGTACTTACTTATTTTACCACAACAAAAGGTGCACTGAAGATTTTGTACTTATCAACAGGTTTATTTGGTATAATTTGTTTGTATTGTAAAATGGATTTGCTGGAATAAGTCAGGGATATCCAACAGCATGCTTCCAGAAAATAAACATTGTACCTTTAGGGGTTCAGTGGCTTATCACTGGGACAGTTCCCTCTAAGGTACTTATTTGTACCCATTATATGTACCTTTTACTGATTAGGAACATTGCCTTGAGGTCTAATAGTTAGCCCTAGGGGGCACGTTAGTGCACATTGGTGCCTGACAGTGCTGAATTACTTAAAGACCAGTTAGTATTCCAAATATGTCTCGTGCCATGACACAAGCTATCTTGTTGAGTAAGTATATGGCTATGATATAGAGTGGCAAGGTTAGTAGGGTAGTACATCTGGGATTTCATATGAAACATTGAAGAATAAGGATTGTAGGAAATTAATAGAAACATAACCACTCAAAGAGGGCAAACCTCTGCCAAGTCCACCAATCTCCCATATGACCTAAAATGTCAAACATAGTTAGGTCTCACAATGTTAAATAATCCTTCTAAAAATTTCTGCATCCATAATTTGATCCGGATCACCTTCAAAATCCAAACCCCAACCTCTGGCAGAAATTTCCTGAGAATCCGCACATAATGTGCAAATATGCATGGTTATGTTATCAAACAAACACACAGACACCAAGGGTAAATCATAACCTCCTTGGCAATAGTAATTAATGGTAATTCAGTGAAATGGTGGGACTCGCATCTGAAGATAGGTACAATGATGTATGAGTAACATGCAGAGATTGAATGAAGGACACAAGTGTTACAAAACACAATTGTTAGCACAACTGAGAAAACAGATGGGCAACATCACACAAGGATAATCTATAAATGGAAAACGGAAAAACAGATGACGGAACGAACCCAGAAGCATGACATGATAGGACCTATAAATGCGGAGAAGGAACAACAAAGCACTGATTAAGATGAGACATAGAACAGGTGAACACATTAGGGTATTCAGGTAATATTATGACAGGTTGGAGACAGGACCAAAACCAAAACAAAAGCACATGGAGCGCTTGTTGCATTGGAGAACTTTTTGTGCCCTGGGAGGATGTTCATTACCGTATATTTACATTTATATATATATTTATGTAAGGCGTCAAATTTAAATGTAGGTTAAAAAGGTTAGGGTTAGGGTTTGTGCTTTTTGAGCAATCATTCTAGATCTAGTCCTACTGGCCCGGCAATGGTCTGGCAAGCTGTTTAGGGTGTACCCCAGCTTCGCCTAGTGTCGGCTGAAATAGGCTCCAGCCTCCTGTCGAGCCTGATAGGATTAAGCGGCTTGGAAAATGAGTAAGTTTATAAGAGTCGCCATTATATCAATGTCCATTGTTCTGGGAAGGATATCCACTAGATTTTGGAGCATGGCTGCTGGCATTCGCTAATTGAGCCTTGAGAGCATTAGTAAGGGGGTGAGGACGTCTGCAGTAGTCAGCATTCCAGTCCATCCCAAAGGTGTTCATGGTCCCAGTGGGTTCAGGTCATTTGAGTTTTTGTATACCAACCTTGTAAACCATGTCTTCATGGAACACTTTGTGCACTGGGAGCATTGTCATGCAGGTTAGCGACACCTGAGCGACACCGCTATATGAATTGAAAAGTCAAAGTTGTGACTGATAAGTACTATTTTTCTTCCCGAGTGCCTTACACACCCAATTCTTCACGCTTGTAAAATGTTTTGGAGTTTCTCAATGCAGCCACTTCATCTCCATCAAGGAGGCATTCAGTACCGGACAGCTCCCATGTTTCTGCCCTAGAGCACACGCTTCCCATTTGCTGCTGTCTGATTATAACACGCATGCATTATAGCGTAGACGTGGCGTAATACATCGTGGAATAAAACCCGTGTCATTTATAACGCTCAGCATGGATGCGATGGCACAAGCGTTTATTTATCTCCATCCCGTCTTCTTTTCTCATGCTAAGGTAATCAGAAGAGCATTATGCCTGACATTGCGTATACAAATGAGCTCATGGCACCTAATCAATCCTGCGCGTCACACTGAATAGCGATTAGGGCTCGGGGAATTTATTTTTCTTTGAAAAGTAGAGATAAGTGAGTGCCAGCAAATCAAAGCTGAATGTTGGTGAGGGGGCCACCTTTGTGTGTGTGTGTGTGTGTGTGTGTGTGTGTGTGTGTGTTGACTATATATTTGTACAGCTGGGAATAGGTCACTTGCCCATATTTGTTTTATTTTTTTTTTTATAAAAAATGGCTTAAATCTTCCTGAGTGCACTTTTATCCATCATTCTGCTGGAAGATTAACGCTCAGAGCCAATGACTAGAGATGTCGCTAGTGAAAATGGAAACGAGCTCCACCAAAGCAAAGCTGAGTGTTGATGTGTGTATTTACATAAATCTAAGAAGTTATTTGCTCTGCTGGGGATACTGTATGTCATTTGTCCTTGTTTGCCTTTCCAAGAATTAGTCATGGTCCCCCTCTCTGCGCCCCCTCCAACCGCTCATCTGTTTTGTCTCTGCGGGCGACTCGCAGTCCGATCCATCAGCTCTACGTTCTGCAGGAGGGCCGTCTCCCTGAGCCAATCACCAGAGGCGGTGTTATAACCAATAAGAAAAAAAAAGCACCTCAAACAAAGGCTTGAGTCTGTTCCTTTGTCTTTGGCCAGGCTCTATCATCCATTTTGTGTTGCTGTCAGCCTGAGGCTGATGCAGTAAAAGCTTTTCGGCTCTATCGTAGAAGAATATGGATGAGGTCTGTACCACATTGCATATAAGGAAACACATGCATCATTTCATGCTAATGAACCACGTTCATGGAAATCTTGGTGATTTTTAAGGGAGTTCAATTACAAATAAAATTTTGAATTCAGGTCTTAGATTTACATGACAGTAAAAATTTAAGAGAAAAAAAAAACCCAGGAAGCAACTCAGAAGACTAAAGTTTAGTACAGCATAGTTGTAAAGAAACTTCAGATCTCCAAAATGGAAGCTTCACAGGTGGAAATGTAAAGCAAATGACAACAAATGAAAATGCCAACAGCAAAAGAAAAAATAAAAGCTACTATAACACACACACACACACACACACACACACACACACACACAAATTCAGAAACTTCACATCAAACTTGGAAAGATAAAAACAAATTCAGGAACACAACGGCTCATTTGTGAACACAACAAAAAATTTTGGACCACAGTGGCAAATTTACAAAATTTGAAAACATCAAAAAAAAAACACAATAATAGAATTAAAAACACAATAGTAAATTTTAAAACATAATAGAATTAATAACACAGTACTAAAATTAAAATCACAATACTAAAATTAAAATACAATGGGAAATGTGAAAACAGAATAACAAAAATAAAACTGTTTATTATGTTTATTTTTAACTACAGATAACCAACCAAGTACAATTAATTTTCCTTATAATTTTTCATTCAATATTTTCCAAGATCAATGTTGTATTTTTAAATTTTCTGGTAATTTTGAGCTGTTTATTTTTTCTAAATCAGTTGACATTTAATGTAATTATTTTGTTTTAATTATTTTTTTTTGTATTGGATTTTATTATTGTTTTCAGTTTTATTATTGTGAGGATTTTTTGGGGATTTTTTGGAATAATATTATTTGATTTGTGTTTTGTCTGTGTTTGGCACTTGGGCTGCCATACTCTGGAAACCCTGAGTTAAATTTGTGTACACTTAATAAGATGCATACTTACAGAGCCGGCGATACCATGAGGCGAACTAGGCAGCTGCCTATGGCGTGGGCTAAAGGTGGCACAGCCGTGCAGAATGCCATAAATCTGGAGATACGCTTCTTTGCGCAAGAAGTTGCTGGGGACCCCAAAATAGAGCCTCACTCCACAATGCCTTACACCGGCCCTGCATACTTATAATGTCTTAACTAAATGACTTCACTCTTAAAAACACCGACATTCTTTCTTTTACTGCTACCATGACTCTTTGTTATTTATAAGCAGTACTGATGTCAGTTTCATACATTTTATGACATGTAATGATTTAAGTCGTGACAAGGAAGTGATGGCTATCCCACATTCTCTCATCATCACTGTTACTGTCAGTAACACCACATGTACTTTTTTATCTCTTTACAAGAGATCGTCAGTCAGAGAGATTGAAGGGGGGGAAAATCCTTTAAAAAAATCTTCCTTGAAAAATGGATTCTAGGAAGGGGCATGAATTATTTCACATAAGCATACGAATGATATAGAAACGTGGTACATGTTATATTACTAAATGACAAACCATGGTACAGGCCATTGGGAATCCTTTATGATTGTTTCCTTAGACTCTAAATGTGATTAGCCTTTTTTTTCCACATATGGTACCGTTAAAAAGTACAAAGAAAACATTAAAGTCTGTGTAAATTTTTTTTTAATGTTGCAATTGGGTGTTAGCGAACATGATATGGATTATTATTAAGAAAAAACAGAACCAATCCAAAACATTAATCAGTGGCAACGTCAAAGCAGGCAAGGGTCAGGCGATGAGCAATCAGTAAGATCAGAGAGTGAATACCAGGAAAGAAACAAAGAGTAGCTAAACACAAACATGCATGGCTTGCTAAAGTCCAGCAACAAATACACAGAACATCACACAACCACTTCCCTGAACTGCCTTTTTGCAGACTATGACAGAATTATTAGACCCTTGTTAGGGTTAAGGAAAGATTAAAGATAGACCTCTCTTGCATGTTTGGGGAAGTTTGGAAGAGTTTGGTTTGAATTCCTGTCGCTGTTACGACTTTTGAATAGATTTCATAGCTAATGTTTGTTTTATTCCAAACAATAATTCTTTCATTTCTCCTGGTCCTTTAATTATGAAGTTTTCACCTTCTTTCAAAGGATATTAAAATGAAAACGAAAAGAAAGGGGTTATACCATTTTCAGGTGACACCAGCTACAATTAAATGGACTCTAATAATACATTAATAATGAAATTAATGACTGCTAGTTGAGAATTTAAAGGGAAGGCTTCCTTCCAATTTGTGATTATATTAAAGTGACTGTTTCTGTCAAGCGTAAAGGTTCTGTTTTACTCCAGAGTAAAATGTAAGGATATTATAAGGTTAATTTTGGTTTAATTAGCACTTATGTAAATTAATCAGTATCAATATTTATCATAACATAGAACATGATGCTATAAATATGCATCCAGTTTGAGGAATAGCACACTAATGCCTGAAGCTGGGGCTGGGAATATGATCTACAATTCTTAAAAGTGAAACGAAATGCAAGCCTTCCTAACTTTCCTGTCACACATGAACATATGTTTATGTACATATATGTACGTGTTTTTTAGATGGTACTTACATTTTCAAAGTTGCAACCTGCTAAAATATGTTTGATAGTTTGCATTAGCTAGTTTGAAAGGCTGCTGGTTCACTCTTTGAGTGTGCGAAATCACGAGAATAGGATGTAAATTCGCCAGTTATCTTAAGGCAATGTAATGGCAAAAATAACAGTATACAGATATTAAACTAACAAGTCAAATATAAACTAGTCAACTTCTGAATAAAATAAAACTAGGCACTTCTAGACATAGTACCAGCTTCCGTTTACATACGTCAGACAAACATTGGCTTGGTTACCTGAACAAGTGGTGTAACTTCTTGTGCAAATTTACCCTAATATATACGTGAATCACGTGCGACTTTTATCATTACAAATTTGCCCCTTCATGTGCAGATTTATTACTTCACTATTATTTCACGAAAAACTTGTAAGAACACTAGGGTGTTTTGATGTGCAAACACATATATAATGTATGCAAGCATTTATTTTGGGGGCGGCTGTAGCCTAATGGTTAGAGAAGTATGTATAGTGCCGGGGGAGTGAGCGGCACCTTCCCTTCTTCCACCTTCATGGCTGAAGTGCCCTTGAGCAAGGCACCTAACTCCCAACTGCACTCCAGGCGCCCCAATGTGGGGCAGCCCACTGCTCCGAGTGTGTGCTCAATTTGGATGGATTAAATGCAGAGGCAATAATTTCCCTTGAGGGATTAATACAGTGTTACAAAATCAAAAAAACAAACAAGCAACAAAAAGCTTGGGTTTAAGTTTCCTTTAAGGAAAGACAATTTTTCTTCTAAATCATGATGCTCACGATATTCAGTTATCTGACGATATGAAAGATCATATCACGATACAATAATTCATCGATATATCGCCCAGCCCTATAAACATGTACATCCACCTGATCGCTTTCATATAAATGATGTGTTCAGAATCGCAGATTGAAATTGGTTCATTAATGCCATTCATTTTTGCTGATGTGGACAAAGTAAGTTTAGATTAAGACTCGTATACAGTATGACCTCGAATTTTTTATGTGCATAATGGTGTGTAAATGTTCAATTTCATCAAATTACACAAATTAGAGAAATCCAGGTTCAGGTTCTGGTGAAACTTTCACACATTTGCCTTAAAGCAGTTCACTAAATTTTATATTATACCTTTGTAGTAAAGTTTTCCATTCCAAAAACATGACTGTAGGGGGAAGAAAGACATTAAATAGAATAAGAAAAACTCCACAAGCAATGTATTAATTAAAAGGAATTCATTTCCAAGGCCATTTCTGCTACACATTGCCGTGCACACACAGTGCAGTCAGATTAATTGGTTATTATTTATTTATGTAAAATTCATTCATTTAGAATGACCTGATGTGGTGCTTCAGCGGTGCAGAATTATGCAGAGTCACTCAGCAGCATCAGAGTTCAGAGCTCAGCTAAAAGCTTTCTTAAGAAGAGCATCCACCAGCAGAATTCTTTATTATTCCGAATCCTGCTCCATATGGAGGATAAATCCACAGAGCTTATTGTACTGCACACTTCATTCATTTCACTACACAACGCTGTCAAGAAATAAAAATAGATATATGCCTTGTTAATGTCACATTGCAGAGGTGTTAACACGTAGAAATGTTAGCAAATGCTTAGCTTCACAGTCTAAGGTGAGAAGAGGAATCCCTGTGCAGGGAGGGAAAATTGCTTGAATCAAGTCTCCTTGGCAACCAGACCAGCGGCTACAGTAAAGTGCAAAAGTTTGAATCTCCCCCATGGTTTCTGGGTAAATGAAACAACCAATTTATTTACAAAAATAGAAGTGGAAACAGTTTAGGTAAAAAACAATGCGCTATTCAGGACACAGTCAGGAGGAAGTGAATATTGAAACTAAGAGGATGCTTGGATACAGAGGATGGATAGAGGAACTCTCAGAGCTAGAACGTGCTGACATTATTGTTTCTTACCTTCAATTTAAAAAAAATCATGTTTCAACTTCGGCTTCAATGCAGATAGAGATAGCGCATCTGTATCTGTCTTTAGCGCACTAAACAGATAGTGTTTTTGCGTTTCACCCAGTTCTAATGCCAAAAGACGCAGGTATAAAGGCAAAACGTGGGTGGGACTGTAAGTTTTTAGTATATACTACCCAGGAACTGCACAATTTGATTGGTCTGCTATCTGGGGGATAAAAGACATTATCCTGACTGGATGCTGCCTAATTCAAAATGATGGACATTTACAGTTTGTCACAGTCACTTGGACCAGGTGGCATCAGCATTGTCATGCTTTAAAAATTGAAAGATAAACAATATAAAATCTTGTTTTAGTTTGCTTTTTTTGTGTTTCCAAGTAGGATATACTAAAACTTTGAATGAGCTTAAAAACAAGCTCTGTTTGTATAGCGCACAGAGATCACCTGACCTGTCTCTGTCATGTTTAAAATATATAAAAATAAATGATGGGAATCTTATTTTAATTCGCTTTTCTTTATGTTTTCATGTAGTATATACTTAAATTTTAAGAGTTTAAAAAGTTACAGTTACAGCCATTAGAGAGCGCTTATTCGCTGCTCTTGGAGTTCTTGGTGCTCACCTGACCTGTCTGTCATGAATACAATATTGAAAAAATAATCTGTAAAAATCTTGATTTAGTTTGCTTTTTAGGCTCCTGTGTAGTACATAATAAATAATTATTCACCTTTATTTTCCTCAACAGAACCATTCAGCAACATCCACCTCACTCAGATAATTTTAATTACGCAATTCCAGCTTCCTAAAAGAATGTGCAGACTGATCTTTTCATTAGTGATATCTTCAAGTTCAAGTTCAAGAAGCTTTATTGTCATTTCAACCACATGTAGCTGACGCAGTACATAGTGAAATGAAACAGCATTTCTACAGGACCAGGTGCTACATAAACATACAACATAAAGATCAAATCCGAAAAAACAGCAACACAGAGCTAGGAACAAGGTTTTCGTCCTAGCCGCATAAAGTGCAAAGGGTGCAACTCTGTGCAACAGTGCAAAGACAATACAGTGCAAAAACAGTACAAAAAGAAAAGACAACACAAGAATGAGAAGAAAGAGAGAAAAAAGAGATGAGATGGAATAAAAAAAATTAAATGATGTACAGAGTAGCAGCGGTTGAGGTAGTGCAAATAGAATAAAGGCATAGATATAAATATAAACATAGCAGCGTAATGAAATAATAACAGGGTTGAGGTAGTGCAATAAATAGTGAACAATGTAAGTTATGTGTGTGTCCACACAGGCGAAAGAGAGTGTGAGTGTGTGTGTGTGTGTGTGTGTGTGAGAGAAGGACAGTTTTGTACAGTTCAGTTCTTTTAGTCTTGTACAGTTCTGTGTGTGTGCGTGTGTGTGTGTAAGAGAGAGAGAGAGAGAGAGAGAGAGAGAGATTGTTGAGGAGCCTGATGGCTTAAGGAAAGAAACTGTTACAGTCTGGTTGTGAGGGCCCGAATGCTCCGGTACCTCTTTCCAGATGGCAGGTGGGTGAAGGGTGTGTGGGGACATCTACAATGCTGTTGGCTTTGCGGATACAGCGTGCAGTGTAAACGTCCGTAATAGAGGGAAGAGAGATGATGATCTTTTCAGCTGTCCTCACTATCCGCTGAAGGGTCTTACAATCCGAGACGGTGCAGTTCCCAAACATGCAGTGATGCAGCTGCTCAGGATGCTCTCGATGGTCCCTCTGTGGAACACAGTCAGGATGGGGGAAGGGAACGGGCTTTCCTCAGGAAGTAGAGGCGCTGCTGGGCTTTCTTGGTGATGGAGCTGGTGTTGAGTGCCCAGGTGAGGTTTTCCGCCAGATGAATGCCAAGGAATTTGGACTTAACATGCCGTATCCAAATATTTATCTATAGGAGTGTCTGTGGACTGCCTTGCTTCTGTAAATTCCATGTCTTTCTCTTTTCCATTTTGTCCAAAGTGTATGCAAACTCGTGCACTCAGCTGTAACTCTATTCTTCCCCGGATACTTCACTTCGGTTAAACCACTCGCTCATCCCCAGGGTACTAATTAATTACTTACACTCACAGACTCTGCGTACGACCCTGTGAGTGACTGGTGTCATTATATCAGCTAATGCAGGGGTCTAGTGTCAGCAAGCAGGTTGTGTAAAATATCAACCTGTCCTGGATTGGTGGAACTGAGGGCTGTGTATCTCTTCGTATGTGAAGAAATACACAGCCCTCAGTTCTCTTCAAATATTGCTGTGTATCTCCTGAAAGTAAAGGGATTTATGCCATATATATTTAAAACAGCCAATGATTTAATACAGTGAGATTCAGTGGTGTTTCATGATAAACTGGAATAAACAGGGGAAAAGCTCATGACTCTTACACAGCTATTGACCTTATTCATTGTAACTGACAGTCACAGTGGCCGTACCTCCTTCAGGTGGACTGGGAGGCAAAGAAGCCACGCTTACTTTCACTTGGGCTGTGTCTCGATTTGTTTAGTTGTGCACTTGTTCTTGCTATTTTGAGTGCATAAATGCGTTCACCTTACGAAGTACATCAACATGCACTGCCCTCTTTTTTGTTTTTTTTTAGCCAATCAAGAGTCGTGTTCAACCCGTCAAGTGTTGCCTCCCTATTACATATAATTCACCACACAAGTACCTGCCTCCTCTGTAACATGTGATGCATCTTTTACGAACTACTAGGCATGCACTTTCAGGGAATAGCAATATGGCAGCCACTCTGGAAACAGTCCTTAACAGAAACCGCCACAAATAGCCGAGGGAGTCCTGAATGCACCTGCCCCAAATATCAAAGTATTACCGGCTTCAACATGGCGCCACCGACACCTGAGGCATATTTCAACAGAAATGCCCGACAGTTTTCCGAATGCTTTTGTGGCTGACGTGACAGGGGCCACACCTCTACAATAGTTCTGACAGGTGCTATGCCAATGACATTTCTAAAAGATAGAACCCTAGTCATAAAGAAGAGAAAGGCATGTGGTATTGGATTTTACTGAAATACTGAGAAACGCCTGTATTGATTCTCTAATGCTATTTTCTCTCTGCTGGTCGCTGCACTCAGTGTAAGCTTGTTAATATAAATATGGTTTATAAAGTGAAGATTGATGCCACATGATTCATAGCAATTATTTATTTATTTATTTATTTAGAACCAGCAACAGGCATACTTGGCTCTATATTGTAGTTTGATTCAATATCCATCACTAACAGGTAAAATATTTATAGCAGATTCTTACAGTGTCAGCAGATATCATGTTGGAGTTGATTTATATTTTATCAGAAGGCTGTAGAAATGCTCCATATGAGACATGAGATATAGCTGAATGAATAAAAACAGCTTTGTAGTCAGGAGTATGAAGCAAGGGCGAAACGGCTTAAGTATTTTTAGATGAGAGGATGGAAATGCAAATAGACATCCGTGTTGGTTGTAAAAATAAAAACGCCTGGAATAATGAACTCCTGCCTTCTGTTACTGCCATCTCCCTCTCATGGTGCCGTGTGGCTCCGGTCTGTGTGCATGTGTCTTTGTCAGTTGAAATCTGATACCATATCAAGCATTACTGATTGGACACTGGTTGAACACTGTATATGTGCAAGAGAGATGGACGAATGTAAACACCAGACTTATCTGGTTTAAGTTGACTCAAAAAGACTTGATTTTTGGCAGTTGTCCAGGTTATACAGCATTATAGTTACAACAGTAATTTAATTCACTGGTTTGTATTAATGCAGTTGTTCAAATATTTATGCGTTTATTTAAAAAAAAAAACACTACTCATTCACATGGAGTTGTCTACAGTGCTAATCTTGGCACCATATCAGAGCACTATATTCATGCAATATCGCTTTGATGGTTGTCCTGTGTCCATCTGATGTCCGCACCTGCCCACCACAGAAAGCCCAATAAGGCTGCCACATGCCTAAGTCAATGCTGATTGGCTGTTATGTATCCCTCACTTGCATGACGACAGGTATTAATTAAATATATATTTATTGTTAATAACAAAACTGAATACGCGGATACAGGCAGCTGAATTGAGCTTTCTTCGCAGGGTGGCGGGGCTCTCCCTTAGAGATAGGGTGAGAAGCTCAGCCGTCTGGGAGGAGCTCAGAGTAGAACCGCTGCTCCTCTGCGTTGAGAGGAGCCAGTTGAGGTGGCTCGGGCATCTGATTAGAATGCCTCCCGAATGCCTCCCTGGTGTGGTGTTTCTGGAATGTCCAACCGGGAAGAGACCCCGGGGCTGACCGAGAACACGGTTGAGAAATTATGTCTCTCGGCTGGTCTGGGAACGCCTCGGTGTCCCCCCGGAAGAGCTGGAGGAAGTTTCTAGGGAGAGGGACGTCTGGACCTCACTGCTTAGGCTGCTGCCCCCCGACCCGACCCCGGATCAAGCGGAAGAAGATGATGATGATGATGATGAACAAGACTGAAGCCCAAAAATACAGGCTCATACACCACTGCTCAGACTCGCACCGAATAAAAAACATAGTTTAACTTGGGTAGGCAGATAGACTTACAGATAAACATCCTAAATGTTCATGAAGCAAGTGTTACAGAACATGAACTTGTTAAACGGATAATTACATTAACAATACAGATGACCCAAATGAAAGCAGAAATCAGCTGGTAAAAGGAAAGGTGCTGAAAAACAAACCCAGGATCAGATACAGTACCTATCAATAAAGACATCTATGGGGACCTCCGCTTTCAGGCAGTGCCTATAACTACAATATAAGGCATAAGGATGTATCTTAAGATATATATATAAAATCTTCATTAGCTTTTCTCTAGGAATTTTTCTACTTTCTATTGATCATCCCTGCATCATTGACTACTTTCTAATAACAGTGTGCTCTCTCGGTTGTATTTTATTCTATATATTAAGACATGCATGTTCTGTCTTATTTATGTTCCCAGGATATACAACATCTCCTGCATTATCAAACAAAGTGACACACACACCTGGTTGATATTGATTATTATATTGACTATATTTGCTGTAGCTGCAATCAATCAGACAATTAGACTGATCTGATCAGCATTGATTCTTGACCTTTGACTTGGTTTGACAAGACTTTGTGGAAGATTAATGACCCACTGTACCTAAATAAATGGGTAAAGAGTCCATGTGATACAGAGAGCAGAGCCAGACATAAAGTCTTTTGTGTAAATCCGGCTCGTTGGGATTTTTCTTTGAACGTAAAAACGTGTCAATTTTTTTCCCTCTTTAATCTACACTTACAAAGTCTCCGAAGCACCCAGCTGACCTGCAGTGATACACCAGTGTCTTGGACAAAAGTGGAGAGATTAAAAGGAGTCCGAATGACCAAAGCTTTGTTGTATTTAAACACTCAGATAACATTGTTGTAGCTAAGAGTGTGTCTATGCTGGAGGTTGCTATGTCTGCGTTAGGGACACTTTCACTCTCCCGGACACTTCTGAATAGAAAACGCAGCATGAAAAGCAGTTCAAAACGCAGGGATTATACTCAAGACGTGCTCAAGTGTGTGTGTGTGTGTGTGTGTGTGTGTGTGTGTGTGTGTGTGTGTGTGTGTGTGTGAACCTGTTTTTTTCCCATTATGTTTATTAATACAGTATGATGGATTGTTACACTGGAGTAATTCTTCCTTTTCCTATGAACTGTACTTAATTTGTCAATAGGTCCTGAAGCACCAACAGTGGTGGTCTGCAATTACAAGCTGGCTCACCCAGATGTTATAGATACTACCACACAATATTTTTACCCATGACTATGCCAAGTCTCCAAGCTTCTGATTTCGGCGTTTGCTCCATGAACTTTTATTTACCTGCAAGTCTGTCTCTCTAACTGAGTTAGACTGTGTTTCTTATCCTGCCCATTTCAGAACGTTGGTCCATGAGACTTTTATTGGATTTCAGTTTCGTTGTTAATAAATTATTATTATTTTTTAATTGTGTGTGCTTTGCCCACTTCTGAGACCCATCATGACAGTAGGAAGCCAAGTCCCAAGCTCGGGCATTTCTGTGTGAAGTTTGCACGTTCTTTCCGTGATTGAGTGGGTTTCCTCCGGGTACTCCAGTTTCCTCCCACAGTCGAAAGACATAAACATTACAATTTGCCCCAAGGTCTTAGTGTGTATGGTTGTGTGTGTTTTGGCCCTGCAATGTTCTGACAAGCTGTTCAGGGTGCACCCCGCTTTTACCCAGTGCCGGCTGAGATAGGTTCCAGTGTCTTCGCGACCCTAGTGGTAGTAAGTGTTTTGGCAAATAAGTGTGAGAGAGTGCCCATGTTCCTAGTTCACGGTTTGTTCTTCCTTGCACCATTTTGTGTACTAACCAGTGCCTACTGGGAACGCCCCACAAGACCTTGGATTTGAGCATGCACAGACTGAATCGTCTAGCCATGATAATGTAGCTTTTGTCAAAGTAAAGCAGATTCTTATGCTTGCCCATTTTTCCTGATTGCAACATATCAACTTCCATCGATGCATCCCACCCCATGACAGATGCCAGTGTAGTGAAATCATCACTTTTTTCCCCTTTACCTCCATCTCTGTATATAGACATGATAACATTGTACAGTAAGCTATATACCTCTCTGTGTATAAAGATGGATGACACAATAAAGGAAAACCAAGCACAAAGTCTTAATTTTGTAGAGCCACCACAAGCCGATAGAATAGCTTTAGTGCTCCTTGGCATAGATTCAAGTCTCTGAAGTAGCACTGGAGGGGAGAACATCATTCTTCCATGGGATAGTGATGGAGAGTGCTGCCTAATAATACCTTGCTGTAAAATAGAACTGTTTATTTAATATATTTAACAGAGAGGCAGCATGAAATATGGATTTAGCTTCCTTAAGCCATGTAGTTTATTCTGTTTGCGAGCTGAAAGAGATCTGTAATGTAGCTCAGCTACAGGCTAATTTTTAGCTTAGTTAAGAACATTTATTTTGGTGTGCTTACACGATACCGATCATGATGATGTGTCCGGTTTTATTCCGATGTTTCAGCCGATTTTGTTCCGATATGGACCGATGTTTTCCGTTTGTTACCCAATGTGATTCTGATGTTATTTTGATGTTTCCTTTGATGGCATTACATGGTATAATGATGTCACACCAACTGGATTTCCCCCATTTTTCTCGGTAATTTAGTCATTTTAGTCCAATTCCCACCAATCAAGTGTTGCCTTCCCTATCACATGACCAGCACCAACCAGGGAGGGGCGTAAACATGCACGGCCAATTAGTTCCCATAGACTCGTGGTCACGGATGGCTGTGGCATCAATCCGATTCGACCTTGTGATCTCCTAGTTGATAGTCAGGCACCTTGTCGATGCGCCACTTGGGAGCCAACTGTTACCAGTGTTGTTCCAATATGTCTCCAATATTATATACAGTATATTAAAAAAAACATGCAAATTTACCGGAAATGTGATTGGAACGTCTCCCAATGTTTCTCCCATTTTTTTACAGATCCTATACCACTGTTACACTGATCACTACCGATATGTACCAATTTTAATTAGATTTTTTCCTGTTTCCCCTGATGTACTTCGAGCACTCCCAAAATATTTCACTTTTCCCCAAGTATTTCTCTACAGGTTCCCCCAAAATCCTACAGTGTTCTCCGATGTTTTCTGATTTGTACCGATGTTCTCAGACGTAATATCAGAATATGATTGGAGCAAATCAGGATTATGATTAGTGTTATGTGAGCACACATTAAGTAGCTAGATGTAACCAATATGTAGCTCAGCTCATGTAAAGTGGCATAGACACCGGAAGAGACCAGCAGTGATGTAGGGACCATGCAACGTCAGTGACTTGTATCGATGTTGAGCGAAAAAAAATGTTGGCAATGTCCTCTGATCTGACACAATTGCGTTGACTACCAATGGGAGCAAAGGACATCATTGATTAATCAATAAATATGTATACAGGAGGGACACAGGCAGCCAGAGCCTGGAATGACCACTATTGACCAGCTGTCTGCTACAAAGTGATGAGCTATGAGTGAATCACTTTATGTGTGTATGCGCCTTAAGTTAGCTTAGGTATTTACATTTATAGGTTGCTAGCCCAACACTGTACTATATTGAACTCACCTATATTTCTGTGCAGTATTTTAGCTTAGCTAGCTATATTTCTTAGCAGTTTCCCCAACACACCAACATTTCTGTGTAAGATCTTAGCAATAATGTTTCAATAAAATGGGGGTTTTAAAAAATCATTAATTAAAACTGGATCAGCAATTTTTGAAAACTGACTTACACCAGCAGCAAGTGCGAAACCTCAAAAATGGTTTTACTCACTCTCACTCACTCACTCATTTGCTGAACGTTTACTCTTATTAGGGTCGCATGGAGGCTGGAGCCTATCTCAGCCAACACTGGGCGAAAACAGGGTACAACCCGAACGGCTGTGCTGACAATTGCAGGGCAACACACACAACCAATCAAACTCACACTTCACAATTTAAAGCAGCCAATCTAGCTAATGTGCATGTCTTTAGGCTGTGGCAGGAAACAGGAGTACCCGGAGGAAACCCATGCAAGCATGGGGAGAACATGCAAACTCCACACAGAAACGCCCTGGTCGAGCTCAAGACTTGAATCCAGGACCTTTGTGCAAACCACTCTGGCACCGTGCCACCCCTGGAATGGTTTTAGCACCACTGATTTGTGATAACGTGTGATTTTGCACTTGATTAGCTGATGCTATGATTACATGCTAGTAACATAATGGAAATGAGAAAAGTGGTGAGAAGGACATGTTGCATTACAAGACCACAAGAGATTTGTACACTATACAGAAATGCACTTTAGCTGACCAGGACCTGATGGGAAAAAAAATGTCAGCATGCTAAGATAATGAGCAGCCATGCTTTAAGGGAGCATGTGGTGTTGACACGTACACTAGAACTTGAATTTCTTTGTATTTATCCATGTATTGACCTTTTCTGAAGCCCCATCTGCCATCTACATCTCATTATATTACTTTAAATTATCTTTCAATCTGTAGATGCAGATCTGATTTGATACAAATGAACACGTTTGTTCTACCACAAGTACGATTTCTGAGAATCTCCACCACTCCAGTCCTCTTAAACTGCCGTTTTAGTCTAAACAATGTGCCGTTTAAATCCTGTTCTACACTGTGCCACCTAAAAGGTCATTTAGTCTCAGGACCATCTGTTACTCTGGCCCTGTGGACACAAACCTCAATATTCAGAGTGATTCAGTTTGTTTTTTTAAATCCCTCACACCTTTATTTATTTATTTATTTATTTCCGCTTTAGCACCAGAGATGATAATTACTATTCAATACCTTTCCAGGGACATGTTGTACGATACTTTGTCAAGAGTTAAGCTGCACTGAAGACAAGAAGCTCTGAGTCAGAACTCCTGGCTGACTATTTGCAGAACAGGAAGCAGCGTAATTATTAATAAAGCTGTCTGAAATTGACAAATCTTTTGTAGATATACCTTAAAAATGCTTCATGAAATCATAAAAAATCTGATCTGGTTAATCCAGTCTGGATGAAATAATTTATTTATATTATTATATAATTTAATAACTAATTACTCTAATGAACACCTGAACTGAAAATGTGATGAGACCGAAAAGACTGACTTCATAATTATTCCTGGAACTGCAGCTTGTAAATTAGTTGTTTATACCAACATTGCAATTAAGTCTAATGGAACCATGTTGTAATTATTCATCAAGGCCTCGCTATTTTTGTGCATGCACCAGCAGGGCTTATTGTTATAACTTTGGCTTGTTGCTTATTTCATAGTGGTAAAATCTTAGGGGTTTTTTTGTTGTTGTTGTTGTTGTTTTTTTTTACTTTGCAATCATTGTGGTAAAGAATGATAGTGCTTGGAATGATCTGTGTGTCATTTAAAAATCTTTATTAGTCTGGAATTGCAAAACAGTAGTAAATACTTAGTGGCCTTCAACTATAATGGTGTTATAGGAAAATAATCAGTGATGGAGTGGTGTGATAGGAACACAAGTAACAGCAGAGCTACTAATATTGTTTAACACCCATAAAATAATTTGGGAAGATCCATCCATCCATTACTATGTTTACCACTTATTCATCAGGGTCATGAAGAAACTGGCACCAAACTCAGTTGAGTTACAGGTGACCTGTAGGCTACATCCTAGGCAGGTCGCCACTCTAGTACAGAGCATCTATACCGCTTATTCTTCAGGGTCATGGGGAAGCTGGAGCCAATTGCAGCTAAATTTCTGGTGAGAACTGCCTGATCTTAACTGACTTTCGGACAATAAGCAGGGTATGCTTTGGGAAGGTCGCCACTCTATTACAGGGCATCTATCCTGTTTATTCATCAGGGTTCTGGAGAAGCTGGAGCCAATTGCAGCTGAATTTCTGGTGAGAAGCAAGATACACCCTTGGGAAGTTGCCAGTCTATACCAGGGCATTTATACCGCTTATTCATCAGAGTTATGAAGAAGCTGGTGCCGACTGACTTTTAGGCAAGAAGCAGGGTATGCCCTGGGCAGGTTGCTTGTCTATTACAGGGCATGAAGCTGGAGCCAATCTCAGCTGACTTTCGGTTGAGAAGCAGCATACACCCTGGGGAAGTTGCCAGTCTATAACAGGGCATCTATACCGCTTATTCATCAGAGTTATGGAGAAGCTGGAGCCAATCTCAACTGACTTTTGGGCAAGAAGCAGGGTATGCCCTGGGCAGGTCGCCACTCTTATTACAGGGCATCTATTGCGCTTATTCATCAGAGTCCTGGGGAAGCTGAACACTGGCTAACACAGTTTTGAGCAACCATTCACACTCACATTTACACCTGCGGACAATTTAGAGTAGCCAGTTGATCTAATCTGCATGACTTTTGACTGTTGGAGGAAACCGGAGCATCTAAAGCAGACCCACGCTAGCAAGGGGAGTACATGCAAACTCCACACAGAAAGGCCCTGGCTGACTGGCAGGTTCGAATACAGAACCCTTTTGCTGTCTGACTGGACATCACTTAACCAAAGCTGTCTGTAGACAAAGTAGTCATGCATTCCTCCTTGTGCCACCCCAAAAGAAATGACTATACCAGTGCTCGTGAAAGTACCAGTATTATAGGAATCTCAAAATTACACATTATCGTAATCTTCCATCGAGAGTCTCTTTCATGACTCAAGTGCCCTTGTTTCACCTTTGCTCTGCCAGCTTGTGACTGCAAGATTTATTTTGTCCCTTCTCCCACACATCATGAAAAACAGGAGGCTTATGGATAAAGTTGCCAAATGGCTGTCAGTTACAGAAGCCACACTAGCACTGAGCAGTGTTACTCTGAAGGCATCAGTGTCAAATATGTTTCACTTTGACGGCCATGAAGAACATGAAGTGGACTCGCACTATGTTCAGTAACTGGTATTGAGAGACTTGGCATTGCAGGAGAATGTTAAAGAGAGGTAAAAGGAGGTCCGGCTTCAGAGCCAGGCAAAGCTATTGCCAAGCCAGAATACCGAGGGGGATTTTGGATTTCCCAAACTTTCCTTAATGGCTTGAGCTATTCAAGTGGTATTCAAAGAGCATTAAGCCTTTTGTTTTAGGGATTTTGCAAAGTGTAGCAGGCGGGTAGCTCTGGCTTACCCCTGTATGGAGCATGGCAGTCAGTACCGAAGACCTTGCAGGTTTGGGCAGAACCTTCGACAAGGTACAGGTGGCACCACTTCCCCCACAGTGTTCCAATGCCTGGGTTTCTATGTGATCACAGCTGCTATGACAAGGACAAAAGTAGCTAGCCTCAAAAGAAATAAAGAATAAAGCACTGTTATGAAGCTTGCTTGATTCTGTAGGTTTCTTTATTTAGTATTGTTTCACTGAGTATCTCAGCAGAAGTAGGAGCTTCTCTGTTTGTTCTGACAAAGTCACTCATAATGATTATTGTTTGATGCTTGTGGGCATGCACATGTTTAGTGTTGATTTGGTTCTGATAAGACACATGTAGCTAGTGGTGGAGTTATTGTAATGACCAGCATTTGTCATTTTGTCTGTGAATACATCCTGACCACACCAGTGCACAGATTTTCACCAAACTTGGTGGGGACTTTACCCTAAATTGTTTGATTTTGGAATACATTTACATTTACATTTATGGCATTTAGCAGACTCCCTTATCCAGAGCGACTTACAGTTATCAGTTTTATACAGCTGAGTAACTGAGGGTTAAGGGCCTTGCTCAAGTGCCCAACAGTGACGGCTTGGAGGTACTGGGTCTTGAACCCCCAACCTTCAGATCAATAAATCAGAGCCTTAAACACTGAGACACCACTGCCCACAATATCTAGGTCACAGGTCAAGGTCAGAGCAAAGTCACAATTTTCTGTAACTTTACGTGCTGATAGACGTGCTGCTACTATGAAACCCTAATAGAAAACCATATGTGAACTTTCGAATCAAACAAATATATCTGACCTTCAGTGACCTTAAAAGGTAAAATCCCAGCCACTTCATAAAACTTTCAAACTAGCAAGTTTTACTGCCAATTTGGTCACATAGTCATACTATAAAACATCGACGAGCACATGGGTAATAAAAGCAGTACTCATATAAGGCTTATATGCCACATGATCACCGCTGCGTGGTGAATGCATCTTGCATGCTCTGAGTGCCACTCTAGCTAAATAATGCATTTATCAGTATAAAAATTTTACTTTATTTGCTGCAGCAGTAGAAAACAACTTCATATTAATGCTCATAGTTTTGACCATATCATATAACCGCACTCATTTCTAACACTAATTTTCATTTCACTTTTTTGTACCCCAGACAGTAAATAGAAGTGAATTGCAGGTTTGAATAAAAGTGACGAAAATAGTCAGACCACGCCCCCCACACCAGTGAGTAAATAAATCATTTAGCCAATAGTATGAAATTTGTGTAGAATTGTGAGGGGGGAATAAATAAATAAATTCACGTAGCACTCATTCCCGAAGCTGGGGTTATGGCTCTGTGCTGGCTTTGCGCACAAACATAAAAAAAAACAACAACTGTAGCCTGTCACTTTGTTGCCTGCTAGTGTGGACGAATAACAGCCTAATGATGCTGCTGTTAAGACACAGAATCATCTAAATGAGCAAGATGGCCTTGGCTGTGACATCGATCTGGTTTTTATACCGTGGTCGTTAGAGAGCTGAATCACCTTATGGAGCCATACGTTACTCAGAGATCTTGATCTCAACCAATTAAACCTGTGTGTGTGTGTGTGTGTGTGTGTGTGTGTGTGTGAGAGAGAGAGAGAGAGAGAGAGAGAGAGAGAGAAAGAAACAGCAGGAGTCAGAGAAAAAGAAAGGTCTGTTCCCACATCCGTCCTTCTCGCCCCTCTTTTCTATTGTTTACTGTGAAGCGTTTAGACATTTAACCTGCGGGATCCCAGCATGTCTGGGATGTTTTTGAAGCAGACAACTGCAGACATACAGAACTTCAACGGGATTTTTATTGCATAGAGAACTTTTAAAAGGTTGCTATTTGCATTTAGACTAATGTGTGTGATTTAGCAGATAGCTTTTATACAAGAAATATCTTGAAATGAGGAAGCATTTAAGATAAGTACTGTCTGGATTTGACTTGATACAATGTAGATTTTCTGTATAAACCTATGGCTCCATTTGTGTCCATTCCATCCTTTGTGAAGCTTTTATGTGTCATTTTTATTTATTTATTTGTTTATTTATTCATTCATTCATTCATTCATTCACTTATTTATTTATTTAGAGAGCGAGAGAGAGAGAGAGAGAGAGAGAGAGAGAGAGAGAGAGAGAAAGCTTTGTGCTTATCCTGTTAATGCCAGATAAATTAGACCATATTATATGACCACAACACAAAACAATGCCATGGTAAACGCAATAGTTAGCTAACAAACACTCCCGGTGCTTGCATATAAATAAGTGTCAGATAGTTAATGAGAGGCGGTCAAACTAAAGGCATACCTGACTAGCTTATTATTACATTTGAACTACTATGATTCTGGTGTTAATTACAAAAGACAGTATTTAGCACAACATAAACTGCCTTGCTAAAAAATTCAAATTTATTTGTCACGTACAAAATCATACACAGTACAATATGTAGTGAAATGCTTGTTACGACTGTCCTAAAAATTGAAGAATAAAAACTATCAATATCAAGAAGAAAAAAACAATAACAATAACTATTAAAAGGACTTTAGAGTTAAAGTCAATATAAATATAAAAATGTAAAAGTATATGAAAATAAAATAAAATATATAAGATAAAAATATATAAATTAAAATAAAAGTAAAATATACCGTACAGAAATATATATAAAATGAAGTATAAATGCAAATATAATGAAATATAAATTATATACTAACTAAATTTCATATAATGATGAAATATAATGAAATATAAATACAAATATTAATTCAATGGCAATTTTACAGTACACTGTATGTAAAGTGTCAAGTGTCTGTGTGCAAAGTGACCAGTATAAAGTGACAAGTGTCTGTGTGCAAAGTGTTCTGGTTCAGGGCCCAAACGGCCTGCGGGAAGAAGATCCTCCTCATTTGCTCAGTGTTTGCTTTTAAGGAATGGAAACGTTTCCCTGACCGCAACAGAGAGAAGAATCCATTGTTGGGATGGCTGAGGTCCTTTGTTATCTTCCTGGCCTTGGACCAGCACCGCTTGCTGTATATAATGTGCAGCAGTTAATGTTATTTGATAATTAGAATCATAGACTGTAGCTACTGCTGGAGAAGTGATAGTAAAATTAGTTAAACTAAACAGAAGTAATATAAACTAAACTAAACAGGTACCTGGCTAACTTAGCTAACTGGCTAAACTATGAAATTCCTAGTGTTTGTTACACAAGACAGCATTTAGCCTAATGTTAGCTGGCGTGCTTTTGTTGTTATCTAAATAATATAATATGATCTGTAACTACTTGTAGAGAGCTGATAATAATCTTGGCTAAACAAAACAAGTACATTGTTAGCTTAACAACTATAACCTTTGGTATTTTTTATACAAATGTTAATACTTAATGTTAACTTGCTGGTTAATGTTGTTAGTTAATTAGCATTACATACTGTAAATATTGCTAGACAGGGTATGCTAATCTTAGCTAAACAAAACAGATGCCTTAGCTAAAATTGCTAAACTACTGTGTATTGTGTAAGACAGCATTTAGCTTATTGTTAGCTGGCTTGCTAGGTAGTGTTGTTAGCTTATTAGCTTATCATATATTGTAATTATTTCTAGAGAGGTTAAGCAAATCTTAGCTAAACATAAAAGGCTAGCTTAGCTAATGTAGCTAAACTACTATAGTATTGGTATTTATTACACAATAGAGCATGTAGCCTAATGTTAGCTTATTTGCTAGTTAATAGTGTTAGCTAATTAGCATCACATACTGTAAGAACTGCTGGGGAGGTGATGTAAATCTTTGTTAAATAAATAGTAACTGGTTAGTTTTGCTAATTGATTGACTGGATGTGTTTATCTTTTCATTATATTTTGCTTTCATTTGATGGTGGAGACAGCAAGGTTTCCATATTCGAGCACACATGATAATATTAAAAAATTGTCTTTCCAACTGAGAGGTAGAAAGACTGGATAGTTGTTTTAGTAAAATATAATTATAGTATAATAAGGGCTTCTTGAGTTGGCAAGTCTGACAGGGCTGAGAAGAGTTCACACAGGGACTGACAGCTCGTCCAAAATCCCCAGCCACAGGCTGAATCCTGAGACACACTCGTCTCCATTTCTCCCACCTCTAATTGAAAGATGCTCCCTTACTTTCCACCCACCATTACCTCTGGGGTAAAGCGGCACATTGACTGTGACATCGAACTAATTCTCTTTCTCATCACTTCTCTCTATCAACTGTTGTATAATTGGGAAGATCCGAGAACACAATAATACTAATTAAAAAGCATGAGGTCCATCAATACCACGAACACACGTAGGTGGTTCCTCAGCCATAATCCGTATAAACTGGATTGTGGTTCCTCTTTGTGCTTGCTGGCTTTGCTTTAAATTCAAAGTCTTGATTACATCCTACTCCCAGTCCCTGGTCTATTTTAATTATCTGGAGGGTGTGTGTTTGATTGACTTTGTGTGTGTTTTAATCTCCAGGAATCTGTAATCACCCCGCATCCCTGGAGCAAGACAGAGTTTCCCTACAGCACTGCTGTAAAATGCAAGACAATTAATATGGAAGCAAGCAAATCATTTTAAACCTCAGGGATTGTAAAGCTGCGAATGCTAAAGCAAACGAATAATAAGAAGCTATTTTAGTAAGCATAACCTTATGTGTTGTGGCAGCTGAATTATCGTGTAGGTTGGACAGTCTTGATTTTCATCAATTGCCCAGATAGTTTTAGTTGCGTTTGAGTGCCATGATTAGATCCCTTATATTGCATACAAACATCTTGAAAATTTGACCTCTGTTTTTAGATCATCCTTACACACCTGCAGTAAACACACAACCACTAGGCACAGGAGCAGTGAGTGACACCACAACTGCACCCAGGGGACCATTGGAAGTTCCCGCCAGTCCTGTATTTTATAGTGAATTCCAGCAAGAAGGTTCTGGGTTCGAGTCTAGGGCTCGGGGCGTTTCTGTATTGAGTTTGCATGTTCTCTGCATACTTGCGTGGGCTTCCTCTGAGTACTCCGGTTTCCTCCCACAGTCCAAAAACATGCAAATCATCCCTAGGTGTGAGTGAGAGTATGAATGATTATGTGTGTGTTGGCCCTGCAATGGCCTGGCAAGCTTTCCACGGTGTGCCCCGCCTTCGCCCAGAGTCGGTTAAGATGGGTGCTAGCCTCCCCACGACCCTAATTTGGATTAAGCATCTTGGAAAATGAATGAATGAAATTTAATAGTGAATGTTACACCAGAGCGGCACGGTGGCGTAGTGGTTAGCACATCTGCCTCACAGCAAGAAGGTCCTGGTTTCGATTCCCAGCTCGGGCGTTTCTGTGTGGAGTTTGCATGTTCTCCCTGTGCTTGCGTGGGTTTCCTTCGGGTACT
>JAQMYF010000008.1:5764393-5776289 GCA_030014195.1 Neosilurus mollespiculum
CTTCCATTCATTAATCCATCAATCCATTCAACCATCTATTCATCCATCTATCCATCCATCCAATTATCCATCCATTCAACCATCTATCCATCCATCCAATTATCCATCCACCCACCCTTCCATTCATTAATCCATCCATCCATTCAACCATCTATTCATCCATCTATCCATCCATCCAATTATCCATCCATTCCACCATCTATCCATCCATCCAATTATCCATCCACCCACCCTTACATTCATTAATCCATCCATCCATTCAACCATCTATTCATCCATCCATCCATCAATCCAACCATCCATCCATTCAACCATCTATCCATTCATCCAATTATCCATCCATTCAACCATCTATCCATCCATTCAATTATCCATCCACCCACCCTTCCATTCATTAATCCATCAATCCATTCAACCATCTATTCATCCATCTATCCATCCATCCAATTATCCATCCATTCCACCATCTATTCATCCATCCAATTATCCATCCATCCACCCTTCCATTCATTAATCCATCCATCCCTTTAACCATCTATTCATCCATCTATCCATTCATCCCTTCAACCATCTATACATCTATCCATCCATCCATTCAACCATCTATTCATCCATCTATCCATCCATCCAATCATCCATCCATTCAACCATCTATCCATCCATCCAATTATCCATCCACCCACCCTTCCAATTATTAATCCATCCATCCATTCAACCATCTATTCATCCATCTATCCATCCATCCAACCATCCATCCTTTCAACCATCTATTCAATTATCCATTTATTCAACCATCTATCCATCCATCCAATTATCCATCCACCCTCCCTTCCATTCATTAATCCATCCATCCATTCAACCATCTATTCATCCATCTATCCATCCATCCAACCATCCATCCATTTAACCATCTATCCATCCATCTAATTATCCTTCCATTCAACCATCTATCCATCCATCCAATTATCCATTTACCCACCCTTCCATTCATTAATCCATCAATCCATTGAACCATCTATTCATTCATCTATTTATCCATCCATCAATTCAACCATCTATCCATCAGTCCAATTATCCATCCACCCACCCATCCATTCACCAATCCATTCATTCATCCATCTATCCATCCATCCAATCATTCATCCAACCATCCATCCATCCCCTTAACCATCTATCCATCAATCCAATCATCCATCCGTCCATACATACATCCAAACATTCAACCATCTATCCATTCAACCATCAATCCACCTAATCATTCAATCCATTCATCCAACCATCTACCCATCCATCTGTGCATCCATCCAATCATCCATCCACCATCAATCCATCCAATAATCCAACACCCATCCATCCAACCATCTATCCATCTATCTGTGCATCCATCCAATCATCCATCCATCAATCTATCCAATAATACAAATCCATCCAACCATCTATCCATCTGTTTGTCCAACCATCTATCCATCCATCCAATCATCCATCCAATCATCCATCTATCTATTCATCCATCCAGTCATCTATCCATTCAACCATCTATCCATCCATCCAATCATCCATACATCCATTCAACCATCTATCCATCCATCTAATTATCCATCCCTCCAACCATCCATCCAGCTATTCAACCATGTATCCATTAATCTATCCATCCATCTATTCAACCATCCATCCGTAGTGGTTAGCACAGCAAGAAGGTTCTGGGTTTGAGTTGCTGTCTTGGTGAATGTGTTTCTGTGTGGAGTTCGCCCCATGCTTGTGTGGGTTTCCTCCGTGTACTCCGGAGTTTCTTCCACAGTCCAAAGACTGCAGGTGAGCCTAATTGGCTGTTTGAAATTAAATGTGAGTGTGAGTGTGACTGTGAATTGTTGTGTGTATGTGTTAGCCCTGGAATGGAGTTATTTAGGGTATACCCTGTCTTCACCCAGGTTTGGCTGAGATAGGCTCCAGCCTCCCCACAACTCTAGTAGGTTCAGATGAATGAAGTGACTTAGTAAGACAGTAAGACACTTGGCAGCCCTTACCCTGCCATCATGAAGCATAAAACAGGACATGATGTGACAAGTTGGACCAATCATGTTATTCAGATGCATCTCTGAGAGCAGATAACTTCCACTCCCGATACAGACATCACCATAGTTTGGTGGATGTGAGCTCCAGACCACTGCTGGAACAAAAAAAACATTCTCTGGACTCAAAAAGAGCTTTTAGAATTTTTTAACTAAGTCTGGAAAAAATTCAACAATGAATCAAGCCAAGGGAACAAGTTCCCGAAGCTTGCATCCTGCTCCTGGTTCCAGAGTCCAGTTTCAATAACCTGCTGCCTCTTTCAATAATCCAGGAGCAGAGCTAACCAAAGCAATTTAAATCACAGCCAACTAAAAGCCTTGTAAAGCCTGAAAGGACCATCTTGTCGAAATGATTGGCTATCTAAAGCTAAATGATTGTGCTGTGAGAGAAAGGCGGACCTGATGGAGAATTTACAGTAGAGGCAGGAGCTGCGTCATCGTGTCCAGGCACTGAGAACCCCATTTCAATCTCAATAGAGTTTCTCCCAGGCATTGCTGGTGTCAATGCAGAGAGCATGCCCTTCCCAGGCCTGTAAATAAGTCTCTCTTTAGCGCTCGCTTTTCTTTCAGTCTTGCTTAGTCTTTATTTATTTCCCTGTCTTTTTCTGTTTTCACTGTCTACCCTTCAGTCTGTCCTGGCTGGCTGTACATTACCCATTAAATTTTGGCTGCAATCCCAAGCCATGATTTGACATTTTCTCACACCAAGTCCTCCTTCTCTTTCTCTCTCTCTCTCTCTCTCTCTCTCTCTCTCTCTCTGTCTGTCTCTATATATATTATATCTCTCTCTCAGTGTCTCTCTGTGTATCTCTCTCTCTCTCTCTCTCTCTCTCTCTCTGTCTCTCTACACCCCCACCCACTCCCCTTAGCGCTCGCCTGTTTCTTTTTCTCCCTTCTCTCCACCTGTCTGCCTGAATGACAGACAGAGAGCTTCAGATATCTCTATCTGTCTTTGGATTGAAATCTGAAGTGGGTGCGGCCTAAACCAGAACATTGCTTTTTTTTTTTTTATGGTATATGAGCTTTGCAGTTATTCCGCTAATGACATTACAAATCTCGAGAACAAAACCTAACAGATCCAACAGTTCTTTAAGCTCAGCTACATCATCCAAATATTGATTCATTATTTTTTTAAGCCGCTTAATCCTAATTAGGGTCGTGGGGAGACTGGCGCCCATCTCAGCCGACTCAGGGTGAAGGCGGGGTACACCCTGAGCTCACCAGGCCACTGCAGAGCCAACACACATGCAACCATTCACACTCACACTCACACCTAGGGGTGATTTGGAACAGCCAATCAGCCTACTGTGCAAGTTTTTGGACTGTAGGAGAAAACCGGAGTACCCGGAGGAAACCCACGCAAGCAAAACTCCACACAAAAACACCCCAAGCCTGGTACTCAAACCCAGGACCTTTTTGCTGTGAGGCAAACGTGCTATCCACTGTGACACCTTGCCGCCATCTCTTTTTATGTATTTATTTATTTATTTATTTGGGTATATACCTGCCATTTTTGAAAAACAAATTTAGTTGGTAACTTCTAGCTTGATTTAAACCGCTGTGACCATGAGCATGTTACTTGCTAATCATTAACATGATCCAGAGCTTCATATCTAACCTTCACTTAAAATAAAAACTAGCCGCTTGTATGATTATTCCGCTAATTCCCTGTTCCGATACACAGCCTCGCTTTAATCAGATTCCCTGAGAATTCTCTTTCTTAAAACAATTACGAGCCAAACTACAACAACAAGCCAACTACAACAACAAAAAATAAATAAAAACAGACCAGCACCCCGTAGCAGAATGTACACAGCACCCCCTGCTGGGTCTGCTGTAATACCATACCTCCTATTACACAGTGTTAAAAAATCCTTTAAAAATTCCTGTATCAAGAATTTCATCCGGATCATCTCCAAAATCTAATAGAGTCTTCCTTGTCCAAAACTCCATCTCTGGTAGAAATTTCATGAAATCTGGACATATTTTATGTGTAATCCTGCTAATAAACACATAAACAAACAGACCGAAGGTAAAACATGACCTAAATAAAGTGGAGGGAATTAAACTGTTGCACACACTATATACTGTCAGTAATTACAGGGAAAAGATATACAGCTTAACTACCAGTATAATATTTATTATTATATTTTTTGTTTATCTCTCTTTTTCCTGGAGGCAGTTTTATTTCCCTTTTTTTCCCCTCTGGCAGCTCATCTGTGTTCTATGAGGCTTATGTCCTGCTGCTGGCAGAATATCCTCTCCCTCCCTCTTTTTCCCTGGCATCTGGTTACTGTGGCCACATGATGCTCGCGTGATGCCCGTGTGATGCCCGTTCAGCGGCACTGAGCCCTCTCCACATGCATAATGGATGGGCTACATAAGCTCTCTTCCCACTTGCCTCCTCTCTGCCAATAGTTGGGCTGGCGAAACACAAACAGGCAAGCAGTGTGTTCAGGGAGCCAAACACAAAACCACACACACATACACACGTACACTGTCACCGTGTATCTTTTTAACAAGCTGTGTCCTGCCCGTCATGTGTCCTGTAGCTTTTTTTACACTGTTATATAAAAAATTTAAGGGGTGATGTGTGATTTTTAGAGTTTACTGTTGCTGTTTGTTGAAACCATATATGTACACCTTATGAGTATAAAAAAAATTAGGAATGGATGGGGGATAAAAACATGAAGCCAAAACCAGATATTAAGAAACTCGTGAGTTGTACTGTGATGGAATTTTCTGGACGTTACAGTTTTGCTGAGGTACCTTTATACCTCTGTGATTACTACAGTTCATGGAACACCTTAACATTTAATAAATGGCATTTTATAAACTGTAGGGCTTGTGCGGCAAGACAATTAAAAAGCTAAATAGAAATAAGGACATGCTTGGTGAGGGTGTTTCTGTGTGGAGTTTGCATGGTCTCCCTGTGCACGCATGGGTTTCCTCTGGGAACTCCGGTTTTGTCCCACAGTCCAAACACATGCATATTAGGCTAATTTTTATTTATTATTTCTTTTATTATACAGCATTAATCCCGCAGGGGAAACTATTTCCTCTGCATTTAACCTGTACAAAGTGAGCACACACTCGTAAACAGTGAGTACACACACAGCAGCAATGGGCTGCCACACACATTGGGGCTCCCGGAGAGCAGTTCAGCCATTAAGGTGAAGGAAGGGAAGGTGCAGCTCACTCCTCCACCGCCATACATTTTTCCTGCTGGTTTGGGAATCGAACCAGCAACCTTTAGGTCCCAAACCCTCTTCTCTAACCATTCAGCCATGGCTGCCCCCAACTGGCTGTTTGGTTGTTCTAAATCGCCCCTAGGTGTGAGTGGGAGTGTGAATGGTTTTGTGTGTGTGTGTGTGTGTGTGTGTGTGTGTTGTCCTGTGGTCGTCTTGCCAGCTGTTTACGGTGTACCCCGTCTTTGCCCAGTGTTGGCTGAGATAGGCTCCAGCCTCCCCATGACCCGAGTGAGTGACTGAATGAAATAAATGGCAGCATGACCACCTATGAGAGAGAGAGAGAGAGAGAGAGGAGGCAAAGAAGGAAAATGCAGATGAACTGTGAAGGAGGGCCGTGAGGACCAGAAAGAAGGAAAAAGACAAAGAGAGAGAGTTAACTTTCAGGAAGTGACTCCACAGGACTTATTAACATTCAGGAAGTGCCACCACCCGGGCCACCTGATTGCTATTCTATATTTGATTAAAAAAGTGAAACTTTTCCCATATTTTCAGTGTGTGGAAGCACATTTACATTCATCTTTCCCCTTCCTTCTGGTCATAAAGGACACGCAGGCAGCTTAATAAACCCGGGTGTTTTTCATTTTTCATCAAGATGCCGTGCGTGCCTCATCAGTTAAGTGTGCGCACGTGTGTGCGCGTGCGTGTGTGTGTGTGGGAAGGCACTTGCGATTTCGTAATGCCCTTACTACTGACGAATGTCACAGGTCGCCTGTGCTGAAAGAGGCTCTCGCGTTTCTGTCTTATCTGGCTGCGTGAGTATGTGTGTGAGTGTGTAATGATATGCTTTTGGAGATGGCAGCAAAAGGAGGTTGGCTGTGTTCTCGCTGATGATGAGAGATTGGTAGAAGGTCAGGGTGCTGCTTTATAAATTATCAACACAGGCTTGGATTGAGAAAAGCAGACAGAGAGAGAGAGAGACAGAGAGAGAGAGAGAGAGAGACAGAGAGAGAGAGAGAGAGAGAAAGAGAGAGGAGAGAGAGAGACAGAGAGAGAGAGAGAGAGAGAGAGACGGGTAAAAATCTGTTGCTGGAGTCTTTTTTTTTTTTTTTTTAAATGAATGTTTTTGTGTGACCCTCAAACAGCCAATAAAGCTTCATTTTGGATTCTGATCACAGCGGTGTTTCCTGTCTTAGGTTTTTTTTTGTTTGTTTGTTTGGTTTTTTGGATTTCTATCTTACAGTTTGTATTCTCTCTGTTTTTTTTCTCAACAGAATGGGTTGTGTGTGTGGTCCCAGTGGGCTACAGGCTCTCTTAGTGCTCCTCATTCTCACTGCTGGATCTGGTAAGTCAAAAATTTGTCTTGCTTCATATGTTAAAAAAGCTCCTGAGCTGTGTGAGATGTGTGTGAATATTTATACATATATACCTATATCCATGGAACTCGGCCACTTTGTTTTAATGACTAGAACAAAAAATAAATAAATAAATCACTCCAAACTATCAATACAATACAAAGACATTCCACCTAATTGTGTGCATTCAACATTCTCGAATGGCTGTCCACATACTTTTGGCCATATCCCATATACATACAGTATAGCGTACCTCAGAAAAGTGATGTCTGGAGAGAGAATTTTATCAATGGAGTTGTGATGTGTTCAAGATTCTAGATTCCTTTATTGTCTTTGCAAGTAGAAAACGTCAAAACAGCACTCGGAAATCCTGATGGTGTCGCCTGGCAGCGAGCAACACATAGGAATCACGTTGAATCGTCTCGCACTCATAATCCGCTGTCATCGTCCGACTTCATCCGCGTCATACTTTTCTTCTATCCGGTACTCCTCCTCAACTGTTCAGTGGAATTCAACCAAACTGGATCAGTACCGTAAAATGAGGTGAATAGGAGCAAAATGAGAAAGTTCTTGTTTAGTTGGTGCTGCCCAGGTGATGATGGTAATAATAACTTGTAGGTCTTGTAGATAGATAACGTGTAGAAAACAGACCTACAAGTTATCATTAGATGGGCAGTACTGAATTAAAAGGGGGGGGGGGGGGTATGGGGGGGGGGTTCAGTGAAGTTCAGCCAATCTTGGTTAGTAATTTTGATAATTGTGCACCATATATATATATGTACACTTCTATCTGCTACTCCTCCTGAACCGTCCGGTGGAATTCAACCTAACTTGGTCAGTAGTTTACGATATAAACCGTAGATGTGCACCATATATGTGACCCGTCACAGCAAAGTGGATGTTAAGTCAGAAATTATTAGAAACTTGGCTGAAATTTAAAGTGATTGTTGCATGATTAACGCTTCAAATTCCTGGTAGGTTTTGGTTAGTTGCTCCAAAACCATCAACATATGTTGAAAAACTTGGTATCATCTTAAAGCTTAGGATATCAACTACAAAATGGCACCAATAATTCAAAATTAATAATATCCGACTCAATACTCACTTTGCTGTGATGGGTCACACATTTCGGCTGGTTTTTTTTGTTTGTTTGTTTGTTTTGTTTATTTGTTTGTTTTGTTTTTTTTTTCAAAAAAATTGGCTTATTCTTCCAAAAAACAAAGGGGAGGGGGGTGGCGTATCTGGTGGTGGTTAGAACATCCAAAACCTTAAACGTTCAGCCTGGTCAATTTGGTCAATTTTAATATAACCTGTAAACGTGTTTTGTTGTCACCTGGAACTACGCATCGAGAACACTCTCTGTCTATCAGGTCGTTGTCATTCGCATCATCACATGATCTTCATCTGCTCCTTGACCAGTTGACTTATTTCACCCAAACTTTCCCACAATCTTATTTTCATCATATTATCGTTCACCTCCGATTTTTTCCAGTAAGTCGATTATTTGGCGAGTTTCGATGGATTTTGTCACTTCTCCATAGGGGGGTTTCCAATGTTAATCCACTTCTCCTCCTACATCTGTGAATGGATTTTTCTGCAACTTTGGCGGAATCTTCTGAACATAATGCAGTTGTACACCTCCTTTTTGTGCTGTCGGAAACAAGCAGTGCAGGTGACACAAGTCTTCCCTGGAACACTAATTACTGATGTATAAATAAATATAATTAAATACTCAGAGAAAAATCACACAAGCACATCTAAAAGTCAAACAAGTGTGACTCATACACACACACACACACACACACACACACACAAGTCTAGTTTACATCTGTACATACAGATTTAAATCATGTTAATTGATGTAAAGGAATTACTGGTGCTGTATATACAGTAATACCCATTAAAAGTCCTGGTTTATTATTATGTTGTGTGCAACCGATTATATTTCACATCACTTGTTGATCTTGGAGACACTCGGTATTGAGGAGACCGTTCCAGGTTGCGTCTCAGGTTTCCTCGGGTGGAATTTCTTTGTTTTGTTTCCTGGTTACAGGTCATGAATGGCGAGTTTTCACCTTTAGAACACGTTGACGTCCTAGTGCCAGCTAATTGGCTCGACTTGTAAATGGCTTTTACAATTTATTAAAAAGATATTTTCAGCAGTGAAAACAGAAAGGAAAAACCTTGATAGCTGAGCCTGAGGACGTTTTAGCACACATCAGCCATCTTTTGTCAATTGTACGTAAAAACTAGCACTGATCCAACCTCAGAAATCCTCGTATGAGGTAATACGGTCAAGAAGAGAAACTTTCCAGCTCTTGAAATAAAAAGACGAATCCAGTTGCGTGAATTATTTCTACTTGGCAACATAGTGCATTTAGGGCGGCAAAGTGGTGTAGGGGTTAGCACGTAAGCGTCATCACAAAAAGGTCCTGCGTTCGAGTCCCATTCCCGGTGAAGGTGTCTTTGTGTGGAGCTTGCTTGCTCCCTCTGTGCTTGTGTGGGTTTCCTCCCACAGTCCAAAGACATGCATGTTAGGCTTATTGGCTGTTCCAACATAGGTCGCCCCAAGGTGTAAGTGTGAATGTGAATGGTTGAGTGTGTGTTGGGCCTGCGATGGACTGGTGAGCAGTTCAGGGTGTCCCATGCCTTTGCCCAGAGTCGGCTGAGATAGGCACTAACTTCCCCATGGTCCTCGAATAAATGAATTATATTAGGTTACAGGGTAATCAGGCTGATGTCAAATATTCTGTATGATCGATAACATAATACTGGGTCAACGGTCAAACTGAATGAATGTGTTGAATCAATGTCAAATATTCCATGTGATCAGTCACATAGTATTAATTTACAGGTTAAACTGAATAAATAATTTACTGAATCTACGTTGGTGGCGCGGTGGCATAGGGGTTAGCAGGTCCGCCTTACAGAACAAAAGTCCTGGGTTCAAGACCCAGGCTCGGCTGGAAGGTTTCCTCCGGGTACTCTGGTTTCCTCTCAATCCAAAGACATGCACTTAAGGCTAATTGGCTGTTCCATATTGACCCTCGGTGTTCAGGGTGTACCCCACCTTCGCCCAGAGTACCGGGAGAAACCCAAGCAGGAAAAATCATGGAGAGGACACGCAGACTCCACACCGAGCCTGGAATTTGAATCTAGGACCTTCTTGCTGTGAGGCGGACGTACTAACCGCTACACTAGCATGCTGCCTGTCAAATATTCCATCAAATATGTATATATATTTTGGTCCAGTTCTATTTTATCAGCGTATAAGTTTAGACGCCAGTCTAATAATGTGCCGACTCAGCCAGGTTTACTTTGCAGCACCGTGGACCTCTACAAGGACTCCAAAACCTGCGTATACAACCTGAGGTGAGACTTGACATGAGGTTTAATTGGAGCCTCAGCTCACGTCCACATGATTAATCAGGAACATTGGGTAGAAGAGTATGTGTACGTTTCTCTGAATGAGGGCTGTAATGATCAGGAGAGCATTTAATGTTCTTCCTTTTTTTAATTTTTATTTATTTGTTTATTTATTTTGCCGTTTCATTCAGTGGAATCTATAAACGTATTCACGTGACCACAAGGACTGTGGTACAGGAAGCAAGCGCTCTGTAGCTAAACGCAACCACGCTATAGGATTTGCTCCACTAATCTACCTCATGGCAAGCAGTTTCCCCGGCAGCCTCTATCAGCCAGGCATTTTATTAAATGCCCCACAGCAGTGGTAGATGTCACAGGGGGGTTGATGAGAAAGTGAATTCCCTGCCAGGTCACTTTTATGCTCCTGTACGTCCAGATCAGCAGTGTATAGATCATTAGGATATAGCTCACAGATGGACTGGGCGAGAGGGCTGTTGTATGGGGTTTTCGACTGCTGTGAGGTGCGGCATGTGAAAAGCGGCTCAGGAAATAAATGTGTGTGTGTGTGTGTGTGTGTGTGTTGATGTGTGTGCGCACATGAAGCTTACTGCAAAGCACCATATGACCTTTTAGAAATGGCCCTCAGTAGAATCGGTTAAAGACGCTTAATGGATCAGAATTCGAATGGAGTTGTGGTTGTCTAGATTGAATAATGCAAAATGATTTGAGCATCTGCGCTCTCCTGAAGAATGTGTGTGTGTGTGTGTGTGTGTGTGTGGGTAAACTTGATGACGTTTTTTGGGAAGTGAGGACATTTCAGCTGGTCCTCACTTCCTCAAAAGGCTGTTCAAGGTTTAAGTCTTGGTTTAAGGTCCAGGTTAGAATTAGGTTTAAGTTAAATTTGGGGTAAAGGTGAGGATTCGAAATTTGGTTTAAAGTAAGGGGCGTGGACACAGGCATCGCTTGCCAACAGGTAAAGCAGGCAACTGCTCAAGGCCCCAAGACAGTGGGGGGCCCCGAGAGCACTCTCTCGCTCATTTGCAGAACCACTTGATTCTATTAGGGTCGCGGGGAGGCCGGAGCCTATCTCAGACAACACTGGGCGAAGGCGTGGTACACCCTGAACAGCTCACCAGACCATTGCAAGGAAACACACACAACCATTCACACTCACAGCCAGGATCAATTTGGAACAGCCAGGTAGAGTAATGCGCATGTCTGTAGGAGGAAACAGGAGAACCCAGAGGAAACCCATGCAAGCACGTGTAGAGCATGCAAACTCCACACAGCAACATCCTTGACGAGCCCGAGACTCAAACCCAGGACCTTTGGCCACATAAAACTGTTGCTCTTTGTATTTTTGTTGTTGTATTACAACGTTATCTGACAGAAATTTGCACTCAAAAATTTCTCTATCCTAGTTGAGTAAAAGTATTGGCGCCCAAACGGCGTCAGGGTCATTTGTTGCCTGTAAAACTATTAGTGCTGTGGCTCATATTCAAGGATTCACCCCGTAGTGATGATCTGAATGTCTAATGAGACATTTCCGGTTTTCTGTGTCACCTGTAGAGAAACCCTTCCTGAATGTATGAGTTATGCAAAATCACACACACACTCAACCAATGTAGGTACGGGTCTGTGACTGTTAAACAGTGGTACGCACTTTAGTAGAAAGGCACTATCAGTACTTTAAAACTGTGTGTGTGTGTGTGTGTGTGTGTGTGCATTCATGATGACTGCGGAAATAAAAACACAAGGGGAAATATAGTTGCTGCTTCCTTCCTTTGTGCTCAGCAGTCATCATCTGACACATCTGTGCGCCACACATGCATAAACATTCACTCACTCTCTCTCTCTCTCTCTCTCTCTCTCTCTCTCTCTCTCTCTCACACACACACACACACACACACACACACAC
>JAQMYF010000008.1:5782731-5832425 GCA_030014195.1 Neosilurus mollespiculum
TAAATGCATCGGTAAAGATAAATACACTGGTAAAGATAAATGCATCGGTAAAGGTAAAAATATTGGTAAAGATAAATGCATCGGTAAAGATAAATACATCGGTAAAGATAAATACATTGGTAAAGATAAATGCATCGGTAAAGATAAATACATTGGTAAAGATCAGTAAACATCAGTTTGGCTCATTTAAAGTTAGCGGTTCTTTTAAAATCACTGCCTTTCGTTTTCAGCCCTACAGGGCTACAAATTAGAGACTAAAGAAGTAACAAAAATGAATAACATTTGACAATAAGGTAAAAAATAAAAAGGGAAAAAGAGAAAAATTTTATGTATTCATCTCTTGCTTCATCACATCAGTTTGCTTGTCATTTATATTATATAAAAGTGCAATCAACTTTTTCCCATCACTCACTGTGCTCAAATAACTTCCGTCCACTTTGTCGCGACGCTGCCAGTGGGAACACCAGGTAATAAGTATGATTTATTCGACAAACACTTTCTTCAGAACAACCAGAACATTTTTTGTATTATAATTGCAAACATCTTACATAAGGAGCAAGTGTGTGTATGGAATGGTTCTCTATGGATATGTGAGTGACTCATACACACAAGGAGGAAAAAAAAAGGCTGAGAGAAGAAAGAAAAGGAAGCGAATGCATGTGATAGATGTGAGTCACTGATGTTATGGAGCTGGTATGGATTAAGATCTTGGAGCGGTATAATAAGAGGTGGCACAGTGGCATAGTGATTGGCATGTCTGCCTCACAGCAAGAGGGTCCTATGCTCAATTCCTGGGCTCGGCGAGGGCGTTTCTGTGTGTAGCTTACACGTTGTCCTCTACTTGCGTGGGTTTCCTCTGGGGTACTCTGCTTTCTTCCCACAGTCCAAAGACATGCACATTAGGCTAATTGGCTCTTTCAGTGGTTGGGTTGTGTGTGTGTTGCCCTGCAATGTTCTGGAGAGTTGTTCAGGGTGTACCATGCCTTTGCACTGTGTCAGCTGAGAGAGGCTCCAGCCCCCCTGTGACCCTAGTGTAATTAGGTGGTTTGGATAATGAGAGTGAGTAAGTGGCGGTTAAATGATGCAATACGATTTTTCATTTTAAATACATTTCTAATTGTAATGCTGTTTTGAATAGCATTTTTCTTCCTCTGTCTGGGTCTTTGGCAAGAATTCTTGATCAACTCATGGGTTGAAACATTTTAAACATTCTTTTCATCTGTAGCTTTATTTGAGATGCTCATCTTTCCTTTTTTCTGTGGCAGGTCTGAGTGAAGCAGAAACCCTTGTTACTGTACGCAAAGTAACTCACCTTGCAGTGCGAGAGCCTCTTGCTGGCTCCGCCCTCCTTCCCTGTGTCCACACCCTGCCCCTCGGGTCCTCCCACCAAGGAGGCATTCCAGAAGTACGATGGACCCACCTTCAGGGTGACACAGAGACCACTGTGCTCTACCTTGAAAATAAGGAAGCTCGTGTACATCGGGCATACGAAGGTCGGGTCAGTCTGCCAGGGTACCACTCAAACAGCCTGAACGTCTCGCTGGCTCTCTTCGAGCTCCGCACCAACGATTCGGGGACCTTTATCTGCCACGTGATCCTTGGGGATACTTATGAGCAGGACACTGTCAAGCTGGAGGTTACAGGTGAGCTAAAATAAATACTGTAATAAGGCTGATGGAATTTGTGTGGGGTGGAATGGTGGCGTTGTGGTTACTCACAGCAAGGAGGTCCTGGGTTTGAGTCCCAGGCTTAGTGAGGGCGTTTCTGTGTGGGTTTCCTCTGGGTACTCACGTTTCCTCAATCCATCCAAAAACATGCACATTATGCTAATTGGCTGTTCCAAATTGCCCCCTAGGGGTGGATGTGAGTGTGAATGGTTGCATGGGTGTTGGGCCAGCAATGTTCTGGTGAGCTGTTCAGGGTGTACCATGCCTTCGCCCAGTGATGGCCGAGATAGGCTCCAGCCTTGCCGTGACCCTAATAGTAGGAGTAAGCGAGGGATGAGTGAGTGTACTTGTGTGTAATATATATTTATAGAAAGCAAAGTTTTTCCAGTTGATTGTCGAAGTCTTGAATTAAATTTGGTATACACCAGACTAGAAAGCATTTTCTAACCTCAGTGTTTTGTTTATTTGTGCGTTGCACTGGGTATAAAAGTGTGAACTTAATGCCTTTGTGCTCAGGATGATAGTAGGCAGTTCTATAATCTCCCAGACGGCTGTTATCTTGGGAGAGAATGGTGCAAAAATCAAAACGGTGTTCAGCAATTTAGCAGAGAACAACAGCTTGTAGATCATGGGGGGTCAATGTACAATACAGAGAATCGTGAAAGCAGACACACAGGCAAGTCACATCCTAATGCAAGCTCTGAAAGCATCATTTACTGCTCTGGGTGTGTTGAATTGTTTAGAGCAGAGCGCTGGATGTTGCTCTGAGGATAGAGCATCTGTAGAGTCCATCGGAGCAGTATTCCTTCTGACTGACGTATCAAGGTCATAGTTAAGTTAACCACTTAACCATGATCTTGATATGTCAATCAGAAGGAACACTGCTCCGTAGTAGTAGCAAAGTATAGCTAATAGAGCTCTAGGTCGGTGGGATAGTGTTATTGATATTTAACACTTGGTATATTCTTCATGCGAATTAGTATGTACTACATTCAAACCATTATTTCAAGTGGATAATGTTTGGTTTAAAATAATGAGGTCAAAGTTGGTCACAGTCACTAAGAGTAGATAACGCCATCATTGGCGCCTTTTAAAAAGGGAGAAATAAAATCTTTTTTTTAGTTTTAGTTTATTTTCACTTGTGTTTCTGTGTAGTATATTCTAACGTGATGGCAGTGCTTAAAGGCAAAGACAACACTTGTTAAAAGTTAAGCTCAACCTTAACTTAATATTAAAACCTGCCTGTGTGCAAAATCATAGACCGATTGCTTCCATTTTAACAATTTTATGAGAGATTATATTAAAAACTCATAGAATGATGATGTCATCAAGGCCCAAGTTACCAGGAGGAGTATGGCTTTACTATATTACTGGTTTCCCACTGCACAGGAAATGATTTTAATGTAAACCTTTTAACACCTCCAACATAATTCTGTCAATAAATAGTGTGAATGCATCAAATCCCTGTACTTGTACATTTTAACTTGGCCTCGATGACATCATCATTGTGAGACTCAGTTTTCAAAGAACTGTTCATAGCAATTATTATAAACAACACTGTCGTATATACTGTAACGAACCTATTATTACATGATTAAACCTGACTTGTTACTGAGACCATCCTTACTAAGAACCTTGACCGATGTTAACTAGCTATCTGCCAGGAGCTCTGTGCGGGGGCCATCAATTACAGAACTCCAGGGAAACAGGAGTCGATAAGCGACCCCGAAGCTTGGTCTTTAATTTAGGATGCTGAAGTGTGCCAGAGAGATGCTGCCTCATTAATGAGACCTCAAAGCTGTGCTGAATAAATGACTTACTAATCATGATCGATTGATCTTGTCAATATAATAATATATAATTTTTCCTGCTCAGTGCTGAGTTCAGCGTAGCTTTATTCTCATTTTCTTCCAAGTCTGTCATTAATCGGTTAATTACCCATTACTCTTTAATTACAATCTGGAGATTGATTACCTAATGCTGCAAAGTACGTACATTAATAAAATACAACAGGCTTTACCAATCAAACACTGATGAATCATATCAAGTAGTGGATATGACAGGATAAAATATTGCAGAGTAATTTTCTCACTCTTACTCACTCATCTGTCAAACCACTTAATCCTACTATCAGGGACACAGAGAGAACTAGAACCTATCCCAGCTGACACTGGGTGAAGGTGGGATACACCCTGATCAGCTCACCAGAACATCGCAGGACAACACATAAACACAACTATTCACACTCACACCAATTGCCAATTCGGAACGGCCAAGTAGACGAACATGCATGTCTTTGGAGTGTGGGAGGAAACCGGACTACCCAGAGGAAACCCACACAAGCACAGGGAGAACATGCAAACTCCACACGGAAATGCTCAAGCCAAGCCCAGGACTCGAACCAAGGACCTTCTTTCTGTAAGGCAGACGTGCTAACCACTACGCCACCATACCGCCTGAGTAATTTTCTGTGTTGGATAAAATTAAGACAAGGATTTTATTCGTTGTTTGACTGTGTGTGTGTGATGTATTTAGGGGCTGTGTTTCATTACCGCGGACTTGCCGAGCCGTACTCTCTGTCGTTTGCGGACGCCGAGCAAGCGTGCGAGCAGAACTCGGCTCAGATTGCGTCTGTGGATCAACTCTGGGCTGCTTTCCACTCGGGTCTGGACGAGTGCTCGGCCGGCTGGCTCAGCGACCAGACCGTCAGGTTAGCCGTGCTTGAGTCTACTTAAAGCAGTGTGTGTTATATTAATTTATATTATTATTACCAGTTTATGATGAGTTCTACACATGTACACATGTACAAAAACACTACTGCCAAGATTTATTTCATACACATGCACAGATAAGTCGAGCCAAATGTCTTGACTCCTGAGATACAATAACCTATACTGAGAAAAAATAACCCATGACCTTTACCCCATTAACCCTTTTATTCACTACTGAGCCAAGGGCATCTCTTCTGATATTTTTGCAGCACATTTGAATGCAATGTGTAATACTCCAAAATAATATTACTATTATTTTTATTATTATTATTATTATTGTTACTATTATTGTTGTTGTTGCTATAATAATAATAATAATAATTATTATTATTATAATTATTATTATTATTATTATTATTATTACTATTATTATTTTTATTATTATTATTACAATTATTATTATTATAATTATTATTATTATTACAATTACTATTATTATTATTTTTTATTATTATTATTACTATTATTATTATTTTTATTATTATTATTAGTAGTAGTAGTAGTAGCATTACTGTTGTTATTATTATTATTATTATTATTATTATTATTATTATTATTATTATCATTATTATTATCATTATAGTATAGACAGTGAAACTAGTAGTAACAGTGGACACAGACCTTATTCTCTATGAAGGTATTCCCAGAAATATGTACCTTATTTGAGAAAACCTGTCCAATTCACCCTGATAACACACTCTGAACGCATTCTGATAAAACACACCTGCTAGCCAATCAGAATCCAGTATTTTCTTCTACTGTACAAATACAATATAACCAATATTTATGGAAACAGGCACAAGCACCAGCCATATCATTTGCACGTCATTTGCAAATTAGAACCACCGTGATTTCTACTCAAGCCATTTTCAACTGTTCATTAGCATGAGAACAATCCCCCGAGCATCGGACATGTGGCCGTACGCATCACCGCTCTCCTTTCCTGAGCCCAGGCAGCCGTACAGGATCCTCCATTAAAGGATCAAAGCAATTATTCATTAATGACACCGGTGTAGGTGCTGCATCGTTTGCATAATAATACTGGGGAATGCGTCCCTGGGAATGCTGGGAGGATTTCACGCTTAGCTCAGCTCTTCACAGGTACCCGATTCAGAAACCAGAGCTGGGCTGCTATGGACACAGCGAAAATGTACGAGGGGTGAGGAATTACGGGAAGCGAGACGCCTCCGAACTGTTTGACGTGTACTGCTTCGCCAGCGTCATGCAAGGTGAAATGAAAGATACAGGAAGTTGTATGATGATGTTTAATCCTCTTAGTACGTGCTTGTTGTGTTGTTAGCAGTAATCTGGATTTATTTTAGCCTTTAGGAAGATTCTGAAAATGTCTGACTTAGAAAATACAGATGGTGTATCTTTATCCTTATTAGATTAAAAAAGTATAATAATAATAATAATAATAATAATCATATAATGGTGTGTTTGTGCTTTCTCTCCAGGTGAAGTCTTCCCTCTGTCGGCTCCAGGGAATCTCACCCTGGTCGACGCCGTGGCTCAGTGCGCTGTTCTGGGCGCTCAGCTGGCCACAGTGGGTCAACTCCATTTGGCATGGCGCTCTGGTCTGGAGCACTGTGAGCCCGGGTGGCTTGCAGATGGAAGTGTGAGGTACTCAGTGATTAAACCTCATCCAGAATGTACGACCGGAGAACCGGGGGTCCACACTGTCTCATCCACAGAGCTCACCAATGGGACTGCTATGTTCAGTGCATTCTGCTATCGAGGTACGTACGTGATAAGGCTGTTCTCTTTCACAGCAGGTGCACAGCAATGTACTAACTAACTGCATATGTCATCAGGACTGCTTTTTTTTGGGGGGGGGGGTAGTTGTATCCAATTTCCACCCATCAAATGTTGCCTCCCCATAGCATTCGACCACTACCAACTAGGGATGTTTGGCTGGTGATCGCCGTAAGTGACGAGGAGGTGATCATATCTCCCTCCCGTGAGAGCTCTGCCAATTAGCTCCCATGAACTTCTGAAAGCGGATGGTTGCAGCATGGTTTCCTCTATCAGCCTGCAATCTCTAGGTTGATATTCACACACAGGACCGAGTTTTTAAACAATGTACATTTGTCTGATACTACTGGTGAAACTTGAAAAATTTGAGTATTGTGCAAAAGTTCTTTATTTCAGTAATTTACCTTAAAAGGTGAAACTAATATATTATAGAGACTCATTACATGCAAATTGAGATATTTCAAGCCTTTATTTGCTATAATTTTGATTATTATGGCTAACAGCTTATGAAAACCCCAAATCCAAAATCTCAGAAAATTAGAATATTGTGAAAAGGTTCAATATTGTAGGCTCAATGTGTCGCACTCTCATCAGCTAATTAATTCAAAACACCTGCAAAGGGTTCCTGAGCCTTTAAATGGTCTCTCCGTCTGGTTCAGTAGAATTCACAATCATGGAGAAGACTGCTGTCCTGAGAGTTGTGCAGAAAAACCCCTCCACAAGGAGGGAAAAAGGTAATTGCAAAAGAAGTTGGATGTTCTCAAAGTGCTGTATCAAAGCACATTAATAGACAGTTAAGTGGAAGGAAAAGTGTGGAAGAAAAAGGTGTACAGTCTGTGCTGATTTGGGGAGCCATGTCATCTGCTGGTGTTGGTCCGCTGTGCTTTATTAAGTCCAGAGTCAACGCAATCGTCTACCAGGACATTTTAGAGCGCTTCATGCTTCCTTCAGCAGACAAGCTTTGTGGAGATGCTGACTTCAGTTTCCAACAGGACTTGGCACCTGCCCACACTGCCAAAAGTACCCAAACCTGGTTCAATGACTGTGGGATTACTGTGTATGGTCAAAAAACTCACCTGACCTGAACCCCGTAGAGAATCTAGAGAATTAGAATAGAGAATTCTAGAGGATTAGAATCTTCAAATTTTTCGTGTTTCACCTGTATACATGGAAAACAGCATGTGCAGTATGTACTAATAATTACCCCTCCCACCCCCACGACCATCTAATAATTGATATCATAGCCATTACACATCAATGTAACCAAGTCACCAAGTTAATTTTACAACCCTAGTAAGTAACCTAAAGCCGGATCCACACGTGGAGCAACAAGTGACCACGCAAAGTCATTGATCACCAGCGAAACAGGCGACGAGGGACGAAATATTCCCAAACGTGACGTGAAGTGGACGAGTAAGACTTCAACTGAGCTTAACTTGAGTGATATGGGTGATGACCAATCAGTGCTTAAAGATACCATTGATTGACAAAACACCAAGTTCCCAAAACCTTTTCCTATTTGTTTCCACAGACGGTGTAAAACAGGCGATTTCACACGCAGTTCAGCAGCAAAGTGATTTGTGTGTCGATCATTGATTCCTGTGTGAATGCGGTTTTAATGTTGCTGTATGCACCGATCAGCGATAACATTAGCACCACCTAATTGTCGTGAAGCTAGGCAGCCGCATACACAGCAAGCTGCAACTCACTGTGTTCTGACACCTTTCCACAATAACAGATGCTTGAATTGTGGCACGTGCTTCTTCCACAGGGCGGCACGGTGCCATAGTGGTTAGCACGTCCATCTCACAGCAAGACGTTCTCACAGTTCGAGTCTTGGGCTCGGCGAGAGCATTTCTGTGTGGAGTTTGCACGTTCTCCTCATGCTTGCATGGTTTCTCTCCTGGTGCTCCAGTTTCCTCCGACAATTCAAAGACATTCATGTTAGGCTATTTGGCTGTTCCAAATTGCCCCTAGGTGTGAATGTGAATGGTTGTGTGTATAGATTGACCCTGTGATGGACCCTGGCAAGCTGTTCAGGGTGTACCCTGCCTTTGTCCAGTGTTGGCTGAGATAGGCTCCACCCTGCCATGACCCTAATAGGAATAAGTGGTTCGGCAGATGATTGAGTGAATGAGAGTGACTTTATTTGTAAGGAAATTGGTCTGAATTTGGTTAATGAAGGGTAGAGGGGTTGCATTCCATTTAGTTTTATTTGATTGACGTTGTAATTCTGTGTCATTAATGTACTTTTTTATGCTTTGTTAGAAAAATTTAATCAGACGTTTTGGTTCTACTGAACTCAATCCTTAATCGTATTGACCCATTTTTCATGTTTGTAGCTGTTACGAGTTGTTATGTTGAGCTGTGCTCTTGTGAAAACATCTCAGATATGCTCTTGGTATATTCAGGACCAAGTGACTTTTTGTGTGATATTTTCACGTGCATCACTTCGAGAGTGTGGCCGGTAATGTGAAACACTCTGTCAGAGTAAATAAGAAGGAAACGGACGCCTGGGAATCTGTAAATCTTTTTTTTTTTTTTTTAATGGCTCCACTTGATGCATTACCAGCCAAAAAATCCACAGGGGAGGTTCCTTAACATTATGAAGTCCCTTCTGAGACCACTGATATATTTAATAGAGGATGAACCCAGAGGAAAGCCCAAGAGATGCCTCCAGCACACACAATCTCAGCTTTTTAAAATAGACATTTACTGTAATTTATATCAGTTTTAAATATTTTGTGATTTTATTATTTTTTTTAAGTATCATGATTCTGTTTCTTTTCCCTTTATATTCCTTATTGATCTTCCGAAGCCAATCACTGAGTCTCTGTGTTTGTTTTAGCCTAATGATTATATAGGACACGATCCGAAACTAAGGCCATAAGCACACATCTACAGCTGTGGTGTGTGTTCTCAGTCAATACAAGAGAAATCACTTTGTCTATTAACATCCAAGTGTGTCTGAACTTACAACACTGCTGTTTAATTTGTCTCCGCCCCCTTAAAAAAAAATCAAAGCCTATCTCAGCCGACACTGGGCGATGGCAGGGTACACCAAAAACAACTTCCCAGACTATCACAGGGCCACCACACACACAACCATTCACATTCTCAACTACAGGCATTTTGGAACTGCCAATTAAGCCTAATGTGCATGGGAGGAAACCGGGGTGCCCGGAGGAACCCTACGCAAGCACTGGGAGAGCAGGCAGACTGCACAGAAAATCTCAGAAGCCCGGGACTCGAACCCAGGACCTTCTTGCCTCCATGAGTTTCCTCCACGTACTCCGGTTTCCTCCCACACTCCAAAGACATGCACATGAAGCCAATTGTTGGTTCCAGATTGCCCGTGAGGATTTGTGTGTGAATGGTTGTGTGTGTTGGCTCTGCGATGGTCTGGGTATTCCCAGCCATCGCCCAGTGTCGGCTGAGAGAGGCTTCGACCTTCTCACGACCCTAAAAGTAGATCGGCAAATGAGTGAGTGAGTATGATTTTAGCTTCACTGATCCATTTTAGCTTCACATGAAATCTAACAGCTTTGAAATCCTCTTGCATTCCAGAAACACAGCATTCCTCTACTGAGTCACCTACCCCCCAGCTACTGAACTGGACCAGCCAAGTGGGCATGGACATTGAACCCATTATGGGCGGTGACTCTATCTCTGATGGGTATATTCTGGTGCCTCTCTGTACAGAGGATGGCTCCTTGGATTGGAGTAACCAGGGAGACTCTTACCAAAATACCCAAGAAGACGTCTCTACCCCACTATCTATGATCACTACTGAGAGGCCCGTAAAGGAAAATAAGGGTGATGAGGTGACAGTAGTGTCCGTGCTGACACCAGCCACGGCCCAGAATAAAGATTCCCTCAGAACTATCATGGGCTCCTGGTGGAAACCCTGGAACTACCTGACAGGAAACAGTGAAGAGAAGAAAGACGTCACTCCGAGTTCTCTTACCACAGTACCAGGTGTGAGACGCACTACCGACCAGGAAGTGACTTCAAGTACAAAGTCTACAGCTTCTCCAGCATCAGGTAGGAATAATTAAGTATTTGACAGATGACTCTTAAAAGTGTATCATATCCACCTCTAAGCAAGTGCTTAGAAACACTCTTTAGACCTGTTTTTAATGGGCTGCTCCTGAAATGGTGTCCCTTTTTTCTTCTGTCCCTTTTTTGCCTTTGTTTTTACGTTTGCATTTACATTTTTCTTTAGGAAATAAGGTTGACAGGGTCACTCATCTTTTACAGATACAGGTGGATGTGTAGATTCTATCACACTCACTCATTAGCCGAGCTGCTAAATCTGACTAGAGTGGCAGGGAGGCTGGAGCCGATCCAAGGCAGGGTACACCATGAACAGCTCGCCAGACTATCGCAGGGCTAACACACACACAACACATTCACATTCCACTCACAGCTAGGGGTCATTTGGAACAGCCAGTTAGCCTAATGTGCATGTGTTTAGACTATGGGAGGAAACCACAGTACCCGGAGGAAACCCATGTATGCATGGACATGCAAGCTCTGTTATAGAAAGGCCTAAGTTGGCCACAAGGTAAAAATCAAGAACCTTCTTGCTGTGAGGTGCGGCCACGTAAAACTACAATAATCCTGTAATTGTGTAAGCGGGATTAACAACATTTCTATCCGTATTAAACAAAACAACACCAAGAATTTAGGTGACACCTACTTCAGGTTTCAGTTTGAATACATTTGCGAATAATTGAAGCTTTAAACAGATGCAGATTCACATTGTTATTGTGTTATACTATGACATTGGTATGCCAAGACTTGTGAGTGAAAGCAAGCAGCTACTGAGCTGTACAGGCTAACCCTGGGGTTGATTTATGCTTGTGTTATGTAAATCTTACCCTTGGACCGAACCTGATCCATTCAACTAATCTATGGTAAATAATTCCTCAGTTTGAGTCACCGGGTGGTCAGTGTGTCAACATGTGCAATATGCTGAATATCCGACACCTAATTTACAGTCCCTTGAGGACTGTGGGTCAAGTGGCAATGAGCTAGAGGTGTAGAGTTCTAAAATGCGGCATGTGAGCTGTCATGATTAGCTGTGATCGACTTGTAAAAAGATCTCATTCTCAGTGGGTGTCGAGTACACCTTCCAGAAATGTATCAGGTAATAAATACAATGCCAAAACATCTACGATGTTAATTGCTAATTTTTTTATTCCTGCCCTCACTGAAGGTAATCGGAGCAGGAGCTACATAAATGTGTTTCGTCCGTCCGTTTGTCCAAATTGTTCACGCTATAACTTTGGAAGGGAATGGCATAAAATCACCAAACTTGGTATGTGGGTTCCCCTCAGGGCTGAATAGGGTGGAATTGTATATGGGTCTCCTTGAACTTGTTTCAAGGTCACAAGGACACTTTTACTATATTCGACTTGTCAAGGCTTGTCAGTGCTATAACTTTGGAAGGAAATGGCATAGGATCACCAAATTTGGTGGATGGGTTCTCCCCAAGAAGCTCTCAGTTGGGATTGTATATGGGTCCCCTTGACATTGTTTCAACATCACAGCTTAAACAATATCAAAGCTTAGTGTGAAACCTTTGGAAGGAAATAGCACAGGATCACCAAATTTGGTGGATGGGTTCTCCTCAGGAAGGTCTTGGTTGATTGTATATGGCTCACCTTGACCTTGCATTTACAAGTTATGCGTTGAGTTCTGTGGTGTGGCACGGTGCCATCAATACAGTAGTTAATAAAACACTTCATAATCACTCCTCTCAGAACTTGTGTATTCTCCATGATCTTGCTGTTTTAATTAACACAACTTTTCCCACAAATTTGGCCAATCATTGTATTATACCACAAGTTTTACCAATCATAGCAGTCCCCAGTGCAAACATTGAGCCATACATCACTGTATGTCATTTGTTTGTTGACATCAGACATGTGTCTACGTATTCCCGCAATTTCTTTGCGATGAACATATCAAAAATAACAAAATATCACAACTTCTTTAGCATTTCTTTTTTTAAATCTGCCACAAGATTCGGTATTTTAAATCATAACACTCACAAAAAAAGTCCATGTCATTCTGAAGGAACTGCGTAATGCTTGTAGCATGTTATTTACGAATAACTACTTAATACAACTTAAAATAATTGTCATATTGAACTTACTTTGCATGTCTAATGTTAATTTACATTGTCTTTGGCTTAGGATAATCAGCTAACGTTATTGCAACTGAATATCTAATTCGACGTATAACACTAGGTCGAAGAAATCTGTTAGCGTAGGATCTTAAACTAAACATAATGGGTGACTAAGTTTAAAAGCAAAAATAATGTGTCCGCATAAACGACACTGCTGCCTGGAGAAAATGAAACCTTCGGGAAATATCAAGGTCCAGATTTTATGGCCATGATCCTACATTCAGTCCCTGGTGGATCCTGTAAACCTTCTTGCACAGAAAAAACCAATAGGAAGAGCTTCCTTAATGTGTCATATTGTAATAAAATTTTAAGGGAATGGCCAAAGATCATAAACCCAATTTTTCACTGATTAACTCTGGATGCTACACCCAATATTTTTTAGATTAATCAATTAGCATTGCTGGCTCAGTGGATAGCACTGTCACCTCACAGCAAGAAGGCTCTTGTTTCGAATCTCAGCCAAGGGCCTTTCTGTGTGTAGATTGCATGTTCTCCTTCTGCTTGCACGATATTCCTCCAGGTACTCCAGTTCCCTCCTACAGACCAAAGACATGCACATTAGGCTAAATAGTATAGGCAATAGATAAATTGACAACCAGTGCTGTTTCTAAAGATCACCCAAAAACATATCAATACATTACCAATGGCAGCCATACATTCCTACATACTGTAGGAGGCGGAAGTGCTAACCTCTAACCACCGTGCCGCCCAATTCCTGAGCTATTTTTCAACCTACACCGAAAAACAATACAATAATTTTACTTTCTCGTCACTCACTCATTTTCCGAACCACTTTATCCAATTAGGGTCGCAGGGAGGCTGGCGCTTAGGCAGGGTACACCCTGGGCTCCTTGCCAGACCAATGCAGGGTCAACACACACATCCACACCTAGGGGCAATTTGAAACAGCCAGTTGGCCTAATGTGCATGTCTTTAGACTGTGGGAGGAAACCGGACTACCCGGAGGAAACCCACGCGAGCACGAGGAGAACATGCAAACTCCACACAGAAACTCACTCACCGAGCTCAGGACTCAAACCCAGGACTTTCTTGCTGTGAGGCAGACGTGCTAACAACTACACCACCGGGACACCCTCTATGATATTTAAATTTTTCTCTTGCATGAATATACATTCAGACTCATCAGCTTACATTAGATGGAGGTGTCAGTGCCTTGACATTAAAAGTGTTTGTTTGTTTGTTTATTTGTCACTCATCTTGTTATCAGTGGTTCCAGTATGAAGAGTTTTATCTGACAGACTGCAGAGGGGGTTTCAGAGAGAATAGTGTGCGGGATAAATATGAATTTGTGCCCCAGGGAGAAATAAAAAAGAAAGAAATGCCGGGGCATGAAGTCTGGGCCAGCCTGGGTTATTGTAATGGATGTTACCCTGTCACTACTGCTACTTCAAATTAAACCCAGTGCCTGAGCTCTGTTCTCTAGAGCAAACTAAGCAAAGACAGTGCTCCCTGCAAGCCTGTTCCACTTCCAGGCCACATCCAGGCCAGAGACCGTAAAAGAAAGCCCTCGTATCCTGCAGTTAGATGCTTATATGGATAGGCTGGGTTTGATTTGTGCCAAACAGACTTCTTTATTGAATCACATACCGTATTCAGAGCTCGGGACTGAAACCAAAAGTTACGTCAGCATTTACGTGGCAAGATTTGTGTGGAATCAGAGATGGGTTGCTCAGCTGCTTTAGTAGATTTTCTGGGTTCTTTATTCAGATTATAGAGTGCTAATTACATCTGTGTGTACTTCATGCATCTCAGGCTGCCAGAATTTCTGGAGCAAGGCTTTTAAATCTTACAAAAAGAAACACCTGCCTTTAAACATGAAAACATCTGGGATAGAAAATGCAGAATAAACGTGCGGAAGAAATCAGTGTAGGATGACATGAAAATGTGTCACTGGCAAGCATTTAAATAAGGCTTATTAAAGTTTAGTGTGTTGCCAGTTCCCACTGTAATTAACACAAATTTGGTCAATTTAACAATATGGCGTCCACCCATAATTCATGAGCTTATAGAGCGGCTCTTGATCCAGTGACTGTAATTGTTTTTGCACTATGGGACACCAGGTTAAAGTATTTCGGTATACAACTCATTAAAATTAAAATGTATGAACTCAAGGTCATGGAAGTATATTGTGAATGAGGCATGAAGGCTATTTTATTACCTTTGCCAAGGAAGTTATGGTTGACTCTCAGTTTGTGGGTTTTTTAGCAAAATTATGCAAAAGTTTATGTGCGGATTTCCAGGAAATTTGGATAAGGAAGACTCCATTCGAGTTTGGAATTGATCTGAACCAAATTCTGGATCCAGGAATTTTATAAAGGGTTATTTAACATTGTGAAGATTCTTTAGCATTGTTTAACATTAGGACACTTTTTTTGGAAGTGTACTATTGTATCAGGTCCAGCAGGGGGTGCTACGTACATTCTGGGGTTTTATTCCGGCATGGTAGAAGTTTGCACTGTCCGAGTGCCCTTGTTCATATTTTGTTTGCACTTTCCTTACAGGCCCACCCACCCCCTCCACAGGTACGTGCTCTGCTCTTACTGCTGGTTTGTACACAGTAGGGTCACGCATGGGCAGGGAAACATTGAAGCATTTGATTGGCTATTTCCCAGCAGACCAGGAGGGAGTGATTGGTCGGTGTTTTTACAGGATTGCAGTGGTCGTAGATGACAGATTTTTTCAGACTTTTTTCGGATCTCATAAGTTATTGATTGCCCTTTCAACCAATATAACAGTTTGTGTACACAGCTAAAAAATTACCAACCCCAGCTTTAAAAGTTAATTATTATGGTTAATGTTAGCATGAAATCATAATCCATAGCTTTACTATGCAGTAATCAGTAATTAGCAGTACTCACTTATTTACTGAAATGCTTTATTCTACTAAGGTCACGGGGGGCTGGCGCCTATCTCATCCAACACTGGGCGAAGGTGGGGTACACCTTCAACAGCTCGCCAGCCCATTGCAGGGCAAATACACACACACACACACACACACACAAAACCATTCACACTCATACCTAGGGGCGATTTGGAACAGCCAGTTAGCCTAAAGTGCATGTCTTTAAACTGTGGGAGGAAACCGGACTACCCAGAGGAAACCCACACAAGCACAGGGAGAACATGCAAACTTCACACAAAATCCCCCTCACTGAGCCCAGGACTCAAACTCAGGACCTTCTTGCTGTGAGGCAGACATGTTAACCACTTCGCCATCATGCCACCCTGTTAAAAGCATACGGATAAAATTGTATTAAGCTTTGAATCATAGGTTTGAGTTTCAGTGTAAGGAGAGATCAGCAGAATGGATTGGTAGCGTTTGTACTCGGCTGATTTCTTTATACAGCAGGACTTTGGTGTTAGGAGAGACAGCTAGAGCGTTCCAAGTTGTAGATTAGTATGTAGGTTTGGAATTCTTTCCTCTCAGTTAATTAGTACATGTTTCAGACTTGGCCCAACCTTCACGCATTAAAGTTTCACGGCCAGTGGAAAGCAAGCCATGTTGTGTACAGTATTGAAGTCAGTTTAAATAATGGATTTGAGCGATTGCATACGCCCCCTTAGTGGGATCAAAAAGTATATATACCCTCCAGTTATCTCATAAACAATTGGTGGGTGAGCTTAGAGGCACTGATATTCGGAGTGGTTTGTTTGATTACAGAAAAAGCCATTTATATTGAAAATTAATATTTCAGATCAAAGCATTAATGTTACTTAACGCAAGCGATTGAATCATCACTTAGTGCTGCTGCTGAAATATTGACCTGCCTGGTGCATTGATAGCAATTAGATTTAATTGGTTGGAATCTGTGGTGCAAAGGAGCTTGCAAACAAATTCGGCTCTGCATGCTGGCAAGAACGTCTCTTCGTGTAATGCATGTTTAATTCATAAACTTGCTAATTGAAGGCAGGCCGCTGCAATGATTAGTCGCAAATGGTTGTAATAATTGAATGATTTAAGTGGTTGGAAAGGTTGAAGTTGATTGCTAATGTGTTGCAGTCGTATGGAACGAGAGGTAGTGTGGTAGAAATAATTCAATTATCCAACTACTCTTTTGAAAGCTACAGTTTTATTACAGTTTTTAGTCTTGTTTAGCTGTAACTAGAGGGGAGTTAAATGGCCTAGAGCGAGCTAACTTTCATACCAAGAGGCCAATTTACTGTCATAGAGAGCATGTATAGCGTAGCATAACTATAGAACATTCATTCATTTATTTTCTAAGCCACTTAATCCTAATTAGGGTCGCAAAGAGGCTGGCACCCATCTCAGCCGACTCTGGGCAAGGGTGGGGTACACCCTGGACAGTTCTCCAAGCCAGACTGAGCGCGGCTGCCCTTGCCCGGACGCAGGTTACTAGGTTCCCCCCTGGAATCATGCCTGAGGGAGGACTCGAAAGCTTCTGCCCATGGAGCCCAGTCGGGCCCAGCCCGAAGAGGAGACATGGTTCCGCCCTCCCGTGGACCCACCAGCTTTGGGAGGGGCAATAGGAGTCGGGTCCGATGTGAGCTGGGTGGCACCTGAACAGTCACATGATCTGATTGTAGAGTTCGGAGGGGAAAAAAAAGTATTGTAATTCTTTTGTCTGGTGATTCAAAAGCCACACTGGCTGTGAAGTCCATTTTTTATTCATTTATTCGAGGTGGTCAAACATTACCTTTCCTTTATAGTCCTACAGGTGGTCTATTTGAAACTATTCCCACATTAGCAAGCGGCACAGCATTAGGCTGAGTTCAGTTGTGCAGCTCTTGAATAAAGCTTTCAAGGATTAAAGTTTTAGAGATAGGAACCAACTTTTTTGGCATGGTTCAAAGTTTTAAAATTGATACAGGAAGTAGAAAAAATTGTAATATTGAATGTGGATGTTTATAAAATTGTAATAATTAAAGAATCACAGTACTAACTCAGTCAGCACCTTGGTATTGTGATAATATCGTATCAGGTGGTCCCTGGGGATTGGCTCTTCTACTACTAAAATATCAGCTCATATACTGTGAGTACAAAAAAACTAAATGGCGAAGTGATTTGCTGGACATTCTGAATCGCTTGTTTTACATTTTTCTACACCAGTTTCAGCTCAAAAGTATAAAAAAAATACATCAGAGATGACAAAAAAAAGTTTGCCAGTCCACTGAAGCCTTTCTTAGCCAACACACGGTGAAGGCAGGGTACACCCTGAACAGCTGTCCAGACCGTTGCAGAGGGAATTTGGAACAAACAATTAGCCTACTGTGCAGGTCTTTGGACTGTAGGAGGAAACCGGAGTTCCTGGAGGAAACCCATGCAAGCACAGAAAGGACATGCAAAATTCACACAGAAACACCCTCACCGAGGCAGGGATTCAAACCCAGGACCTTCTTGCTGTGAGGCAGATGTGCTAGCCACTACACCACCGTGCCGCTGAGAAACCTTTTTACACATCTCCAAGATAAGAAGTTGCCTCTTTTTACATGAGCTGCTGTTTTCGATGAATAACCAACTTCAAACAAACTTGCAAAGCAGAAGGGTTAGGGTTAGGGTTGTAAAATCTTTAGAAATTAAATAAAGAATTAAAGTGCTTTATTTTTTCAAATCCAATGGATGTGGATATAATAAAACTCTTCGTACAAGGACGACTCTATTTTGTGGGATGACTGTTAACTGTGCATTTCCCCTAATTAAATTTTTTGATTTTGTTAATTATACAGTATAGTAATTCTGGTCCTGGGTTCGAGTCCTGGACTTGATAAGGGCGTTTCTGTTTGGAGTTTGCATGTTTTCCCCGTCCATGCATGGGTTTCATCCAGGTACTCCGGTGTCCTCCCACAGTCAAAAGACATGCATGTTAGGCTGTTCCTTATATATATGTTCTGTATTGGCTGTTCCAAATTGCCCCTAGGTGTGAGTGAATGGTGTGTGTATGGCTCTGCAATGGTTTGGGCTGCTTTTTATGGTGTGCCCCTCCTTCACCCTGAGTCGGCTGAGATAGGCTCCAGCCTTCCAGTGACCCTGATAGGATTAAATGGTTCAGCAAATGAATGAATTCATTATAAAGTAATTCCAATACAGTGCTGTGTGCATCTGTACACTGTAGCTTACTGTTGTTTGTCTGATGAGATTAAAGGTAAAGAAAGTTCAACTGATGCTTTTGTGAGTTGATTCGAGTTGAACCATGCAGGCGCAGATTTGGAATCCAGGTATTCTCCAAGTTAGTTTTAGTGTCACTTTTGCTTCATTTAGTATTAATTGAATTCAATTATACATTTTACTGACTTATTATACACACAAACATTCACACACACACACACACACACACACAATTATTAGATAAATGTGCACCCACAGAGACGCAACTCAAACAGCCCGCAGTGCCTGATGTCTCAGCTTGAATAAATAAAGACGAGGGACGTGTCAAGCGATTACATGATGAAACCGTCTGGCACACATTTCTCAAGTTGGTCTCCCCCCCATGCAACTCTGCCGAGAGACACTAGAGAGAATAGACGGCGTACAAACACATACGCATGCTAATTAGCAAACCAGATAACGTTGATGACTTATTAATGCAACCACTTTTTCTTTATACTGATCTCTTTCCTGCTCGGCTTAGATTCACTTATAATGGTGTCCTGATCTCTGTCTTTCTTGGCTACCAAGACCCAATAAAGTTCTTTTTTTCAGAAACACTTATCTTTTTTTTTTTTTTTTTTTAAAAGAAACACTTCATTCATTTTACGTTTGATGAATTGTTAGCCATGTGCATGCACTATTAATAAACAGTTGATAGAAACAGGTTTTTAATGGTAGTTTAATTGGTGTAAAGACAAGTGTCCCCATTGTTGGGCAGTGTGGTTAGCACGTCCGCCTCACAGCAAAAAGGTCCTGGGTTCGATTCCTGGGCTCGGGGCATTTCTGTGTGCTGTTTGCATGTTCTCCCCATTCTTGCTTGGGTTTCCTCAGGGTGCTCCAGTTGTTTCCCTCAATCCAAAAACATGTACAGTAGGCTACTCGGTGATTCCAAATTGCCCCTGGGTGTGAGAGTGAGTGTGAATTGTTGTATGTGTGTTGGCCCTGCAAATGGTTCAGGGTGTACCCCGTCCTCGGCGGGCCCAGGACTCAAACCCAGGACCAGAGTTGGCTGAAAATAGGGATTAGGATTAAGCGTTTTAAAAAATTCATGAATGATGAATGTCCTCATCATTGTTTGCTTGTTTCTCTGCAGGACCGATGTCATGGTGGTCACGTTCATGGTTCAACAAATTTTCCTCAACTGAAGATAAGACAACTGTTTCCCCTCACCCGGAGACCACAGAAACCTCATCAGCAGTGCCGTTCAAGACCACCAGAGAAGACCTGGACCTAAGCATGACTACAGTCGCAGGAGATTGGTCAGTGGTGACCGAGGTTCTTCAGCTTGAAAGCATGACACCTGACATTGAGGAGGAGGCTGCGCCATCACTCAAGGAGGAAGAAGAAGACAGTGAGAAAGGGATTGGACTACCACAAGAAGAATTTGAAGAGGACAAGAGGACAGAGGCAGAGGGCAGCTCCTGGGGTGATGTTGACCTACCAGAAAGTACCACCAAAACCCTAACAACAGAGCAAGTTCTGTCTAGTACATATCATAGCTTCAAAGGAACTGTAGCTACATCTACACAGCAGGAAGAAGAGACGACAGCTGCCGAGGCTCGAGGTGAGATCCAGTATGGACCCAGGACCACGCCAAGTCAGCCTGACCAAAAAATAACCACCATGTTTGTCTCCACAACCACAGCTAGCACTAAAAAAGCAGAAAACACCCAGACCACCTTGCTTCCCAATTTTTCCACTTTGTCTTCACAAGAAGTGACAGAAAGAAGAGTCATCTCTCCTGTGGATTCTGATGAGTACCATCTGTCAATCTTTGCTTCCCAGTTGCCTGGCAACCCACACAACGGCCTTGGCAACTCAGATTCCAGCAGGAACAATGGATCTGAAGGTATGCCTGGCTGTCTTTGTCTCTCTCCTTTGCTTCAAATGGACCTTGATTTGCCCAAAATGGTTGAGGTAATGGGGCAACTTGTGCACTTGGGTGTTATGCCTCCATAAAATACTTATAGTCGGAATACATCTGTGGAATGCATTCTTGGTGATATCATTATTTGACAGGTGAAAAGCTTCTCTTCATGGTTCCTCTACACTCCTGTTTTCAAAACATCTGCCTGCTTCTGGGAGGGAAAGAGGGATAAATCTCACATTAGTCCCAGTGTAATTACCTTTGAGAATGCAGCTCTTATGAAGCATTTGTTAATACAGCTTGAATGCTGGATATTATATTACCACAACATTGCGACCCGCTCAAAATGCATATGCAGACAAGAAACACTTACTGAGCCAAAATAGCAGCACTCCGAGCCCAAGAACTTCTCCAAACTCTTCAGAGTAGAGGGAAGCTCTCTGAGCAAAAAGGCTCCCTCTTTATTAGTCCCACCAGTCCGCACGCCATCAACATTCAGCGCTAATAGTCATCCTTCAAGCGCGAATTAGAACTCTGGAAACTCAGGCCAGGTTGTATTACAGTAATAACAAAGGACTTCCACATGACTTAAAAAGAATCGTATCAGTGCTAGCAGATTATACTGAGCGTATAAACTCATTAAACTCTAGTGATATAGTCTTTTGTGGAACTGCTTTTCTGATTGGAAATCAATCTGAATTATGTCTGACTGAGGAATATCATATTACCATTTTTATTGCCTAAAACAGTTCAGCTATGGCTTATAGAAAACCGCAGTAGACAGTATACTGTAAAAAGCGATGATGTTTGTCGATAAGACTTAAATGAAACATCATCTCACAGCAGGGAGGCATGGTGGTGTAGTGCCTCACAGCAAAAACGTCCTGGGTTTAAGTCCTGGGCTTGGCGATGACTTTTCTGGGTGGAGTTTGCATGTTCTTCCCATGTGGGTTTTCTCCAGGTTCCCCGGTTTCCTCCCACAGTCCAAAGACATGCACATTGTGCTAATAGGATTTACCAAACTGTCCTTAGGTGTGAATGTGAATGGTTGTATGTGCTGGCCCTGCAGAGTACCCTGTCCTCATCCAGAGTTGGCTGCGATAGGTTCCAGCCACCCCATGACCCAAGTAGGATTAAGTGGTTTGGCAAATGAATGATTGACTCTTCTTACGACAGACTGCCCATATTAAAGGGAATTGGTCAGCAGGTTCCAAACATGGTCTTGATTTATTTGATGAATTGATTTTTTTATAAGACTTGGATGCCTGAACACATCCACATCCACAATATTTTAATTATTAAATGAATGTTTCCCTACAAGGCCTAATCGAAAGACGTGCAACAAAGTCATTTACCATATATGGAAGGGGGCTTGTCCTCTGGTGGGAAGGTGTTGTTATATGGGGCACCTCGCATGTGCTATGAATGATTTCTGTGGGACCTAAGGAAGTCTATGTAGGTGCATGCTTTAATAAGTTCCTCGAACAATAACACACTGTCAGATTTCGTCAGTTTGAATAGCGCTGTTTTGTACATTTCGTTATTGGGTCTACTTTGCACCTTTCAGTCTACTTTTCCTTTTTATAATGTTTGTAATGGACCATATATATATATATATATATATATATATATATATATATATATATATATATAGACACACACACACACAAATACCACAAGTATGTACAGTATATACCTCAACTCGGTTTCACTTAAAATCTTAGTACCAACATGGGTATGCTTAATTAATAGTAGCACCTCTGTAAGGCTGAGTAATTACCAGTGAGCAGCTGCGGAATGAGTTCTGCTGAGAGATGAACAACTTGGTGAGAAATCATTCATTCCATTCTTTTTTTTTTAACCCACTGATGAATAATTACCATTTAAAATGAGTTTTGCTAACACTATTAGCGAAAAACCAAATCGAAGATATTGGAGACGTCCAACAGTTTCCTCATTCAGCAGAAAGACGGAGTACAGACGCTACCCCCAACCACCCCCACCACCTCTACACCCCAACCCCCATCCTCCCGCCCCAACAGATTCTGTCCTCTGTGTCAAAGTCATGAGCTGAATCCAAAATGAGGCCTTTTCGAGCATCACACAAAGGCATCCATTAAGGAAGAATATATCTCCAAAGGCTTCATCGTGCTGCCAACCAACTGTATCCTTTCCAATACAACCCCCTTAATCTTTCTTCCATTCACACACTCACCTCCTTTACTGACCTAATACCATCCCTGTAGACCTCCTCCGTCCATCTCTAGAAGCTCTATGCACACATGCATGAGCCTCACACTCCTAAATGTCGCCCAATTGGGAATTTTCCTCTCATAAAAGTCCTAAAGGTCAGCTCTGACATAACACAATGGCTGCAGGCTACAATAACAACCCCTACATATCATCGTTCTTTTCGTCCAACCATGGCAGCTCCTGTCACGACCTACTCTAGCTACTTTGTGTGGAAAGTTATTGTGAGGATATTCTGGCCAGGGATGTGGGCTTGCGCACCGACTGATTGATTCCCTCAGTCGTTTTGAGTTTACAGAAAGTCAAGCCGAATGAGGTCGAGCCACTCTCTCTCGCAACTGTCAGCTCTGTTTATAGGGCCTGCTTTGACCTTGTGTGTTACATCACTCTTCAGTCAATGCACTCTGGCGGCTGGGTTGGCCGTCAAATCCTGAAAAGGAGGACGGAGCTCACACGCATACGCTCACTCACACACCCTGCCCATTGTTTTTCTGTCTCAGCCGCCTCCCTGTATTGTCTCTAAAAGCCATGTGGTGACATCAGAGTCTGAGATGTCCATAAATCTATTGCCGCCGTCCACTTCACTTCTACCCGCCCTGTGATTGTTGGGGTTTGAATTGAAAACGCATCTGTGTGATGTATCTGGTGTGATGGGCCAATTACAATTTGATTTCTTAACCTGGAATGACTTGATCCATGATAGCAGAACTAGTTTTGTATGTGTCTTAATTAGGATGTTAAAGATGCAAGAGTTTTTAATACATTTGACTGAGGCATTAGTAGGAACTCTGTGCTAGGGAAATTATCTGTGCTATTGTATTTACATCCACCAAGGAGGTTATGTTTTACCCCGGTTTGTGTGTGTTTGCTAGCAGAATCATGCAAAAAGTTAGATTAGTTGGATTTTCATGAAGTTTCTTTCAGAGGTGGGGCCTTGGACAAGGAAGACTCCATTCGATTTTGGAGATGATCCGACTCAAACTGCCATTCCAGGAATCTTTTAAAAGATTCTTTAACATTGTGAAATAGGAGGATTTTTTGGAAGTGCTATGTTACAGGAAGCCCAGCTGGGGGTGCTGTGTATTTTCTGTTATTTGCAAAATGCTTGCATGTGGATTTTCATGACATTTTGTTTTCCAGAGGTGGGGCTCCGGACAAGGAGAACAAATTAGATTTTGGAGATTATCTGAATTTTTTAACATTGTAAGATTGGATGATTTTTGACATTTAGGTTCGTATGGGGGATTACTGGGCTTGGTTGAGGTTTGTGCTCTCCTAGTGCACTTGTGATAAGTTTGCCACGCTCATACATTTTGCCAGGGGCAAAGTAGAAAACCTTCATTACTTCACATGCTCTTACCTCGGTATCCCGGAGCTCTGAGGGCAGCTAGCTGGCTTTCAACCAGGAAAGGTGGGGGGGGGGGGGGTGTTGATGCAGGATTACAATCAGTTAATCCTCTTTCTCACTATAACAGCTGGTAGCCAAAAATGTGATTACAGGCTACAGGAGGCATTCATTGCAATGTTAGGTTGCCTAAATGTAGATGACTTTGTTGACCTTTATGATGGCTGTCACATTTGGAAGAATGGAAATCAACGGGATGCATTTGTGGATAAAATGGTTAATTGCAAGTCCAATGCACTAAGCAGAGTCAAAACAGGCAGAGTTCAAGGGCACGGGCAAACAGGTACGTCCGAGACAAATCCACATTTATAAATCAGTAAACAGGCAAAGCAAGAGTTATACACAATAATAACAAGATCAGAGGTTTAAGTCGAAATACACAGAAAGAATCAAAGCACAAAGGATAAGTGGTATAAACAGCGGCTTGGTAACAATGAGACCACATTAACACTTCACATGATAAATACAACAGTGTACTGGGTTCTTATGTAGCGTGGGACAGGTGATCAGTGATGCCTTTACTGGTAGGTATGTCAGGTTTTTTTAATTGTCACAAAACCTTGATCCCTCCTCCACCTTTGACCTTGATATTCTGAAATCAAATCATCTCTGACAAGCTCACAAACAAACGCCGAAAAAGGATTTTCCCCATTTTTCCCCAAATTTAGTCGTATCCAATTACCACCCATCAAGTAGTGCCTTTCCTATTACACAACCACCACCAACCAGGTAGGGGCGTAAGCATGCACATGCCCCCTCCATGACATGCAATACTGCCACTCGCCTTTTTTCGAACTGCTGCGCATGCGTATTTGTGGGAGGTCTAACACACTCGGAGGAAAAGCGCTATCCGCCCCCTTGTACGAAAGAACTCACAGATGCCCATGATTGGCTGGTGATCGCTGTGAGCGTATGCCATCCCTCCCTCAAGTGAGAGCTCGGCCAGTTAGCTCCCATGGACTCCCGGTCACGGATGGCTGTGGCATCAATCCGAATTCGAACTTGCGATCTCCAGATTGATAGTCGCGCATTTTGTCAATGCACTACTCATCAATAAACGCCAACAAAAGTCTGTTTAGGGTAGAGGTCAAATGTTTGGCGCTCCTGCACCACCGTTTGTTTGGAGTCTTTAAATGTCATTTTCGCCCTTTTCCTTTTGAAAGTAATAACACTTCTGAACAATAGAGTATATTATAGAATGATTTCACTATGTGAAGGTGTTACCCAGGTCACCACACTTCACTCCGTGTACTAACGACTAAATCTCCCAGTGTCAGGTATTTACACCTTCATGACACACTATTAAGCATCTTAATGAAAGCACACCTCTTAATTGATTTCTAGCATTGTGTGTGCCTGGTGTTTCTATCATCACCTGTCCCTCTCACACTCAAAAAAACAAGACCAGACCAAAGCTGATCACTGGGATTATGTAAAGCCTTTAGTGGATGAATAATTACGTCCAGTGCCAGTGATGTGTGAATGTGCGTGCATTGGGGCCGGCGGGCTCATTAGAGGATGTGGCGAGAGCACCTAACGAGCCAATTAAGGCTTGGGGTGCCGCTTTCCACTTAAACCGATGAGGGGCTTCTAATTAACGCCGGGAGGCAACTGGCCGAGAGAAAAACATGTGAGGGTGAGGAGGAAGGGGAGGAGGGGTGTGGAGGAGAAAGGGACAGAGGAGTCAAGGCTCTTACGCAGCCACTTTCACTGTGGTTTCTATGGCGATGGAGCCACAGAGCATTGAATGTGCTCCGGAGAGTTTGTAAAGCACAGCAGGAGAATAAGAAAGGGGAATAGCATTTAAGGAAAGAGAAACAGGGGGCAAAATCCCACTCAGATTCAAATCTGCCATTCGAAGTGATTTTGCCAGACAAATGTGTGAATGAATCCATTCTGAGTTTGAATATCATGTAAAATGTAAATGAATAGCGACAAATTATGAAGGAATTGATGAAAATGGGATTTTCTGAATAAATAATATGACTGCGAATAAGATTAAGGCATTTGACTGATGTGGAATGTTTCTGATGGGTCAGTCACTAAACTGACGAGAAATCCTGCATTTTAAATGTGTCTTTTCAGTTAAAAGTTTTGTATAAAACACCGTTCTCCATCACATCCCAGAATTTAAATGAGCACTGTTGCCTAGAATGGCTGTTTCCAGTGCCGGTATACTGTGTTTGTGGGCGCAATTAGCCTTCATGGTAATATAACCTTTAGCTTCAACTAGAAGCCACACGAAAAACTCTGGGGGTGGGATGTCCCAGGGTGGTAGCGCCCCTCTCTGTGACATCATAACAGTGGGTGTAGGTCAATCTGTATGTGATGATATTACAGAGTCTGTAAGGCAACAAGTGCAGAGTCTCCTTCGTTAGCCATGTGGTATGGAAGCAAAGTACCCAGTCACGATTTCTTAACCGGCATGAAGGTACAGGAAGCGAAACAGGGGAAGACCGAAAATCCACTTTGCAGAGAACATCAAAGGCTTTACGGGACTGACGAAGTGTCAGGTTGTGAAGGAAGCACAAGACGTAGAATTTTCACAGTTGGCCGGACAACCGACCCTTCCGTTAGCTGATGATGTAAGTCATGTGACAAACTGGCTGGACTTTGGTACAGACAGAGACAGAGGGACATGGAGTCTGGCCACTGCTTCCCATCACACGGGACATCCTACAACAACTTTCCGAGAGCTATCGATCAAAACTACCTCACATCATTTTCAAAACTTAAAAACTCCAAAAACCTGCTAACTTGGCTAAGCTAACTGCTAAAAATTTAGCATGATGTTGTTTGCCGAATGCTAATTAGCCTACTGCTTCTTTGATTTCCTTCCTCCATCATTAACAACATTCGTATTTTAAACTCTTCTTATAAATTGTATGCAGGATTCCGAAGGGTAGTACAGGTAGTGATTTAAAACAGGACGAAGCACAGACTACCTCAGAGAAATTGATGAACAGATAGAAAGAGAAAGGCAATTAAGTATTGGGCTATTCATCTTTAATAGAGTCTCTGAAGAGAACAGGGGTTGAGGTGTTCATTAGGGGGAATTGTCAGGACGCGGCTGAGCACAGCATGCGCCATTACATCATCTTTTCAAAGTTTCTGTCTGGTATAAGAGTTCCTGTACAGAGCATGATGGAAAGACGCTTCTAACCTAGAGGTCACCACATGACCAGAGAGAATTAGAAGCACCACATGATCAGAGAGAAGAATGTCAACTAATTGACCCAAAACAAATACCCTCGTCATCATTGTCCTCTTTGTTCTATTAGATCCCTTCTTCATCCTTAAAGATTAAAGACTTTCACCTTTTCCTTGGAAATAACGTTCCTGTTTCTCTCAACAAACTCATGCTATCCTAAAAGTATGTGCACACCTGACCATCACACCCATATATGCTGTTATATATGGAGTAGGTCCCAACTTTGCTCCAATACCAGTCTCCCCTTTACATTTTGGAGCATGGCTGTAGGAATTTGTGTCCATTCAGCCACTAGAACTCTAGTGAACTCTGGCACTGATGTCACACGAGAAGTTCCAACACGGTGTTGCCTTTCCAGTTCAACCCAGAAGTGTTCAGTTGGGTTGAGGTCATGGTTCACTGCAGACCACTCAACTTCTCGAACTCCAGTCTTGGCAAACCATGTCTTCATGGTGCTCGGTTTGGTCATACTGTGATGTTGGAACAGGTTTTGGCTTGACTCTGGCAAAGGGAAGCCATATTGCTACAGCATACAAAGACCTCCTATTCTTCTACCAACCCTAATCATGGCCACCTGACCATCTGATGATCCAATCAAGACTTTAGACAATGATTTGATTTATCAGGTGGGCCCCATTAGGGTTGGAGCTGAAGTCTTCAGGAAGATAGATCTCCAGGAACTTAGGACCCCCCTGGTTCAAAACATTTGTGTGCTTGCAGATTTGTGGAAGTTTGGAGAAGACCCATGTATGGGTGTGATTCTCAGGTGTCCACAAACAATAGGTAATGCTTTGGGTTACTGAGTAGAAGGTTGGGGGTTCAAGTCCTAGTACCACCAAGCTGCCACTGTTGGGCCCATGAGCATGGGGCTTGGTGGTTGTATGCTAAATGCCATAAATATAAATATGGAAATTGTACTATGGGATGGAAGGGCAAACAATATATGGATCTTTTGTTTGTTTGACTTCAAAACATTCATTTGAGATTCTGGTTAATGTTGATATAATTGAGCCACATAATTATATTCCTATATGGTGAATGGGGAGTCCAGTGAAAGTACGCTGAACTCATTGCCTGGTTCATGGAACCAGTTCAAGATGACACTAACTTTGACATGGGGCAGAATCATGCTGGACAAAGTCAATGTAAGATGAGTAACTGGGACAATTATGAAATCAAGAGGCCCAGTGTGTAAAATTGCATTCACCACACCATCACACCACCACCACCAGCCTGATTCAAGGCAGGTTGGATCCCAGGGTTCATGCTATTGACACCATATTCAGACCATACGGCCTGCACGGCAAAACGGGATGTTTTCAAACTTCAGCTGCCTGGGTTTGCTGAACCTGTTACCAGTCAGATTCTTGTTCGTTGCTGACAGTAGGCTTAAAAGAAACGAACGATTTAAAAATGCTAACAGGTGCTAATTTTAAATGACATTGTTTATTTTATTTGGCACATTCAGCCCCCACTCTTTCTCCAGAGTTGTCTGACAGAGCAGTTCCAATAAGTTGTAATTATTTCAGATGAACGCTACGTAGGATCCACTGAAACCAAAGAGAAGACGGTTAATGATCCGAACTTTTCTTCATCTGGGAATAAATTGTACATTTGAGGATCGTGTTCGTAACCAAGCAATTTTCTGTCTGCTTCAATACTGAGTTGCTAAAACACACACGCACTCAGACACACAGACATTTGATGATATTGAGTGGGAAGTGAGCGGCAAACTGTCAAAGCCCTGGTCATTTGTGATAGAAAAGTGGACAGTGTTTCTGTACTCGTAAAAAACTGTAAATGTGTTTTTGCGCAATAGAGCCAAAATACACTGCAGGCTTTGAGTGCGTCTCAAATACTATTTATCTACTAGCCATGCTAGGGGAAAGGGCTGTCTCTTTCATACGTGCTTGTGTGTGTGTGTGTGTGTGTGTGTGTGTGTGTGTGTGTGCGAGACCACAATATGCTGTCTACCACATAACCCTCTCAGAGACAGTGGAATAGATCTTCACTGGTTCAGTGGTTGATAGGCCTCTCCATCACACTTTCCATTTCTCTCTCTCTCTCTCTCTCTCTCTCTCTCTCTCACTTTCACACACACTCATGCACACATACGCACATAAAGCATGGCAGAGCATCTAAGTAACTGCATAGTTGCACTTCAAGTTGTTTAGACAGGTTTGTCACATCGCAGGTCAAAGGCAGAGCACATCCAACACGCAGAGGTACATTAGCGAGTGCAGAGTGCTGAACCTCTGGAAAGCCATTACAAGCCCCAGTAAGCACTGCTGCCAGCACAAGCTCTGGTGTGTGTTTGTTTTGTGTATGTGCGTGTTTGTGAAAGAGACAGAAGCTGAAGCGGAGACTGGTAATGCTATTCCTGACACATTGAAACTGAAAGTGCTCTTCTCTGGTTTTCTCTAGAAATCATCGTTTTGACTTTAGAGAACTTTCAGTTCTTTGGTTGGTGTTGAGTGCTGGGATAAGCGTTTCAACTGGAGAAAAGGAGTTTCCTCTACCCAAACCCACAGACAGATAGTCAAATACTGTGTCAGATGTAATTAACCTTTTGATTTTAGCTTGGTATGGGAATTCACACCTACAACTTAGAGCCTTAGTGCTGAGGAGCTAATCAGTCCAGTGAAATTTCTTTTCTAAAACAGGAAGTAAAGATAAAGAGATCGTTATTGTCAACTGTTGCATGAACAATGGAAATCAGTTTAGCAGTTCTCTGTTGAGCAGTAATTATAAAAATGTGCACAAAAGACAACTAAGGAACTACACTAAGCTAAATATGTGCATATTCCTACATACACATACAGATACCTATATGTACACATATAGACACATATACATACATATCCTTTATATGCAAACACATATACATTGATACACATTTTTACACATGTTTAGACATATACATGTATCCACATATTTACAGGTGTTCAGACATATGCATGTATCCACATATTTACAGATGTTCAGACATATACATGTATCCACATATTTACAGATGTTCAGACATATACATGTATTCACATATTCAAACATATAGAGACGTACACAGAAGGGTGCATGATATGTCAAAGTTGAATGGTGTTCACATGGTGAGAGGTAGAGCTTTTTAATCATAAGGGGCATGATGCTAAAATGTTATATGATGTTCAAGACCTGCTCTAAACATGAGTATTGCACTTAAACATGAGTATTGCACTTAAACATGAGTATTGCACTTTAACATTAGTATTGCACTTAAAGAGTAATATTGCACTGACCAGGAAAATGGCCTGAATGATGGTTATTCTGTCAGTGTGTGACGGTGGTGGTGGTGGTGGTGGTGGTGGGGTTGCACATTTAACAGCTTGTGGGTGAAAGCTGTTCTTGAGTCTGTCGACACTCCCTAAGCCCTAAATCTATGCATGAGGTATCTAATTTGCATATTTGACCTTTAACCTTGGCACAGTGACCTTGAACATATAAAGTTTGTCTGGGCCATTGCTTGGCTCATATGCATGATAGCTTTGTGAAATTTTGCATAGGAACTCCCTGTGACCTAAACATGTGTGTATGTGTTGGTAGTCCGAAACTCTTCGTATGGGGGATGGCAATTGCTAATTGCTTATTTCTAGTGTTGTATGTGTGTTGGGATATGTTAATTTTGAAATTTAGATTATTTGGAGCTTGTTTGTTTATTATTCCATAAAAATGGTTAAGCTTGATCTGCTGCACTCTGAATTTCACTGGTAGCCAACCCATTTTCCTAAATTCAGTGAAACCTAAGTGAAACCTATGTGTTGTCATGGTGACAGACTTAAGACATATCTGATGACTCTGTTCTGGTACTGTTTTTTAAGAAAAGGCTTTTCCTATGTTATGTTTTTATCTATTTGTTCTCAATTGTTTTGTGAACTTATCTCAGCTGCTTGGCGGGCGGGTGGGCTGGCGGGTGATCAGTGTGACAATAAGTTTGTCTGGGCCATTGCTCGGCTCATGCATGTGCCAGCCTTCTGAACTTTTGCATAGGCACTCCCTGTGACCTAAACCTGTGTGCGGGGTAGCTTATTTGCATATGTAACCTTTGACCTTGGCAAAACTTCCATTTTTGTCCTCCATGCACTTAAGGCATTACGACGTTCAATAGAACAGCTATTTTTGCTGTTAGAGACTGTACCTTTATCCAGAGGGGAGAAAAGGGGGTGCCCAGGGTGTGTGGGGTCCCTGATAATTCCACTGGCTCTCCTCTGAAGTCTGCCAGTGTAAATGTCACTGAGGGGGGGTAGTGTAGTTCCAGTTACCCGCTCTGCCATCCTCACCACCCGCTGCAGGGCCTTCCTGTCCTCTGCAGTACAGCTGCTGAACCACATTGTACAGCAGTAGATCAGGAGGGGTTATTGTTGTTGCACCATCGCCGCAGATGCCGGACCTCCTTCCTGTAGGCTGACTCGTTGTTATCTGTTATCAGACCTATGAAGCTGGTGTCGTCGGCGAATTTGATGATGGTGTTGCTGGTGTGAATGGGAGAACAGTCGTGTGTGACAAGGGAGAAGTGGAAGGGGGCTGAGAACACATCCCTGTTGTGTTCCAGTGTTCAGGATGAGAGTGGAGGAGATGTAGTTTCCGATCCTGACGTTCTGAGGTCTGTTGCTAAGAAAGTCCAATATCTAGGTGCAGAGTGAGCTTCCTAAGCTCAGGTTGCCCAACTTCTGAACCAGTTTATGTGGAAGAACTGTATGGAAAGTGGAGCTAAAGTCTATGATCAACATCCTAACATAGGAGTTGCTGCTGTCAAGTGTGTGAAGGCTGTGTGGAGGGCTGTATTGATGGCATCTTCGGTTGCTTTGTATTCAAACTGATGTGAATCAAGATCGGCAGGGATGGCAGCCTTAATGTGAGACAAGACAATTCTCTCTAAACATTTGGTGATGATGGGGGTTAGAGCAACTGGGCTGAAATCAAGTGAGATGAACAATAACAAGACTTTGCTATCAGACGAAAACAAAACAGGCTACAGTACAAATCAAGGACTAAACAAAGAACACCTGGATACAATCAGGGAGCAAACCATTGACAGGACGGGGCGAAGACAAGGCAGCAAAATACATCACCTAAAGTGGAGTTACTGTAAAATGAATATTTGAAAAAAAATAAAATGAAATTCTCCTCTGAGGACAGATCAGGACTGCAGGCAGACCAGTTTAGTACCTGCTCACTCTTCTTCCGCAGCCATGCCTTTGTAATCTGTGCCGAATGGGGTTTTGTGTTGTCTTGCTGAAATATACATAGGTGTTTGTGGATGTAACTCTGTATCACGGGTCACTGACCCAAAGGTCTGTGGTTCAATCCCCACTATCACCACTGTTGGGCCCTTGAGCAAGGCCCTTAACCCTCAATTGCTCAGTTGCATAAAAATGATAATTGTAAGTCGCTCTGGATAAGAGCGTCTGCCAAATGCTGTAAATGTAAATGTATCACAATGCGTGACAAAGGTTTGTACAGGTTAGGCTTTTTCCCTTGCCCTTTATGCATACATCGTAGAAGAGAAGTTTATCCAAATCCCTTCCTACCCTTCCTTAAGAAACATTGCTTTTGAACATTTCAATCATTTTCCCATGTGTTTGTTTACAAACTGGAGATCCTCAGCCTATATTTCCTCATGAAAAACCAGGCCTTTCCTGCATTCTGCTTCTGGATCAAATCATGATTACACTCACAACAACTTTTAACATCACCTGTTTCACGTCACATCATTATTTTATTTTATTGCCTCATTTCTATTCCTGAATTTCCCCCATCCCAACTTTATTTGGAATGTTTTGCAGGCTAAAGACACTGGAATGGATGTATATTAAGAATTGCAATGAAATGTATTGGGTTAGGATGGGAAAATACAGTTTTCTTCATTTTTTTATTTATTTATTTTTTCCCCATACCATCCCAACTTTGTCTGATTCGAAGTTGTAAAGATAACAGTACACTGTTGTTGCCATTTCCGGTGTCCAGTATCGTACTCATATACAGTATTTCTACGCAATGTGAAACTCACTATGATTAAAATGATGTCCATGAGCTGTAGTGTGTGAAGCCTTAGAGAAGTGAACACATCATTTGTTTTAACAACAACTCGTTTGTGCTTTATAGCAATGAGCTAGTTCAGTAGCACCGGGGTCCTGACAAGGGTTCTAGTGTTGTTAGGGAGATACTGCTCTCAGTGACCTGTGTGTGTGTGTGTGTGTGTGTGTGTGTGTGTGTGTGTGTGTGTTTCGGCTCTACAGCAATGGACAGATGCAGTTGCTTGCATGGAGGTACGTGTCTCCCCCATGACGAAGGCTTCCAGTGTTTCTGCCCACAGGGATACACAGGGGAGAGTTGTGAGATCGGTGAGTCGCACAACACACACGCACACTCACACACACACACACACACACACACACACACACACACACACACACACACACACTGTTCAGCCGCAGGCAGCATGGGTAATCTCCTCCGGCCTCCGCATTGCCCACATCTTCATCATCACCCCACACTGACTGAAAGTTATTAATATTCTAAGAGGATAAACGACATGGTTGTCATTGGTAATAAAACTGATGTTCCAGATTCAAGGTGAGCGCCGCTCTTTCTTAATGCACTGAGAAATCGAACAGGCCTGTACTGAGCAATCCTGCACATTAACTGTACATTATGATGGAAGATGGAAAACAACAAACTTGATGTTCCATGCTTTTCAGGAGAGCAACTCAATTTACCCAGAATTGCTGTCAAGCACTATGGAGGAAGTTATTTGTGATTGTTGCTGTAATACTGGTGGTGTAGTGGTTAGGGGTGCTGGGCTCATGATCAAGAGCTTTCAGGTTTAAATCCCAGTTGGACTCTCATTATACTAAGACCCCTGGGCAAGGTCTTAACCACAGGTGTGCTTCTGTCAGAGACTAACATCCCATCCAGGAGGAGTTGACGCTTCACGCTACAGAAACCGCCATGAGGCTCGAAGCCCAACAGACTTTGCTGTAATATAACAACAAAATATAATAATATATTAATAGCAAAGACATGCTAATATATACACAGAGAAGGATATGCTATAGATACAAATACATCAATTAAAAACATTAGAGGATCCAGCACATCTGGAACATTACTGGATCCAGCACATCTGTATGTGTTTTATTTCTTTTCTACTGCAGCAATTTGCCAATTCTTAATAGGATAAGAAAAAAAAACTCATTTCCTTTAATGTTGTCGAAGACAAGATATTTCCTGTTAAGTTGCATCCACACAGGAAGCGGGAAGCGACCATGCAAAAGCGATGATTGCCATCAAAATGAGTCACGATGAGTGAGTTGAACTTTCACATGATAACCAATCAGAGCTTAAACATACTGTTGATTGACAGATGCCACCAAACACTTCTGAGTTCCCCAAAAACTTTTTTTATTCGCTTCCATAGACCATGTAAGTTGATTCCGCGTGCAGTTCAGCTGCCAAAGTGAGTCTTCCTGTGTGGATGCAGACACACTAGAGCGGAACAACCTGATTGGTCCGCTATCTCAGGATTAAAAAGACATTATTCTGAGTGGATAATGCTTCAGTTAATGTTGAATAAACTTTATGCTAATTTCGTATCCTGCCATTAAAAACCAGTAGCTAAGTGTAAACCCATTCTAACATTATGATATCAGCTAACCTAGCCCGGTTTGCTAGTAAGCTAGCCTTTCCACTGCCCTGCAGAACAGTATCACCGTTATCAGCTTGCAGTTCTCTGACCCTTTTACCTCTTGCAGTTTGTGCTTAGCAGGGATGCTGTGAAGGAATCATCAGCTGTTTGTGCACTGCTGGAGCTTGTTTACAGCTCGATCTGTGCTCCTGTAGCAGCGGGAGAAAATCAGCTCCGGATCCTAAACACTCACAGCCTTCACTAAAGGCTCTATTAAAATGAAGAGCTTTGCAATGTGCGCTGCATGACACCGCATGTACGAGTACGGCATTTGTTCAAAGAATTTGTGCACGTCTGGTCCCAGGCTTTTAAAGAAGTGAAATGTTTGAAACCGCATCCTCTGTAGTCGCTACATCATTGTATAGAGAGAGTCAGTGTGTGCTGAGGGAGCAGGGACGTCAATCAGTTTCAGATAAATCAGTCAGTGCGACGTGACCTCTGTGTCATTGTTAAAACGTTCGTATAGAAAATAGAGCGGAAGAGAAAAGGTGCAGTGTGCGGTGAATCATGGAGGTCAAGTAGTTCATCATGAGAGAGACATAAAGACAGGCATCAAGAGGTCAGGGTCGAGGAGTGTAGAAGCAATCTGTCTGATTCATTGCTGATAGTGCAGGTGATCTGACGGGTCACTATGTTGTAAGAAGCCATTTTATTTGTTTTCTTTTTAAAGTATGCGCATGTGCCACGACTCTAGGCATGTTCTGAGACATGTTGCCTTTCTGATTGGCTGTTCCAGCCTGGTAGTGATGTGAACTCGTTGGATTGGCTGAGCTGTGTCACTGACCAGTGCATCACAACACACTTTCAGCCAGTGCTGAGCTGCACAAACAACAAGCGCAGAAATCACGGAAAACATTTCTTTTTGTTCCTAAACCACCTGTTCCAAATTGCTGCTAGCTGTGAGTGTAAGTGTGAATGGTTGTGTGTGTGTGTGTGTGTGTGTGTTGTCCTGCAATGGTCTAGTGAGCTGTTCAGGGTGTACCCCGCCTTCTACCAGTGTTAGCTCAGACGGGCTACCAGTGTCGGCTGAGATAGGTGATTATTTGAGATGGGTAATTATTTGTCACATAGTGTTGTATTCTTAAAATATAATTATTGTGTTCCTGTAATCAAGATCCAGTATATCAGCATCCTTTCTTGTCATCATTGTCATCGTTGTTGTTGTATCACATAGCAAATGGGAATAAATCTGATTTTAACGATTTGTTCCGACGTGTCATATGAATCCAGAGAGAAACCCAGAACGTAAAACAGAACAGAGCTGGAGCTTATGGCTCCTTGTTGAAATGTTGCAGTTGTGCAGTCTCGCCGACTCCAACCTGTTTGCATAATGCATAAGCGGATCAATATTCATGAGGAGCAGAAGTACGTGGAGGCTCGTCGAGGCTGAAGGAATGGAAAATGACCTTGGCAGTCTTGGCACTGGCGTTTCGAATGACCCACTCCTACACTGCCGTGGCGTTCCGAGAAACTGGAGTGAAGTGCAGCATATGCAGCTTGTTAGGGACACGGAAACACACCCAAAGTTCCCTCAAACAGTATGGCTTAACTTTTTTAAACAAATTCCTAAAGTTCCTAAAGAGAATGTTAAGGGTGGAAGTGGGTGAGATTTAATTAAATATAGTAGGAATGTCTGGAGCTTGTTGCTGGATCAGTTATTTCGACCTGTGAGGGGAAACTAAACACTGCTCGGTAAATATTCCCCAATATCCAGTCTATCACTCTATTTTTACATCATCACCATGGCAACAATCCAGACAGATTATGTGTGATGGTCAGTTTTGGTCTGCGGTGCCACGATGTGGCAGTTTCCTGTTTCCCTGGAGTCGTTATTTCTGGTGATACAGATCATCTCAGTTTTATAATCTGTGAGTATTGATTTGTGGACCTGGCTTAGGAAGAAAAAAATATGGATTTAAAATTATTTTAAAAAATAAAATACAAAAATGCTATTAAAAATTATTATTATTATTATTATTATTATTATCATCATCATCATCATCATCATCATTATTATAAAAATAATGCAAGTAGATAACAAAGGAAAAATATCTTTTTCTTTTTCAAGTATCGACAGGTAGAGCTGAGCCATTAATCCGAGTCTTTTCATTTTATTTAATCATTTTTATTTTTATTATTTTTTTTTTTATCGCTTCACCGAATCCCGTACACCACAAATGACACAATCGTCATTTAAGCTACTTGTTGTCTGATTAATGACTCAGATCTAGCGTGAAATCCTCATGAATGAATTATGATTCCTTTTATGAACGTCTCTTTTGAATATTACGGGATGTCTGATGTAATAGTCCCTTCAGGGAAAAGGATATCAGTCTAAAAATACAGACTTTAGAATCATCCTGGGAATTGATGGCTCCGAAATGAGAATCACGTCATTGGATATGTATGTGGATGAGACAAATAGGACCGAATCTCGCACGGATTCTGAAACCTATAGAAAAGGATTCATATAGCAAATAAAATAGGAGTTCTGAAGATATTAATAGAACTCTTGAGGAGTTTGGAGTCAGTCGTCATTCAAGGAAATTTTTAGAGAAGAAAAACGAGTGAGCTATGATTCATTTTGCAGATGTAAATAACCTGATCGAGTGTGCAGCTACTGGAAAATCATGCGATGGGGTGGGGTGAAGCACCCCAATGCAACATGGCGTTCCAGTATCCACCTCTACGTATCATGACGTGTTTTATTCCTATAACACCACAGGAATTTGTCAAGTGTTACCATTTGTATGCAGAATATAACAACTAGAAACAATCATTTCCTCACCATCCTTGTTCATTAAAGTGTACCTGTGGTGAATCTGTATTACTAGCTCTTTAATGACGCTGAAGTATGACGTATGACATCAGTTGTTCCGTCAGGCAGCACCAGTTCGGCAAGGGCTGCCACACTACTACTATTACTACTAGGCATGCGCAGTGACATGTTGCCTTCTTCATTGGCTGTTCCAGCCCTGTTAGTGATGTGAATTTGTTGTTTTGTCCTATTGGCTGGGCTGCGTGCAGCAGACACCAGTCTCAGATGACATATTATCGGCCGGTGCTGAGCTGAGTCACTAGGAAAATGGTGGAGTGCAAAGCATACGGCTGCACAAACAACAAGCAGAGAAATCGCTGAAAACATAACATAACATCGGCACAGGCCATACTCTGAAAACGTTTCCTTTTAGACGCAATTCAGTATTCTGCGGAGACCTGCTATCGGCATGGACTCAGGTCAGAACCATTTTTGCACAAAGTGCTATTTGGTAGTCCATATACGGTTTCCTATTAGTGTTCCATAGAAACGGCATGTCTATCAGCACTTGTTTTAACATTATAAACACTCAGAATCCCGTGACCTTGATTTTCACCTTTCAGGGTCCCTTAAGGTAAATGATTATTATCCCATTTGGAAGTCCATATATGGATACCTATTAGTGTTCCATATTAACGGCATATCTATCAGTATTTGTTTACAAGCTGTAAGATCTCCAAAACGTTGTCAGCTTGCTCTGGCCTTCATCTTTGACCTTGATATTCCTAAATCAAATCATCACCAGGATTTGGGTAGGGTAGCATCCCCACCAAGTTTGGTGAAAATCCGTGCATGGGTGTGGTCAGGATTTTGTTCACATACAAACTGACAAACAGACTCACAGATACAAAATGAAGTTCTGTCTGAGGTAACAGCGGAAATAACAAACTGGATTCTGGGAAAGATGACTTGGCTCCTTTTGTGTTAATAAGACAAAAAGAATAGCTGGTCTTTAGCAAAGGATAGCATACCTTTCAGAGACGCCCTTATGTCTTACGGACTGTTATGAAGCTCTGACGCTGAAGATGAATTTCATAAATGTTAACTAAACATCTACAGATTATTTACAGAATTGTTTTTATTTATTTATTTATTTATTACTCTTCAATAATAGCAGGTGTGTGTTCTCATGCACTTCCCAGAGTAATGATAACATTAAAATGAGAATATTACAACTATATACTGTATGTGTCAGGTAAGGCTCTAGAGTCGGATACAGATGCCATTAAAGAGTTAAGCGCAGACAAATCGAAAGCGTAATTCCAAAGCAGGTTCAGGCAAAATGTCATGTGATATACAAATAACAATACTGAGAACCAATTTTAATGAAGCAAAACAGGAGTCAGATCAACCCTTGACGGTCCGAACCTGAAACAGCCAAATCAGGCTAAATAACAGGTTTGGTAATGAAAACTTTGCAGTGTGCACAGAAAGTGAGCTTTCCCTCAATAGTCTCGGGTAAAATTGTGCATGGGTGGCACGGTGGTGTAGTGGTTAGCACGTCTGCCTCACAACAAGAAGGTCCTGGCTTTGGCCCGGGGATCGGCGAGGACGTTTCTGTGTGGAATCTACACAGTAAAAAATGCATGTTTGCATCCCTCCAGTTTCCTCCCACATTACATTATTACACATTAGGCTAATCAGCTGTTCCAGATTGCCCCTAGGTGTGAGCGTGAATGGCTGTGTGTGTGTATCTGCCCTGCGATGGACTAGCGAGTTGTACCACAGCAGGCTCCAGCCAAATCTAGATGAATGAATAAATGGTTGTCCATGTCTTTAGGCAGCAGTGTACCCTGGGAAATTGAGTACTGATGTTGCAGTGCGGATATCTGTGATGTGAATTCAGTAAAGCACTATTATCAGAGCTACTGTTATAAAACAGCAGTAAACACCTTCGAACCAGTGCTGATAAGACTCATGAGTACACGCATGAAGGTCTAAGCCACTAAAAGGCCTTGCTTGTGTCCACCTTATAGTCGGCCGTCCTGAGCTGTGTTGCCTCAGGCTGTTTGTTCTGAGCCTGAAAACACTTTAATATTTTAGCATGTGCTTCAACTATTTGTGGAAAAAGTCAGTGAGATCTTTTTCTTTGCTCTGCTTGGGCTTCCGGTCAGTTCATATTTACCTCACGGTTCATCTTTAGGCTGTGAATGTAACTAAGTTTGCCGAACCGTTTAATCATGCAGGGTCATGGGGAGGCGTGAGCCTATCTCAGTTGACTCTGAATGAAGGCAAGGTACACCCTGAACAGCTCATCAATCCATTGCAGGGCCAACACACACACAACCATTCACACTCACACCTAGGGACAATTTGAAACAGCCAGTTAGCCATAATGTGCATGTCTTTGTACTGTGAGTGGAAACCAATGTACCTGGAGGAAACCCTCACAAGCACGGGAAGAACACGAAACAGAAATGCCCTCGCTGAGCCTCGAGCCCGGGACTTGACCCCAGGACCTTCTTGCTGCAAGGTAGATGTGCCAACCACTATGCTGCCAAGTCGCCCAGAAATCATGCAAATAAATTATTATCATTGTTTATCCTATTCCACACCCATGATGCATTGGGGTCCTTTTATAGCAATCTCGAACATCCAATTAGGCTAACATGCATGTCTTTGGACTGTGGGAGGAAACCAGAGCACCCTGAAAAAACCAAGCAAGTTCTCCGACACAGAACTGCTCTTGCTGAGCCTGGAACTCCAACCCTGCACCTTCATGATTTAAGGCGAGAGTGCTAACCACTACACTACCATATACCACCCACCCCCCCAATAATTGCTGTATTTATATAATAGCATTAGCGTCCACCACTGTCATCCTAGCCGAATTAAGTCTGCACCTACCAGTGGAGATGTTCTTGGTCCATATGATAATATATTTTATTTGAGACCTGTTAAAATCAAGAATGGTATCACTGTAAAACTACTGATGAAGCTTTAATAGCACCATATACACCAAGGCCCTGCTCTGAGTGTACAGAGCTCGTAAAATTTTCCTCTTATAGCCTTCTTTCATGCAGTGACAGGTTGTGTGCATCCTTGAAGCTCTTGGTGGGTCTTCAAAACATTCAGACAGTGAGCTACATGTACCACCTGGTGCTCAGGCAACCCACGATTGACAGATTGACAGGAGAAAGACGGACCATGGCGGGACCTTCAACACGTACACGGTGTTTTTAACATGGCACAAGGAAGTGAGCGAAAGCAAAGCTCGGTGGTTGACAGCCTGCTAGAGAAAGGAGAGAGGTGAAGATACAGAGGGGCAAAGGCAGGGATGGGGCGCTGAAAGGTTGAAATGTTTTGACAAGCCTCACCATTAGGTTTTTTATGCCACTGTCATTTGTAACAGCAGCGTGTGAAAGAAGAGCTTTATCAGGTCTCACGACCTCAACTCGGCACCACGCAGGCTTTCCCATGAGCCTCTGTTTCACTGACAACAAGAAAAGCTTAATTACAATGTGGGTGTACAATAAGCAGATGAGAACTATATTGAGGTTGAAAAAGATATATGACGGCAATTTGTGTCACGATTTGTGACCTAATTGTCGAGATGTCACCAAAATTTTGTGCTGCTTTTGAACATTTATACTTCCGTATTAGTAATCGGTCAGCGTGTCCTTCAAACCAGTGTCACTTTTTTTTTTTTAAAGAATAGGACATTGAATTTAAAGAGTAGCGGTATTTGTCATCCTTACAGCCTTTGTGCGTGTGTAATACGTTTAAGTGATACAGATGCTTATTTTCACATAAATGACCAGAAAAGCACAAAACTGGTCATTTTATCCCATGGATTACTAGGAGGGGTTGAACTGCAGGGGTTAGCAATCGTTTCCCCAGAAGTGACGTCAACACGCTGGGCGACAGTGAGACATCACATTCTAGTGACTCTGAGGACGAGAATGCTGCCAGAGATGTGCATGACGGTAAATCCAAAATGGTTTACGCAGCTAACGTTTTGCCAACTCGGCTTTCCTGTCGTCAGTCCGTTTAGGAACACAAAGAAATGTTTTCCGCGATTTCTGCGCTTGTTGTTTGTGCAGCTCAGCACTGGACGATAATGCGTTACGATGCACGGGGTCAGTGAAGCAGCCCAGCCAATCCAACGAGTCCACATCACTACCAGGCTGGAACAGCCAATCAGAAAGGCAACATGTCTCTGAGCATGCCAAGAGTCGTAACACTCGCCCGCACTTTGAAAACGGGCATGGACTGATGTTGCCGTAAGGAACTGCTGATGTTATACGTGATCGTTTTAAATAGCTAGTAACACTAATTCACCACAGGTACACTTAGAAAATGGTATTATTTTATTTATTAAACAAATTAAATTTTAATTTATCAAGTATATACTACACATGAATGGCACAATCTGATTGGTTCTCTAGCTTGGGGTTGAAAAGCAATTATTGAAAAAGCAACATATGATATAGAGAGTTATAGAGGGAAGCTGGGTAATATTAGAGATATAGAGGGAAGCTAGGTACACCCTGAACAGCTCGCCAGATCAGCTTGCCACATCATTGCAGGGTCAATTAGCTTAATGTATATCTTTGGTCTGTAGGAGGAAATCGGAGTACCCCGATAAAACCCACACAAGCTTAGAGAAAACGTACAAACTCCACACAGAGATCATACAAAAGCCGAATTCCGAATTATTATTCATCTAAAAAAACATTTTTAAAGTAGACAGTCACGTTACTATGTTGCACATGCCGGTTGTGCAATAATCAACTTATCCCATGGCAACAATGCAATAGTTTAGTTATCTGATGGCAATGATGTAATATCAAGAAATATTTGATGGATTTCCACCAATCAGAAAAGAGAAAATCTCTTGACTGAATATTAATAGCCATTATTCAGAGTGGATAATGCTTGAACCAAAACGACGGACACTCACGGTTTGTCATTATCACTTGAAGAAGTCGGAGTCATCGTTATCAACCATAGAAATGGGAAAATAAGTCATAAAAATATTGTTTTACTTTTTTCTTGTGTTCCTGCATAGTATATACTGAAACTTTGAACGAGTTTATAAACATGTTGTTGCACAGCGTAGTTTACGTAGTTGCTGTGTAGTATATACACTAAACACTAAATGATTTTTAAAAAGACGCTGTAGGCTACAGAACACTTAGCTCTGCTTGTGGCGCTCGCCTGACCTGCCTCTCTCATGGGTAAAATCGAATAATCCCCTCAAAGTTCAATCTCAGGGACTCTTAAGCTGCATCCTCCTTGCCTTCAGTGAATAATTCATTATGTTCATTATATGCTATATTTTATGATCACGATGTGCTGTATTGACTCGCAGCTTTATTTAGCAGAGCAGGTAAATAACTGATGATGTCATACCTGGTTGGGCACAAATGAATCAAAAAGAAGCAATTGTATTCAGATATCCTTTTCTCCTTTGTTTCATGGTGCCGTGTCTCTGTAGTGGAGATATCCTCTTTAAACAGCGTCAGTCGTGACAGGAGCATGTGGTTTAAAAAAAAAAAAAAAAAGTTTACTACCGCAGGCCTCCCTGTGTTAGAGTAATCCTGGCAACACACACACACACACACACACACACACACACACACGCATGCACACCCTTAGGAACAGAAATGACAGAGCTCGTCAATCATACTTCTAAGAAAATCCGAGAAAACGATCCTTGCAGCTTTGACACAGGGTGCTAAAATGTGAGTTAGCTAGAAACAGACTTGAGTTATGGATTCTGCTGATGAAATCCATCTTTGCTTTTCAGAGGGGTTCTCAGGAGGCATCCTGCATACTGGTTTGGCATCTCAGATCAGACTTTAAGTTGATTTAGGCTGCTTTCACACTAGGTGTTTTTTTTCCCCTCTCTTTGTGCTGCAATGGGAAAAAAAAGCCTCTCAAACAACACACACACACACACACACACACACACACGCACGCTTTTAAACTCTTTTGCCCTTTGGGTATGCTAGCAAATTAGCTAATATTATCTATCTAGCTGTACAAACCACAAAGGGCAAGTAAATTCCTTTTGTGCTCCGTTGAAATATCTACAGAATGATATGCCGTGAACTTTATTATGGATGTGTGCTAAAAAGGAAAAGAAAAGAAAATGAAACTCCACTTTGTTTTGTTTTGTTTTGTTTTTTATTTCTTGATCTGAATGGTCGGGTATTAAAACAGCTCTTGATGTCATGAACATGTTTACAAAATTATTATTCATTCATTTCCTGAACCACCTAATCCTAAAAAGGGTCGCAGGGAGTCTGGCACCCATCTTAACCGACTCTGGGTGAGGGCAAAGTTCGCCAGGCCATCGCAGGGCAGAAACACGATGACGGCAATCCAATGGTGTACGCTTTATGAACGACAGCAATGGTTCTTTTACATGCCTCTCACCACAGACAGTGTGAGACATGGCTGGCCTTTGATAACCCAGTTAGCTGCACTGGGGGGGGGGACAGCAGTGACAACTTGGTGATAGTGGGCCTTGAACCCCCAACCTTCAGATAAGTAAGCCAGCACCCCACCACCGGGCCACTACTGCCCTAAAATTATTTTTAAAAAATTTTTTTAAGTCTTTTCCTTATCATACAATGGCACCTGGTGGTTAAGGTAGAAATACCTGGGGCATGATTTAGTAATGGCTTGAGCCAGTGCAAACCTTTTGGCATTTTCTAAAGACGTACTGAAGAGTAAGGGAATGGAAAGCAATGGAAAGGTGTGGGCGGGATCATGTTTCCAGCTGGTGTCATGGTATATGTATTTGAAAGTGTTTTCCAGTTAAAATTTAAGGGCGGAGCATATTGAAATGGGTGGTATGATGGCATAGTGATTAGCATGTCTGCTTCACAGCAAAAAGGTCCTGGGTTCAATTCCCATAAAGGACTTCAATTCCACATTCCAAAGACATGCACATTAGGCTAACTGGCTGTTCCAGATTCCCCCTAGGTGTGGATGTGAGTGTAATAGTTTGTGCGTTTGTGGCCAGCTGATCAGGGAGTACCCCTCCTTCACCCAGTGTTGGCTGAAATAGGCGCCAGCCTCCCCGCGACCCTAATAGGATTAAGCGGTTTGGCAAATGAGTGAGAATGAGAGCATATTGAAATGAGTCATGCAGTGCGGTTTACTCAGTCATTTTACTGCTAATTGTGTCACTGTAAAAAAAAATAATCAAATCTTAACCCATTTTGTTCTTCAAATAGTTGTGACAGATGCCGCTCAAAGGTACTGCGGAGAACACAGTAATAGAAAACTATCAAGAAGGAGTATTTCCTTCATTCTTGTTCATTTATTTGGGAAGCCTGCCAAAGGAAGTCGTTGTCAAAGCATATCCAGGCTAAAGCCTGCTATTCGACACCAATCAGTCATAACATAAAAATTAGGACTACAGATACGCAAAGTAGGAGGCAAGGTGGTGTAGCAGTTAGCACGTCTGCCTCACAGCAAGAATGTGTTGGGTTCGAGTCCCAGGCTCGGCAAGGCATTTCTGTGAGGAGTATGCATGTTTTCCTCAGGTTTGCATTGGTTTCCTCCAGGTACTCCCGTTTCGTCCTACAATCCAAAGAAATACACGTTAATACTGCACGTAACTGGCTGTTCTGAGTTACCCCAGGTCTGGATGTGAGTATGACTGTTTGCATGTGTTTGCCCTGCAATGGTCTGGCGAGCTGTTCAGGGTGTACCCGCCTTCGGTCACCAATCACTCACTACTAAACAGGTAAAGTCCCGAAGGTCATGTGATTAAGGTCAAGGTCACATAAGGCCAGCTTAAAAAAATGCTCTCTACATGCGGAATATCAGGACAGTATTTTTATCAAACTTTCACCAATTACTCGGTACTAAAGGCCAATGAACTCATAAACTTTTGAAGGTCATAGGACAAAGGTCAAGGTCACATGAGGTCTGTTGAAAAAATCCTGTGGATGCTCTGCAGGCTGAACATCTGGATAGATTTTGCCCAAACTTTCACCAGTTACCCACTACTAAAGCCATGAACTAGTACAGGTTCCAAGGTCATAGGTCAAAGGGCAAGATCACTTGAGGTCATCGTAGAAAAATGTTGTGCACACTCTACAGGCTGAACATCACGGATTTGGACCAAACTTTCACCAGTTACTCAATACTAAATACTCAGTAACTGGTGCAGGTTTTAAGAACATAGGTCAAAGGTCAGGGTCACAGTTTAAGCACACCGTAAAAAGGTTTACAGCGGAGGCATACCAAGCATCGTGTGTTCTGAGATTCATTTGTTTATGGCTTGCTCGCAGAACTGGATATTCCCTTTTTTGTGGTCTCGCACTAATTTGCTATCTTTAGTGAACTTATGGGTGGCATGGTGGCGCAGTGGTTAGCACGCCCACCTCACAGCAAGAAGGTCCTGGGTTCAGTTCCTGGGCTCGGCCGTTTCTGTGTGGAGTTGTTCTCCCCGTGCTTGCATTGGTTTCCTCCAGGTACTCCAGTTTCCTCCCACAGTTCAAAAACATGCACAGTAGGCTATTTGGCTGTTCCAAATCGCCCCTAGCTGTGAGTGTGAGTGTGAATTTGTGTGTCAGCCCTGCAATGGCCTGGTGAGCTGTTCACGGTGTACCCTGCCTCCGCCCACAGTCAGCTGAGATGGGCGCCAGCCTCCCCTCGACCCTAATTAGGATGAAGTGGCTTAGAAAATGAATAAAAGTGAACCTGCCCCCAATGTGCAAGAAGGATTTGTTCCTTTTGTACGATGTGTGAATATAAAAGATATATTATAGATGCTTCTGCATGCTATTCTGATGTATTTGTTTATTTATTTATTTGTTTGTTTGTTTTATTTTATATGTACCTGCTAATGGAATATTTTTTTTGTTGTAGATTTTTATTTGAACAGCATGAAGCACATCACTGAGCATTCATCTTTTTTTTGCATTTCAGGGAGCGCTTAATGAAGCAGTACTGCAAAAAACAGGGTCTTGTGCGGCTTATTGTGATCCGGTGTTCAAAAAAAAAAGCATTATTAATCACAGGGGCTGTAAACAATTCCTCTGCCTTACAGTGAAGTCTCTTAAGAGTAAGCTTTGGTTGCTAGGCAGCATAACGAAGAAAACTGAGTGTAGTCTATGGACGGTATGGTGTAACGGTTTTATTAGTTTGAAACCAATAAATGTGCTCACAGAGATATGTATGTGGAGGATTTTACAGCTTTACAGCTTCGAATGAGATTTTAGAGCTGAAGATATCTGTATTATTAAAGGGATTTATTGTCAGACGACTACGGAGTGCTTTTTTAAGTAGATAATTTAGTCCGTCTGTTCCACCTGCATTATGATATTATTGCAGGTGCACGTGTAAAACTAATCCCGTTCAGATAGGGCCGCGGTTGAGGAATCACAGCTGGTCAGTGTTTGGCTTGAAGGTGTTTAAACTGCTGTATAGATGTTTTTTTTTCTCCAACACCACCGGAGTTGCTGCTGTTTCGAGGTTTTAATATAATGTGACAGCGCTGCTTGCTTCAGTAAACACTTCACCATGCTGCTCATACACCCTGACGCGCTAATTCCAGCAACGAGCGTGCGTATTAGCAGAATCGTACCTGCTACTCTAATCTTTTTCGCTCATTGCAGGGAAGATTTCAGAGGGCCATCATATTTAGAGAGTTAATCTATAGTGGCACTCTGAACCACATGAATAATAGGTACTAATCAACAGTGCGGCCTGGCTGACGTCAAATTGCTTGCTCGGTGGACTGAGAAGAGCTCCGAAGACCTCTTTGCTTAATCTAACCCTCTTTTAGAACCGTGCTTCAGCAGATTTGCAGAAACAGCGATTGAGGCACAGCATGAGAGATCATTGATGAGCCATTAAAGCGAGGGCTGTTTGCACTGGGAGCCGTTTTTGGCTTGGAACGCGGTCGAGTGCAAAAAAAATTGCATCCTGTAGGATTTTAGGGGTGAAATGTGCTGCTAATTTTACAATTTATGGACAATAATTAATGATTTTAAATGATAGGTCTTACAGTTTCTAAATAGGCCGGATCACTCACTCATTTCCTGGAACCACTCAGTTCTACTTTAGAGGGTTGCAAGAAGGTTGGAGCTTATCTCAGCTGACACTGGGCGATGGCTGGGAAGACCCTGACTATCACAGGATAACAGTGGTCACACTGACACCTAGGGGCAATTAGGAACAGCCAATTAACCTTACGTGCATGTCTTTGGACTGTGGGAGGAAACTGGGGTGCCCGGAGGAAACCCTCACAAACACAGGTAGAACATGCAGACTCGACACAGAAATGCCTAAACCCGTGACTCGAACCCAGGACCTTCTTGCTGTGAGGTGGACATGCTAACCACTACACCACCATGCCACCACACACAGGCTTTGCCTTTAAAAACTTCTTGCATGCACTTTTTTAGTCCTGAAAATGAACTGAACAGCTCTTGCTTCGTAGCAATAATGTGTTGTATATTTTTTAACATAAACGAATGCTGTCGTATTTAACTTAAGTTCATGGTGCCATATGTTTCCTGTCGCTTGGACAGTGTGGATTTAATACTTTAACCTTCCTCCTTCACAAGGCGTTGGAGTGCCGGCGAAAATTTCAACAGAGAATTTTTTTTCCGTGCCACAGTCAGAACTAAAGTAGTTTGAAACAAACTGAAAGAAAGAAACGTTTTGCCGTGACCCCGTCAGGCTCGAGAACTGATTTAAAAAGACGATGTATGAATTATGACCAACATGTCAGGAGAAATGTAAGATATTACGCCTGGAACAAACCAACAGATATTCCGAGGATAGAAAAGACATGTCAGTGAGTGTAGAACAAGGTCGATTAAAGGTGCCCTATCACGATTAAATGGTCTTTTATTATCAGTTCATTTTGGCAGAATGCAAAGCTGTGGCTGTTTACACTAACAATAACAATAACATCGGCGAGGTGTGTGACTATCAACCTGAAGATTGCGAGTTCGAATCCGGTTTGATGCCACAACCATCCGTGACCGGTAGTCAATGGAAGTTAATTGGCCGAGCTCTCACGGGAGGGAGGGATGTCAAATGCTCACTCCCCTGTCACTCACAGCGATCACCAGCCAGTCATGGACGTCTGTGAGCTCATTCATACGAGGGGGCGGATAGCGCTTTCCCTCCAAGTGTGTTAGGCCGCCCCCAAGTCTGCATGTGTAGCAGTTTGAAAAGAGGTAGGTGGTAGTACTGCATATCATGGAGGGGGCATGTGCATGCGTACGCCCCTCCCTGGTTGGTGGTGGTAGTGTGATAGGGAAAGCAACACTCGACGGGTGGGAATTGTGTACAACTAAAATTAGGGGAGAAAAATGGGGTAAAACATTTTTTTTTATAAAAATAAATAAACAACAGCAAGACCGTGTGACTGAAGGAACGATCTTGCGTATGCATGATAACTTTGCAGCACAACACCGATTCGTAGGTGGAAAAGGCCGAGATCAAATGTTCTGTGCTCTCGCTCGCCTCATGATGGCGATGTTTACTGACATCATCACGCGCGGTGCAGGGGTTACTGACACTCGCACACAGGAGTAACCAAATGGTCTCCGTTTTATTTTCAAGAGATTCCACTGAATTCTATGTTAATTTGATATGCCCAGGAAGTGAATGGGCTCCTTTAAAGTAAGTGGGAAGTGATCATTTTCTTTGTCCATGTGGCTGATGAAGCCCCACCACCTCCACCCCAATATATGGGACAGAAGGCTTTGGGCTTGTTACTAGGAAAAAAAAGTCAACATAACAATCTGCTTTTTAATCTTAATAATATCAAGAGAGTGGTTACAGTGCTGACCTCATGATCGAGAGGTCCCTGGGCAAGGTCTTAACCACAAGTGTGCATCTGTAAACCCAGCAGTATAAATGGGTACCAGTAAAAATACTGGGAAGGTAACCTGTGATGGACTAGCGTCCCATCCAGGAGGA
>JAQMYF010000008.1:5836501-5868005 GCA_030014195.1 Neosilurus mollespiculum
AGAAAAAAGAGAGAGGGTGATGAGGAAACGACTGTTTATACCTATTATAAGGAAGTACCTTGCTTTGTGGACGCACTAGAACATTAAAGGCTATTATGAATGGATAAAAAGTACTTTAATTAAAGGATAATGTCCAGGGTGTGTTCTCTTGGGATCCTTAACGACCCTGATTGGGATGGAATGTTGAATGAATGAATACAACTTCAGTCCCAACCCCTACACCGAGTACTCACGCTCTCACTCAGTCTTTTGCCAAACTGCTTACTCCTACTTCAGGGTCATGGGAGGCTGGAGCCTATCTCTGCCAACACTGGGTGAAAGCAGAGTACACCCAGAACAGGGTACCAGACCATCACAGGGCCAACACTCACATACAACCATTCACACTCACACCTAGGGTCAACTTGAAGCAGCCAGTTTGCCTAATGTGCATGTCTTTGGCTGTCGGAGGAAACCGGAGTACTCAGAGGAAACCCAGGCAGAAACAGGGAGAACATGCACACAGAAACACCTTAGCCCAGGACGTGAACCCAAGATCTTCTTACAGTGAGGGGACATGCTAACCACTACGCCAATTATATATTTTGAAAGTAGCATACTGTTGAAGTCTAATATCTTTCCAGCAATCTCTGTGCCCTTTTAGGTGCCCTAATCTCGAAATGGTCCTTGATGAGATCCATACACTGCAGCCGGTGTTGTTTTTCTTATAGATATTTAGCAGGGATTTAAACTTTGGGGCTTTGATTGACAGGAGATGAATAGATGCTATAAATATGTCGTTCTGCTTGGGGCTTCTGGGAATCACTGCGTTCACTTCGCTGGTGGGCATTTTGGAAAGCAGCAGTCTGTTAAAGCGATGGATGGCGGAGGCTCGTAAATTCCCGTTGGGGGTGTGTTGTGTCGGTAGGGACTGTAGCATTAATGCAATGAACCTCTATCCTAGTCATTCTTATGTCTCATATCCTCTGATTGTGATAAATCCTTTGGTCCTGCAGGAGCTGCTGTCATGGTAAACAACAACAGATTTCCATTGAAGGTTCTCACAAGGGTACTAAGACAAATGTGTGTGTGTGTGTGTGTGTGTGTGTGTGTGTGTGTTTTATGTATGTATTTTGGCCTAATCCCCAACTAAACAACTAATAAATGATTGTTGTGAATCTAATAAGGTATTACTAGCATTATTATACCTTTCAACGCCAATGATTAAGACGTGAAGCGTAACTAAAGGCGCATTTGTGCATTATGGGCTTCACAAAGGCTCACTGTCTGCGTTGGCATTCACTTCAGCTCGCTTTGTAATTAAAGTGTCTTCGGGCGAAACACTACGACAGTTTAAACAAGCTTGCAGAGGGCTATTATGCGACATATTCATGCAGCAGAAAGCGCCTTTGCCGATGTAATTGCTTTGGAACTGTACTGGGGAATAATGAATTCACTGATTCAATCTGGGTACAGGTGTAAATTCTGGCTAGAAGTTTAATTAAAATGGCTCTTTAGACTAAAATGTCAATTAAGTCAAAGAAACCCAGCTTCCGGATTTTTGTTTTACTCAACTCGCGTTTTCACCTGAGTTTTATCATCATCATTTGCTGACCCACCTTAATCCTACTGCTTAAGTCGCGGGGAGTCTGTGCCTAACTCAGCTGACACTGGGCGAAGGCAAAGGTACAGCCTTAACAGCTCGCCAGGCCACACACAACCATTCACACTCAAATCCACATCTGGGGCAATTTGCAGCAGCCCACTGGCCTGATTCGCATGTCTTTGGACTGTCGGAGGAAGCCGGAGTATAAATGCCTTGAACCCAGTTGATGTGAGTCAGACATGCTAACCACTATGCCACCGTGCCACCCCTGATTATGGTGCCTCCTTGGTGGAGGGGTTGTGGGCACATTTAACTGGGTGGAGGGATTACATTTCCCTTCTGGTCTGGGAATGCCCCAGGATCCCCCAGAAGGAGCCAGAAATCTTTGCTGGAGAGAAAGGCATCAGGTATACTCTATTTAAACCCCACTCCGGATATACCCCACTCCAGCAGTGACAACTCAGTGATAGTGGGGCTTGAACCCCTGAGCTTCGGATCAGTAAGCCAGCACCTTAACCACCGAGCCACAACTGCCCCGCTATCAGTTTCTGTCAAGCAGAAATAAACAGGATATTTGGTTACATTGTGTCTGAATTGTCATTTACTCGATATTAATTTCTTGTGGTATTAAAGCAATATCATGCTCAAGGTCAGGCAGTTACACTGATATTCAGTGCAACAGCGTTCTCTTTCATGTGAAATTGCACAAGAATGAATCAGTGGAGGTATTTCACGTAGCGAGGAGTCACGCTTGTGCAGATTCAAATCTCATTCACATTCAACTCAACAGACATGAATTATAAGCAGGCAGGTTGCTATTTTCTGAATGTAAATATAAGTCATAAGTGAGCAGTAAAATATCCCTTTAAAGTGATGAGATGTCTTGCCAAGTTAGAAAATCAAATGTTATTGAAAATTGCCTCATGCGACTCTCCGTGTTTTAAAACTAAAGCAAGCGTGGAAATGCCAGAACATACATAAAAATGGCATTGGATTCAAAACCATCTGTAACTTTGCAGATTTGTAAACCAGAGCAAAAGTATACAGTGTACTGTTGTTCTGATCCAGTTAAAACATCCTGTCTCAGCTTTTTTTTTTTCCCCCCTTCTTTTTTTTTTTGGATCCCACAGGGTCCCGGTAGCCTACTAACACTCACCTCTCATTAGGTGCCACACACTGACACTAAGACTTGTGTTTTGTTGTAGATGTAGACGACTGCCTGTCCAACCCATGTGAGAATGGAGGAACCTGTATCGATAAGATGGACTCCTTCATCTGCCTGTGTTTGCCCAGCTACAGTGGAGACATGTGTGAGAAAGGTAAAAGACCTAATAGGATAGCACACACACACACACACACACACACACGCATGTGCCACTTAATCCTATTACGGTTCCTGTTAGGCTGGAGCCTATCTCAGCCGACTCTGGGCAAAGGCAGGCTAAGGTGTTGCCCTGCAATGGTCTGGAGAGCTGTCCAGCCACCCCGCAACCCTAATCAGATGAAGCGGTTTGGCAAATTAGTGAGTGAATAAGTGAAAGGGTAGTGAGGGAGGGGAGTCTAAAATCGAACTTTGTCTGCATGCAAACATCTGTTTCTCTTAATTTTCAGTGTACACAAAATCAAAAAGGTAAACTTAACACACACAGCAGTGCCATCACAACCATAAGAAAGCACCATGGAGACCCAATTATTTTTATGCAAATGAGTATGTTACTTTGCTTAAGCGTATTCTTTTATCCGGCTACATTACAGGCTTCTACATCAAATACATCATTGGCTGTTCGAAGCTGCTTACAGTATAGAGATCTCATGGTCATTGTAGTCAGTGATGTACTGTGTGAACTATTGACAGTCCTTGGAATCCTGGGGTATGCAATACGAAATAATAATTCTCAATAATAAATTGGGAAATGGACTTTGTAGGTGGTGTGGTGGTGCAGTGGTTACCACTGATGCCTTACAGCAAGATATTTTTTGTTCGGACTTAGCATCTGTCTGGAGTTTGCTCCCCATGCTTGCGTGGGTTTACTCTGGGTGCCGCCACAAGTCAAAGATATTCAGATCAGGCTACTTTAAATAGCATTTGCTCTGGCATAGTTTGGTGGTCTGCCCAGGTTGAACCCCGACTCTTGCCCAAAGTTGGCTGGAATTGGTTCCAGCTGATGGAGAAGTGATATAGGTGATAGACTGATGGATGTATGGATGGAAGGATGGGTGGATGGATGGATGGATGGTTGGATGGATGGATGTATGGGTGGAAGGATGGATGGATGGTTGGATGGATGGATGGATGTAAGCGTGGAAGGATGGATTGATGGTTGGATGGATGTATGGATGAAACATGGGTGGTTGGTTGAATGGATGGATGGATGGATGGTTGGATGGATGGATGGATGGATGGTTGGATGGTTGGATGGATGGATGTATGGGTGGAAGGATGGATGGATGGATGGATGTATGGGTGGAAGGATGGATTGATGGTTGGATGGATGGAAGGATGGGTGGTTGGTTGAATGGATGGATGGATGGATGGATGGATGGATGGATGGTTGGATGGATGGATGTATGGGTGGAAGGATGGATGGATGGTTGGATGGATTGATGGTTGGATGGATGGAAGGATGGGTGGTTGGTTGAATGAATGGATGGATAGATGGTTGGATGGATGTATGGTTGTTTGGTTGGTTTGATGTTTTGGCTGGATGGGTGAAAACCAATTAAACCAACTTAAACTTGACTTTGCTGAGTTTTAGCTCCGTTGTACTGCCTCTAGTGGTCCGGATTAGTTTTGTTGCAAGCAACTTTTGCAGGGTTCCTTTACGATTTATGTCCTTGCATTTTCATTAAATAGTGTCGCTGTAAGCATTTGAGCATTTCCTCAATGGCAGCACAACCAAAACTGTTTCAGTTTTTGTTTTGTGCACCTTTGGGCCACTGCAGTTAACAGCACCTTGAATGAGTCAATAGGGTTGATGAACGGTAATGCATTACCCAGAATTTTAATACCTGTTCTGTGCATTACGAAAACATTTCTGGGATAGTAATAATGTGAAACGCTCGCTAGGGTCGCACTTGTTACAGGGCTGGCTGACTCCGTAGTCGGCATGACATTCATCTCCTCTCGCCGCAGCCCACATTGCCATTAATCTCAACAGCTTTACACTCACCACAATTCACCCTATTCGACCTCAAGTCCTTACATGGCACACATGCACCCATATACATACACACACACACACACACACACACACACACACACACAAATGATGATTTATGAATTCCAATAATGCATCTCCTTAAAGCACAGGATAAAGATGATGTAATGATGTTGACAGGAGAGAGTCACCGCAGCCCTTTGATGAAGATCACATAGAAGGGTGCGGTCTTATGATATTAACTTTTTCAATCGGTAAATCTCTGTATCTGCCTTAAAGAACATTGTAATGTTTTATAGCACAGCACTGTTGGATTCTGATTTCTGATTGGCCAGAGGGTGGGTACTCATATATCTATAACTATATAACAGCAGCGCTGGCAGTCAAACAGACTTCTATTGTAGTAACAGCTGAGGGCGGCACTGTGGCATAGTGGTTAACATCTGCTTCACAGCAAAAAGGTACTGGGTTCGAGTCCTGGGTATGGGCATTTCTGTGTGCTTTCCCCATGCTTGTGTGGGTTGCCTCGGGGTACTTTGGTTTCCTCCCACAAACCAAAGACATTCACATTAAGCTAATTGGCTGATCCAAATTGCCCCTAGGTGTGAGTGTTAGTGTTAATGGTTGTGTGTGTGTGTGTGTGTGTGTGTGTGTTGCCCTGCAATGGACTGGCAAACTGTTTAGGGTGTACCCCGCCCTCGCCCAGTGTTGGTTGAGATAGGCTCCAGCCTCCCCATGACCATAATAGGACTAAGCGGCTCAGTGGGTTATTGAGCGAGTGACAGCTGATTGACAGAGATTAGTCTGGTGGAACTGCTTGTTGTGGTTTGTTTTGTTTGGAATGAGTCTCCAGTGCAAGAGTTTAATATTATCTGATGCAGGATGGACTTCAGGATAGAGGAGGAGTTTAGCTGCTGAAAACATGTTTATCAAACATTCTGCGTCATTAAATGTTGGCTAATACATCCAGACATCCTGTTATTACTGGAAAATACTCGATGTTAGGGTGGTACCAGTAACTGTTTCCGATGAGGCGCCGTCACACCATCTCCTTTGCTTGTTCCAGTAGCATTCTAGGTTTTTACTCTACGAAGATCCATTAAGCCAGAGATACTGAAATAGTGGCCAGCAAATAATTCGCTGATGTGAATTAGCGTTGCAGGAGTCTCACACTGCATTGTGGCGGTGAGGCCAAATTATGCAGAGCTTCATTAAAATTCGCACTGTGCCTTTGTACTGATGGGGTCTTAATCAGCACCCGGTGCACTCCTAATCGCAGGTCCCTCACTGCACTCATACAGTGTGCACCAGAAACCAGCGACCGGAACGTTAGCGTGATACACGTACAGTATTCCTCTCTCGCACATGCACACACATGCACACGATTTTACACATCATCAGTTCATCCTGTTGTAGCTTTGTTATGGCTTCCTGCTCTAACTCGGTTAAGGTGATGGATTACAAAAGGTCAGTAAAGTACGGAGAATGCAGAGGGACTGCATTTTTGTCAGTGGCAATCCTATTAGCCCTGTTGCGTGACTGATCGATGTCAGCACATTTATAAGTAGATTTATTGCTTGGACAACGCAGAAGTCAGATATTAAAACGGTGCTAGAACATGGTGTTTTAAAAAGTTCCTGACTTGACTGAACTGTTTCAGAATGCCCTTAGGTCAGTGGCATTTGGAAAACGGGTGAGAAAGGTTGGTGTGGCTGCGAGTGGACTTGATAGGCATGACCTCCTGGATCTTTCGGCAACAGAAAACTGGAATTGGACTTCTGAGAATCCCATATTCTGCTCATTTGAAGAGTTTGTTTGTAATAGACATGAGAACAAAAAAACACACCGAATTGTATGGGTGATAAGATTCACAGATTTGTACCAGCACATTGATTCAGAAGGTCACGATGCTAGCCTCCTGATTTAAAATGTGTGTATCGGATAGTATATGCAAAATATAAAAAATCAGGATGCATCATTTCTAACACATTTGTATTGGATTGTTATTAGTATTTAAAAAAATGTAAATATGTAGCCGAAAATCTTACTGTCATGTTTTCTAGCGCGTGTCCAAACCGTAAACGGACACAAGGGTGTAGCTCTCATATGTGTATACCCTCTCACATGCACTTATATTTGTCTAAGGAAGAAAAATGTGTTGATTTGCGTAAATTCTGAGCAGCAGTTGCTGCATAATCGTCGTAACGGTGATTTTTTTCCCCCCAATTTCTTAACATTTTTTCCCGTTTTCTAAATGTAAAAAATTTTACAAAATTTCCTCATGTGCAGGCTTTTTGCATACATAAATAGAAAGAAATCTTAGGGGCTTTTGTCTCTCTAACCATTAGGCCACAGCTGCCCCCATTTTGGCATAAAAACAGCTAGAGCTGTCCAGTGTGTCCAAGTGTAACTGAAAGTGAACAATCAACTATGGGCGGCAAGGCACTGTCAAAAGATCTTTTCGCTAAAGTTCTGGACAGGCATGAGTAAATAGTACTGTAATTATGATACAATAGCGTTTATTCTTGTCGCTGAGATTGTTCTAGATTGTTCTAATGATTCTAGTCTTCTAAAAGTTGAGTGTACAGTGAATAGAACACTGTGTTCACAACAACTTTATCCTGTAGTGTAAAGCTCTGTCTCTTCATTTCTCCCGTCATAGACACTGAAGGATGTGATCATGGCTGGAAGAAGTTCCACGGTCACTGCTACAAACTTTTCACCCGCCGGCACACCTGGGAGGATGCCGAGAAGGACTGCAGGGAGCTCAGCGGCCATCTGACCAGCGTCACCTCCAGCATGGAGCAGGATTTTCTCAATGGTGAGTCACCGTAGAAAGCACTCTACTGCTGTGATGGTTTCATGTCTGGGTTTGTGACACTGCCCTTAAAGTAGAATTAACTGATAATCAAATCGAATGCGAGTCTTGAAGCTAGTTTCCTTTTGATTGCTGATTTTGGCAACAAGTTTCATGGAATATTTCTGGGCTTAATGCTGATCTCCATCTGGCAGGCCTGGGCCATGACAACATGTGGATTGGGCTGAATGACCGAACAGTGGAGGATGATTTTCAGTGGACTGACAACATGGACCTGGTGAGTCCTGAATTACTTCCTTTGACCAATCAGATTCAAATTTATCCATGCTCATTCTAACCAAACTATTAGAATCTGGTTGGCGGGTTATGTGTTTCCACTGACTGATCGTAAGCCCCCGTCACACTCGGCTATGGTCCCACTACGTTCTCAAAACACTGGTATAATGCAGTAAGAACTTGTACAACATAGTACAAACAGTTCATAGAACTTGTACAGCATAGTACAACGTATTAGAAACAAATAGGGACGAGGTATGGTCTCCATGAACACAAAAGGCGTGGTCAAACTTTGAACATGTTCACAAAAACATATCTAAAACGGGCTAATCAATTAAAGCTGGGTTTTATCCTGTCACGACAGACATTCTGATGAAACATGGCGACAGATCTCCAAGACCAGATAACTGTCTTGAGTGCACTCATGTCATGTGGCTTAAATTTAAAAAATGTTTCCATTTAAATGTAAAAATCGCTTTGTGGGAACGTATGAATTTCATTTTATTATATATGTTATGGGGCGGCACCGTGGCGCAGTGGTTAGCATGTTCGCCTCACAGCAAGAAGGTCCTGGGTTCGATTCCCGCGCCTGGGGCATTTCTGTGTGGAGTTTGCATGTTCTCCCTGTGCTTGCGTGGGTTTCCTCCAGGCACTCCATGTTCCTCCCACAGTCCATGCACAGTAGGCTGATTCAGTGGCTGTTCCAAATCGCCCCTAGGTGTGAGAGTAAGTGTGAATGGTTGTGCGAGTGTTGGTCCTGTGAAGCCTGGCGAGCTGTCCAGAGGGTACCCCGCCCTCGCCCAGAGTCAGCTAAGATGGGCACCAGCCTCCCCACGACCCTAATTAGGATTAAGCGGCTTAGAAAATGAATGAATGATGAGTGGATATAAGTTATATTAACTTTTTTGTCATATTTGAGGAATTCTGGAACTGCACCTGTTCCCTTTGCTTCAGAGTGACCTTTCAAGCAATTAAAAAAATTTAAAAGAAAAAAAAAACGATTTCGCATTGAAGACATATATCATTGTCTTGGCAAACCGTTGCTGCATTTAATTGGAATGAAGATTCTATTTTGCGTGTAACTGCAGCGGAAGCCCACCTGCTTGTAAAGTCTTATCATGTCTAAGCTTGGGATTCCTACCTTTTGTTGATTCTGACACCAGATATACTTTATCCATGACACTTTTTGTCACACAGACCAATCAGAGATGATTTGCTCCAAATTCTGTCCAGTCACGGTGAATTCTCTGACTAGAAGATGTCCGTTTCTCTCTGTTCTAACAGGTATATGAGAACTGGCGTGAGAACCAGCCGGATAATTTCTTTGCAGGTGGAGAAGATTGTGTGGTGATGATCTCTCGAGAGGATGGCAAGTGGAACGATGTGCCTTGTAACTACAACCTGCCCTACATCTGCAAGAAGGGCACAGGTGAGATACTGTCTGATCATGCTGAACTAGTTTCTTCTTAAAAGTTCCACTGGGATGCTCCTGTGTATATCTGGAACAAACATTATGGTGATACATTAGAACTCAAGTTTCTCTTACTATGATCCTGTTGTTACATGATTCTCACTTTATTTTCCTTCAGACCTAGTTTTGTTAGCATAGCAGGACGTCAGACCACAACACACAGCCGTGAGTGTCAGCGTAACATCCTGCAAGTTTAACAATGGATATTTTTAAAGCTCTGGAATTACTGTCAGATGATTTAGATCAAGGTCAAGACAAATTTGTATGACACACAACAAAATATTTTAACTAGACAGGCACTCAACCTCTGCCAAGTACAAATGGATTGTTATCACTTGGCATGGTTATAATGAAATGTCTCCCCCTAGTGGGCGTCCGATGAACATTTTTCCACATATTAAATAATAGGCATTTTGGGGGACTTTGGGAATTTTTTCCAACATGATTCCATGTACGGATCAACCTCAAAATTTAATGGTTTCTTAAGTGTACCACACACTACTCTAGAAAAAAAATCATCTACGTCTGTGCATAGCTTTTTGAGTTATGCTGACCACAAACAAACAAAAAGACAAACTAACAAACAAACAAACAGGTGAAAACATAACCTTCCAGCAGGGGTAATTAGTAAAACGTATTAAATAAAAAACGTATTAAATAAAATATCTAGGAAAATATATCAAGTTTAGGTTAATCTCTGACATAAATCATATTGATCTTCCTGTTTAGAAAAAATAATTTGCAAGCTTTTAAAAAAAACAGATGATTAGGGTGCATTAAAGTGTGTTCGAACTAATTGTACTCTGTGTATGTGTGCATGTACATGTGTGTTCCTTTATCATCAGTGATGTGCGGCACTCCTCCTGCTGTGAGAAACACATATCTCGTTGGTCGGAGGCGGGCGCACTACGACATCCACTCAGTGGTGCGTTACCAATGTGCCGACGGCTTCTTTCAGAGACACATCCCAACAGTGCACTGCCGACCCAACGGCACCTGGGAGAGACCCAAGATCGTCTGCACCAAATGTAAGTACCACCACTGTGTCTGACACGCTAAAGCCGATAGGTTGACGGATGCGTGTAAGGTCATGATCGGACCTGACATCGGAAGCAAGTTTCTGCTGTGTAAGGAGGTTAGAGATGCTGCCAGCTGGACAAAGGATTAGAGCTGGTGCACTTATTTTCACGTTTAATCCATTTCCAGTGATGTAGGCTCGAGAAAAAATACGGTAATGTAGCAGAGGAAGAACATGATTAAGATCCATTCATTTGAATTTCTCAGACAGACATGTCACCAGATTGTATTGATTGACACATATTTCTTGTTAATTCTTACTGTAATATCTTCTGATGATTTCTATACACTGTACTGCACACTGTTACTTCTTATCACTGTTCATTGTGGGCTACTTTCATATAACACTCTCCACCTTCCTCTCGCTCTACCTCTACCTCGTCCACCCCAGCACGAAGGTCTCACCGTTACCGCCGACAACACCACAGATATCACCACGAGCACCGACGACACCGCAGACACGGCTCTGGCCACAGGGGGCGGGACTAGAGCCATTCGTCGCCCACAGGTCCCCGTGCGATTTCACTTCCTTTGATGGAAGCAAGAGGGCCTTCAAGGACAGAAATGGTCATAGCTGTTTTTCCCACGTTTCACTTCTCTTGTCTCTTTTCCTAGGCATCTTTCTCTTCTTTCAAAGAATGGGTTTTGACTCATCCTTTCTCTGAACATGTTTTCGTCAACTTTGGATTTAGTTGCAGTGTTCATTATCATCTCGCTAAAAAAAAAAAAAAAAAAAAAAAAAAAAAGGGAAGCCGACTCTTCTAGCATCACTGCTAATGTACCACCTAGTCATGGGTGCTTAATAATGTTCTGGAATATGAAGATTGCAGGTCACGCTTTCCTGAGTATTTCATTTGAAGTGGTTTATGCCACCATAAGATATTTGTATTAATTCTTCTCATCTCATCTTCTCATAAGTTTTGCTCCATATCTAATGGATTAGAGTTCTGTACATCCACTTTGTAGTGCAGTAATGAATTCTTTAATGAATGGCATCCAAACTTCCCCAAAAAAGTGACTCATTGTTATATTGCTCTATTATTGATGTCTGTATTACTGTATTACAGTAAACAATGATCAGTCCTTGAAATCTCACAATAAAAAAAAAATTTGTTCAGAATTTTAACAAAAATAATGTATGTAAAAAAAAAAAAACTTCCAGTGGTAGAAAGAGTTAATTTTTTTATAGCGTTTATTTATTTTTATTTTTTTTTTTTGCATAAATGCCCCAAAACAGATGGGACATATTTACATTTAATTAAAGCAAAAAAGTAATCAGAAAGAAACTGTTATTAATCCTTTCAGCTGCAGTGTTAAAATGGTAGTTAATTTTCACACATCACATCGAGTATCTTGGCACTTAACACTGTTTTACTGTAAAAGCCGTTGAACTGCAGAGAAGTATTTGTTTTATTTACTTGAGTAACAGAACGTAGGTAAAAATTGACTAAAGTGTCTGAACCAAGTGCGTTCAGCATCATGGGAATGCAGTTTCTTTCCTAAAAAAGAGTGCGCATACTACTGGAAATGACTAAAAGAACCAGGATGCAGATTAAAGTACTTGTGTAAAGTATATGAGGAGTGAAATCAAGGTGACACAATGACGCAACAGGGGGCAGATTCTACGGCAGGGTGTTGCTACCACAGCAGAAAAAGTAAATGCGATCAGCAAACACTATCATGTTATGATGAGAAATGTTTACTGGGATAGCATGAAATCTTCTCGTTTTAACAAGATACTATGATGTTAATGCACCATACAAACTTATACGCAAATTATAAGAAGAATTTGTGTCCATGGTGTATTAACAGCATAATCTTGCCTTGTCTCAACCTGAGCAACAAGTCAAACTTATTCAAATCATCGAAAGAGCCATATCGATTCATATTATCACCCAATATTATGTACATTATTTTGTCATAATGTGTCAGTAATTTGTCACACTGTTATTGGATAAATAGTATACTGTTATAAAAAAAAAAGCTTCTTGTTGTAACATGAACATTTTTTAATGATACGGCATTCATTTGAGTGCTTAATTCTGATTGGTCAGTTACGGTATTCAATATTCTTTATAATAGACCACTGCTACAGAGCGCATCATTAATGGAAGCAATAAAATAATACAAATCTTTTTTTTTAAACATGATTTAGTAAGTAGCCAACTAATAAGTGGAACAACATACAGAGAGCCAGTTGAGACATGCGTGGAGGTCTTGATCACTCGGTCGGGGTTTATTTCACTGTACACGATATGATCCCTTACATGTCATAGTTTCAGTTTATAATATGAAAATATCCTGCTTAAATTTGAATAACATCTTGCAATAGCAGTAACAGCGTTTTATAATGTGATACTGATACGTTTGTTGTTGTTTTGACCAAACGAAATTTTTGGTATCTTCAGTATTTAACATTCATGATTCTGCACTATTTTAGGTCCCCGGATTTGCAGAGTCCATGCCAGCTCCAGTGCACACCGTCAATAAAGCAAGAATTAAAAAGAAAATGAATGCTAATGCTAAAGTTTTTGTATGAAATTTTTGTATTAAAACAATAGGAATGCAAAATAGAAACACTTTCACTAGTACTCTCAGACATGTGGGCCCCACCATAAATCGCTAGCTGGGCCTAAATCTCCTGACCACATAGAGAGAGAAAATAAGACTTGAATAATAGTTTTTACATTAACTTCCCTAGATATTAATGCACGCTACAGAACTAGCTCGCCAGACAGAATTGCATTCTAGTCTGAGTATTTGACTTGCCTACTGGGCTAGCTATTATACTTAGGATTTGTCCAACTGGAATTTGTATATATTTATCTTTAATAGTCTTGACGAGGGAAAATCTTTTGTTTTGCACTTGAGCTGTGCAGCTAATGTAGCGAACAGATAGTTGATGCCTGCGGCAGCCATTTGCATGTGGTTTATGACACTGTAGGATCTTTGGACATCACTAGCATTGGGAATAAGTCTGAGGGATAGGTGAGGGGATCGCCAAGAGAGTAAATTTGCCCAGTCTGACCAAATTATATTATATAAAATGTAGGTCCGTGCCTATTTCAGGCGTTGTATGTGGCTGGCGAACTGGTATCCAGAACACAAATGCAATTTCAGACATTTTCATTGAATTACCAGAATTATCTTATACTGTAGTTTTGAGGATAGAGGGGTTAAGTAATTTTGATATTTTATGCATAAATGGTACTGCTTACCCATGCAATATCATTAAGTGGTCATACAGTCCTAGTACATGCACTCGTACAAAATCGTGCATGCATCCTTTCATGCTAATTCTTTGTCCTCGGATTTGACAGTATAGACATGATACAAAATAACATCCAAGGTACATCATGATCTGATGAGCGCTGAGATGTGAGACAGATTTAGATTAAAGGAGCTTTCTTGGAAAAGAAGGCAACATGTCTTCTTGTTTCATGATTACAGCACATGCCGAATCACAGATGGCTCATTATTTCCTCGTATTGTATGACATAATAGTTATATGTCCAGTACTGTGCACAAGTCTTAGGTTCCCTGTTTTTTAAGGGTTTTTTTTAGGATTTTTTTTATCTCAGTTTTTTTTAAATTGAAGGATTATTGAGTTGGTACAAAAACATTAGTTTTCCAGCCCAGTCAGGGTCTGTTTGTTTGTTGGCAACCTTACATGAAAAGTTTTTTTTTTTAATGTTTTGGACAGAGTTTCTGTTATTTGCTAAAAGTTATGTGTGGTTTTTCATGACATCTCTAGCAGAGTTGTGGCTTCGGACTTGGACCACTCCATTTGATTCTGGAGATGATCTACATAACATTTTTGATTCAGGAATTTTTAAAGGATTCTTTAACATTGTGAGATGGAACGATTTTTAACATTTTTGCGAAGCTTGGTGGAGGTTTGCACTTTCTGAGTGCTCTTTTTCAGTGCTGTGGGAGCAGCTCAATACCTAAACATATGATACAGATCGAACTTCATTAGAAGATAGGAAAAGTATCACCTGATCTTTTTTCTCTTTAACTGTCTAGGTCTTACCTCTCCGGAATGGGAACCATATTTTATATAATTATATAACTATAATTTTCTGCTCTTTTTGTCCAGCCACCTCAAACATAAGATGCTTTTCTGCTTACTGCATTCATCAAAAGCAGTTATTTGCATTACCATTGCCTTCCAGTCAGCTGAAACCAACCTGGCTGTTCTCCTCTGGCCTTTCTCATTAACAAAGCATTTGCGCTCTCCGAAATTCCATTCACTGAATGTTTGTTTGTTTGTGTGTTTTGCATCATTCTGTGTAAACTTTGAACACCGTTGTGCATTTAAAATCCCATGAGATCAGCTATTGAGATAGCTATTGAGAAAATCCCACGAGATCAGCTCGTACCAGTCCATCTGGCCTAAAAATTCTAATCGGTACTATTTAAATTCCAGTTGTAGTGGCACATTTCTTACCCCATCTTCTGTAGTGCACCATATGTGTCTTAGTGGGCCATATGGGATTCAGACAGTGTGTAATTGGAAGTGTGTGATTCCAGACCTTGTTAAAGTGGGAAGACCCAATGGCCATGCTTACTGCAAAAATAAATAAACAGATAACCAATAAATCTTCCTATTGAAATTGGTGAATGTATCGAATGTTGCTTATTATGAGATTGATATGAATGTTGTAGGAATGTTTCTAGACATTTACTCATCAAGCTTGAACATAAACTATATATACATACATGCTTGAAATGAGCAAATCTGTCAAGAGAATTCATTTGTTGGGTTTACTTCATGGCTTCCTTTATAACTCAAAAGGAGTAAACAAGACGCAATAATTTTATTCTAAGCTCATAATAAGAAATATTGGTGAAAATATCATTTTTTAAACTTTAATATCTTTTTTTTCCACCAAGAAGGTTATGTTTTCATTGGCATAGGTAATGTTTTTTTTTGTTTTTTTTTTTGCTTTTATGTCTGTTTGTTTGTCTGACTGTTAGCAACTTCCTGTCCGCAGCTTTTGACAGAACAATCTGAAATTTGTATGATGGGTAGGTAATCACGCTAGGATGTTCCCATTAAATTTTGGTAAGAATCCATACACTGATGACATTAAAAAAAAAAACATGTTCAGCGTTCAACAACAAAAAATCTGTTATAATGGGCAAAGTTTTTAAAAAGAAAGTGATATTTCTGTTAAAAAAAAACTAAATTTGCGATGTATGTTCAGGATCAAAAGCTTTGATATCAAACCAAGTTTCATCCGAATCTGATCCAGACTGTATATTTGGTGGCGATTTGAATTTATCATGGGAAATCCCATTTTTTGGAAGTGTTAGTGCAGCAGGAGGCACTGTGTACTCACTTTTTATGGCTTGGTGAAGGTTTGCTCTCTCCAAGTGCTTTTGCTTCTTATTAGATTTTAATGGTTTGGTTTTAGCATGCACCTGTTTGTGTGTGTAGTGCATCATTTTGTGGGTTCATGCTATCCAGTGTGCATATTTGTGCATAGTCAAAAAAATGTTGGGTTTTTTTTCAAACTTTTTTGACCTGCATTAATCTTTTCAGCACCACACGTTATAACATTAGCAGTCATCCAATAGTAACTTCATAACCTAACCCATTGTGGATGTTCTGTTTCTGAATTTCTGTTCATAAACCCAACCCCTCACTAATTCTAGCTTGTTGTCTTTTTACCTGGATTCTGTGTGTTTCTTTATAACATGTATAAGTTAAATGAAAAGAGTCCAATCACATATTATAGCTGTTATTGATTCATGTTGGGTTTTAATTCCTCTGAGTGAGTTTTGGTTTGTACATTGTGATCTCTAATTGTACTTTCTGTTTTTAATGGTACATTGTACCGACCTCAGAGCTCGCAATCTGTAAAAACTCTCCCTAATGAACAGTGTGTAATATTTCAGACAGATGTCTCATAATTATCATGTAATTATCATGCGGCGAGCTTGCCTTCTGGAAGTTTCCTCACATGAATTCATATAAAACAGGTAAAATTGGGAGATAATTATGACTGTACTGCAGAGTAATTCGATGATGATGATGATGATGATGATGATGGAGTGGGTGTGGTGAGGTTGGTTTTTGGTCTCTGAGATATTTAATGTGTCCACTATTTGGTGTTCTTATGACTTCTCGTTGCTGTGTTTTGTTCTTTATTAAACTGGAAACAGAACAACAATAAAACTGTTTGCCTCAGTACCACCATTGTTCTCGAGACCTTCTTAATGGAACAGTCAAGTGCAAATGTTTTCACGCGTCGAGGTAATGAAAATGTAAAAGTACCACTTTTTATACCTTGTGAATTGTCATGCAACAAGACAGCTATCAAAAATAATAATACTTCTAATGATAAATGGTTAAAAAAAAAAACAAAAGCGTCTTTTGGTTCAACTGGATGGGACGCTAGTCCATAGCAGGTTACCTTCCCAGTAATTTATACTGGTATCCATTTTTACTGCTGGGTGGACAGAGGCACATTTGAGGTTAAAATCTTAGCACGGTGGGGGTCTAATGGGGATTCGATCCCTCGACCTCTCGATCATGAGCCCAGCACCCTAACCAGTACACCACCAATGAAAGATGAGGAAATATACAATTTTAACTGAAAAACACTCATTTGGTGCTTGGGCTCCTAAAATATGATGCCAAATCTACATTCACTTACTGTAGTATAATAAAATAATCTCGTAGTACAATATCACATAAAGCACAGAAAAATGTATCTAGTACTGGAAGATCAGATAGTGATGGACAACCAGCTTGTACCGAACAGTCTTCTTGTACTACAGAATCACCCTGGTCTTGAAAGTACTGAAAATCCACCAAGTACTGAAAAATGTAGTGCTCGAAAAATCATGTTGTACTGAAAAATTGTTTAGTACTGAATATTAAACTAGTATTATACCTGGTCTTAACCACAAGGGTGCCTTTACCTTACCATTATAAAAGTATCAAATCACATAGTACGGAAAAATATTCTATGGCTAAAAAATAACCAAATAGTATTGAATGACCAGCTTGTACTGAACAATCATACTGCACTTCAAAATCACCCAGTTCTGAGAAGTACTGGAAATTCATCTAGTACCAAGAAAACGTAGCTCTCGATGATCCAGTATTTAAAATTCATCTTATACAGGGGAAAAAATGTATGAAAACACTGATCTAGTACTTAAAAATCGCCAAGTACTGAGCAGTCTTCTGTACTGTATGCAGGTCCAGTATTACTGAAATGGAACATATGGGAATGACTTTCAGTAAACAGTATACTATTCTCTTAACAAGTGAGAGAGATGAGGCTTGCAGTGTATATAAGTTTATGAAGTGTAAAGAAATGAGTGGTTTAAGGAATATGGGAAACATCAGGACGACCTGTTCTCCACTGCCGGGTCTGATATGCTGAAGTGGTTTGCTGTTCATTACTCCTCCATTATGCCTCGGACATCTCCTTGGAATTATTATGGGATGTCTGCACTCAGCTGTGGTACCTGAACCATCGGGTTTTAGACACACACAAACACACACACACACACACCACCTTTTTCCAAAGTCACTATGTCGGTACACACTATTGGAAAAAAGAAAGTTTTCAATCTAAAACCTAAGGAGTTCATCAGGTGTCCCTCTGGAGATTGTGCTCTAAGTAAAAGCTCTTGGAGAAGTAAAGAGCCCTTAACCAGCCAAAAAAGCCCCCAGGAACCCTTTAGCTAAGTGTGGAGTGCACACATTACACCTGTATAATTTTTATGCTACTGTGTCTGTGGAGTTTTGCATGTTCTGCACATGTCCTTGCAGGTTTCTCTGGGGTCTCTGGTTTCCTCCCATTAGATTGACTATGCTCAATCACCCCTTAGTGTGAATAATTCTGTAAATGTGTGTGTGCATGGTGCACTGAGATGGACAGGCTCCCAGGGTGTATTTCTCCATCGTGACCTGAGGATGGACTCCAGATCCACTGCAATTCTGAACAGGGAAAATTGTTACTAGGGTGGATGGATGGGTGGGTAGATAAGTGGGAGGGTAGGTAAATGGATAGATGAGTGGATAGATGGATGGAAGAGTGGATGGATGAATATGTGGATTGATGGATGGATGAATATGTGGATGGATGAATGGGTGGCTGGATGAGTGGGTGGATGGATGAATGGATGGATGAATGGGTGGGTGGGTGAAAGGAGGGATGGATGGATATGTAGATGGATGGATGAGTGGGTGGATGGATAGATGGATGAGTGGGTGGGTGGATGGATGGATGGATGGATGAGTGGGTGGATGGATGAATTGGTGGACGGATGAGTGAGTGTATGGGTGGGTGAGTAGATGGATGGATGAGTGGGTGGGTGGATGGGTGGATGAATGGATAGATATGTGGGGATGGATGAGTGAATGGATGGATGAATAGGTGGGTGGATGAGGGGGTGGCTGGATGAATGGGTGAATGGATAAGTGGGTGGATGGATGAATGGGTGGGTGGATGAGGGGGTGGATGGATGAATGGGTGGGTGAATGAGGGGATGGATAGATTAGTGGGTGGGTGGATAAGTGGGTGGCTGGATGAATGGGTAGATGGGTGGGTGTGTGGATGGATGAATGGGTGGAAGGACGAATGGGTGGATGGATGAGTGGATGGATGGATGAATGGGTGAATGGATGAGTGGGTGGATGGATGAGTGAGTGGGTGGATGGATGGACGAGTGGGGTGATGGATGAGTGGGTGGATGGATGAAAGGATGGATGGATGAGTGGGTGGATGAATGAATGGATGGATTGGTGAGGAGATGGAAAATTTTGAGCAGTATCCGAACTCTTTAGCCAGTCACCAATAATAATAATAATAATAATAATAATAATAATAATAATAATGTTTTGTTTCTTGCCTCATTATTTTGTTACATGATCTATAAATAAATTCTATTAAAAATAAGGGGGAGGGGTTAACCTAAAACCATATATAAGTTTTGCTATCAGAAAGGGTTCAGAATAAAACCTCTAGGGCCACAAGCTATCCAGTATGTCTAGTGAATGGCACACACACACACACACACACACACACTACACTACAGAACCCATTTCACAACATAACCTCCTGTGACTTCTGCCTTTAATACAAAACTAATAGTTTCACCACTGAGGCTTGACGTTGACTGAGTTTAACTGTCATTTACACTGTTTACTGTGAGCAGATTTTGTCCCAGCTTGGGCCGTCCTCCCCTGACTGCTGCCTTTACACATGCTCCACCTGCTCGCTCAGCCTCATTCTCCCCTCATTGGCTAATGGGCTGGAAATCGCCTGTGTCACCTCTCATGAGCTGAGTGCAGAGCCAAGCTGTTTTCCTGGGGGCTGCTACGTGCTGGGGCAATCACGTCCAGCTGCTTAGTCTTTCATGCAGAATGCAGACGGTGTCGTTTCATCGACGTCTCCCGCACTAGAAGTGCTTTAAGTCATATTAGAGATATGATGCTTACTGTAAATACGTTAATGCACTCATGAGCACATACTGTACAGTAGACCATGTGCTGGCGACTTTTTTCCGATCTTGAACGATTGGATTCTTCAGCGATTGGTTCAATCAGGATGCTAAGCATTACAATTATTCATAATAATACACTCTTGTAGTGATGCATAAAGACAGCTGGAGTATGGCCATAGCATTAACTAGAGCTATAAAGCAATCAGAAATTTTCACTTGTTCCTGACAAATAATTCCCTGAATGCACTGTGATAGTAATAGTGAATTTTAACTTCACGTTACTCACTCACTCAGTCATTTGTCGAACCGCCTAATCCTGCTAGGGTCACAATGAGGCTGGTGCCTATCTCAGCCAACACTGGGCAAAGACTGGGTACACTCTGAAAAGGGCTGGTTAGCTACTCTATTACTAGGATATCAACCCATTAGTAGCGACAGTACATCAATACAGAAAATCAATTATTAAAAAAAAAAACAGAAGGGGTTGCAACTTCATGCTAAGCTAATCACTCGTGCTTTTTACTGCCTTTGTAAATTCCATGTTCTGATTTCCGTGCACCTAATTTGCTCCTTGAACATTTATTTAAGTTTGTCAGCCTCTCTGAGTTGGACTGTGTGTTGTTTATTCTGTGCAAGTCTGAGTGGTGGTGCATGAGCCTCTTTTTTTTGGGTCTCAGTTTCTAAATTTAGGTATTAATGATCTTTTTTTCCTGCCTGTCTTCATGCAAGTCAACAATACATAACAGCCAATCAAGATCAACTTAGTAATGCAGCAGCCTTATTGGATTTCCTGTGGTGGGTATGCACCCACCCTGGACAGCCATCCAAGCCATGTTCTATGATTATGGTGCTCTGCTCGGGGGGACTCCATTATTCACGATAGCTTTTGTCAAGATTTTGTATGACTGAGCCCTGTCTGATCAGTTATATTTTTCCACATTATTTTAACATACGTGCGACACAGTGGCGTAGAGGTGCGGAGCGGTCTGCCTCACAGCAAGAAGGCCTGGGTTGGATTCCCGGTCTTGCATGTTTCTGTGTGGAGTTTGCATGTTCTCCCTGTGCATGCATGGGTTTTTTCCGGGTACTCCATGTCATGACACCATGGTATATATAAGATGAGGTTTTTAACCAAGCCCTGTGTACCCAGACTTCCCTGCAATAATGTCTTTTACTTCTAACCCTGCAGTCAGAAGAAATTCCTCCGAGCAACAAAAAAAAAAAGAAGTCTACAGACTGCCATCAGGCGGAATCTCCCGCACAGCTCTAAGAGTGTCATGACCTTCTGTCCTGCAGTCGTCCTGCCGTATCACAGTCCAATTTCGACATCTTTTCCCCTCGGCTGAGAGCGAACCATTCATCTCGAACCCCGCCAGCCGCAGATAAATGAGTCCGAATTGAAAGCCTTTTGTGATTTAATGGTGTTGAATTTACTCAAGTCGCTGGCCCTTTTGTTGCCTTTATTTCATTTGCTGCTCAGGAAAGTGCTCTATTTTTCAGTCGCTTGAAAAGGCAATTTTCACATTCACGACTCCGGCTGTTCTGCAGCAGGTGTGGGGGGTGAGTGCTTCAGTCACAACACATCGAGACACATTAAAACTCATTTCACTACACACACACACCCACACACACACACACACACCCACACACACACACACACACACACACACACACACACAAACACTAAACAAAACTAACACACTGCATACAATAGCTTTGTTGTGTTTCTGTATCCAAAATTTCACCTTTTGTTTAGTCCAGCTTTATTAAGCATCTTCTTTTCTAAATTATTTTGTTTATTATAATATACAAATATCAATGTAACGATATCTATAGATATATATTTATTTGTTTTCTAAGCTGTGTAATCTTACTTAGGGTCGCAGAGAGGCTGGCGCCCATCTCAGCCGTTACCGAGGGCGGAGTACACCCTGAACAGCTCACCAGGCCATCGCAGGGCCAACACACATACAACCATTCTCACTCACACTCACACTCACACCTAGGGGTGACTTTGAACAGCTAATCAGCCTGTGCAAGTTTTTAGACTGGAAGGAAACTGGAGTACCCAGAGGAAAGCACAGGGAGTACATGCAGAAACGCGCCAAGCCTGGGAATCGAACCCAGGACCTTCTTGCTGTGAGGCGAACATGATAACCACTGCAGCCACGTGCTGCCTAATTACATATTCTTGTTATGTAAAGGAATAGTTTATATCATATACAGTAGTTGAAACCCAGGAGGGCAGCACGGTGGCATAGTGGTCAGCACGTCCACCTTACAGAAAGAAGGTCCTGGGTTTGAGTGCCAGGCTCAGTGAGGGTGTTTCACTCTTCCAGTGCTTGTGTGGGTTTCCTCTGCGTACTCTGGTTTTCTTCCCACATTCCAAAAACATGTATATTAGACAAATTGGCTGTTCCAAATTGCCCCTTAGGTGTGAGTGTAAATGTGAATGATTGTGTGTGTTGGCCCTGTGATGGACCGGTGAGCTGCTCCAGCCTCCCTGCGACCCTAGTAGGATAAATTCAGCAAATGAATAAATGAATGAAACCCAGACCAATAATCCATAGCTTCACATTAAACTTATTAGGGTTAGGCAGTGATATGACCAGCTCTTGCATAATTTCTAATTTCTTTAAGTGTTTCAAATCCACTGGATTCATGTCATCTTTTCTCAGAATAATAAACAGGGCAAACACCTGATCCGCTGGTTTAGTAAAGATCTTGGTCTGTTTGGAGCTCATCGCAGCTCTTTAACCTGAATGCACCATCCTGAGAGTGAAGCACGATGGTGGTAGCATCATGCTATACGTTACCCTTGGACTCCTGGCTTGAATGGCAGATGCCTGAGACTCTCCATTCAGCACAAATTCCTTACAAAATATTAACGTTGCTAATATGACTGTAGGTGGATTGGCCATATCATGTGTGTCATTTGCTTTTAACGGCATGCAATCCTGTGGAAGAACTCCTATCAGTGTTGAAATAATTTTTCTCCCTCAAACTTTTCAAAGAAATCCGGGATTATTCAGATATAAACCCATTTTATAATGTTTCTCATTAGTACGCCCACTAAGAGCTAAATTTCTAATTAAAAGGCTATCTAGAAGCTATTTAAGAGTATTTTTAATAGTGGTAGTCCAACTGTTACCGAATGTTCTCTAGTTTCATTCTCTGTCTGCATTGAAAACCTGGATTTAAATAATTTGATTACATGTTACTGCTTTTCATCATATGGCTGTATTTTAAAAGGAAAGGCATTTGATTTTCCCAGTGGGAGGTTGGCCTATTATCTTTAAATATAGCCACTTTTACAGACAGACACAAAAGTAGTCAGAAAGTAATGTGGGAAAATGTGCAGAAATAATGAAATGACACAAGATGTTATTATTTTAAGCTACAGAAAGCTCTGGAATTGCTCACGCATATATAAAGATAGGGCTTATACAGTTGCATCGCATTCTAATGAAAAAATAATATCAAAAACATAATTTGGGATAAGGTGCATTTCTACATCCACATTTTTCATGTTTGTGTTCCCAACACTACTACATGGGTAAATAGATAATTTTTAAAAAACTGCTTATTATTGTCAGAGTAACAAAGCCAAAAAAAGACCACAGGGGTCCAGATGCTCCCGCTGAAAGGGCCATTTCATAACATGCCAATATAGAACAAGCATAGCAAGTTTGAAAGCCCCAGCTTCAGCACACGGCAAGTAAATATCCGGAAACTTAATATACAGTTTTGCCTCTGTGACCTTGAAAAGTCAAGGTCACTCACACACAAACTCATCCTAGCACTCATAGTAGTGAGCCAGCATACCAAGTGTGAAATCCCCAGCTTCAGCTCACAATAAGTAAAGGTCCAGACATCTAATATACAGTTTTGCCTCTGTGACCTTGAAAAGTAGGTCAAGGTCACTCATACACAAACCCAGCCTAGCACTCATAGTAGTGATCCAGCATACCAAGTGTGAAAGCCCCAGCTTCAGCGCACTGCAAGTAAATGTCCAGAAACCTAATTTACAGTTTTGCCTCTGTGACCTTGAAAAGTAGGTCAAGGTCACTCACACACAAACTCAACCTAGCACTCATAGTAGTGAACAAGCATACCAAGTTTGAAAGGCCCAGTGTGACGGACAGATGGACAGACGAATGAAACCCAGCACTATAGCACCTGATGGGCGACTGCAGGAAAAGGACTCAAGAAAAAGGGACACACTAATCCCCATAACTCCATTTACTGCATTTTAAACACAGTTGACTGTTAGATATCTGTAACAGAATCCTAACCTAAGAAATTAGTTTTCTCAACTAATTAGCATGCCCTTGATTATCAAGTCATCTCTAGCCAATTACATCTCAGCTTGATTTGCCATGGTAACCTCCCACACTACAGGATGCCAGTTTTTCTCTCTTTTGCTGGAATTCAGCAAACGTGGCTTTTGATATTGAAATGAAATGATCTCAAAGTCATTTAGTTTCTGATTGACTGGGTTTGTCCTCTGTGACATGACCTCATTCAAGAAAATGTGATTGGTGTAGTCATAATAAGAAAATGTGCTTTCTTGTGAGTTTGCATGGGTGGCATGATGGCGTAAGCACTTGCGCCTCATAGCAGGAAGTCCTGGGTTCGGTGAGGATGTTTCTGTGTGAAGTTTGCATGTTGTCCCTGTGCGTGTGCTTGTATGGGTTTCCTCCTACAGTTTAAAACACATTAGGTGAACTGACTATTTCAAATTGCCCCTAGGTGTGAGTGTGAATGGTTGTGTGTGTTTTGCCCTGAGATGGTCTGGGAAACTGTTCAGGGCATACCCTGCCTTCTCCCAGTGTCGGCTGAGATGGGCTCAGCTTCCCCTCGACCCTAATAGAATTAAGCTGTATGGCAAATAAGAGAGTAAGTGAGGAGTTAGCATAGTTTAATTTGAAAACATCACTTGTTTCCTTTTTGCTTTACACAAAAGTCTTAAGAGATCTTCACACACTGCTCATAATATTCTGAGTAATATATATACAAGTTTAATTAGGGTTGCTGTTTATTTTTGCTTAGTAAACCTCAAGGGTTATTCACTATGTTTTCACTCATTACAAGATGTGTTGCGCCATAGGCATGTGACCAATGACTTTGTTTGGGGCAGGACAACATTAATAATAAGACCTCCACCCAGCCCAGAAATACCCCATACAAACGAGTCTTCCTTGTCCACAACTCCACCCACCTCTGGTAGACAGTTCATGAAAATCCGCACATAACTTTTTGCAAATAACAGAAAGTACACAGCACCCCCTGCTGGGTCTGCTGTAATATGACACTTCCAAAAAATCTCATAATTTTGAAGAGTCCGTAAAAAAATTCCTGCATTCAGAATTTGATCCAGATCATCCAAAACTTGAAACATTTTGCCTAAACCTGTTAACAAAAACAAACGCACAAATGTAGCAGAGGTAACAACAAAGGTAAACTAATTGGCTCTCACAGTAATCCTGTAAAAAGTAGTAAAGGGTTAGCTACATGCTGACATCCCTGATATGGTCTTGAGCTGTTTTCGACCTATACCGGGACTTGTTAAAATGTTTTCAATACAACAGGCGTGTTCCCCAAGACACAGTACCAGAGGTAATATTATTAACCAGTTTTATGTTGCTTGGTTGGTATTGTAAAAGAAAGACATTTCTATTTTTTTTCTCTCAAGGTCACTGCGGTGAGCACGCATTCCTGATGTAGAGATACTGTATTATCCACTCCATAATCTTTAATCCTCCTTTCCTCTCACAGTCCCTGCAGTATATCTTACAATAGACATGGTTTTTGTATTTCGTATACACACTGTCTGCTTTTTTATTTTTATTTTGCCTTTGGTTGTAGAATTTTTATAATAATAATAATTATTATTATTATTATCATTATTATTATTATAATTATTATACATTATTATTATTATTATTATTATTATTATTATTATTATGCATTATTATTATTATACAAACCACTGGAAAAGAACCGCCAATCTGCTGTGAAAGCCAAAGAAATGACCTAATAACCCTGATGGACACAACTATTGAATGAAGTTTCATGTGTGCAGATAATAATAATATTTCAGCTCGTTTTTAATTAACTTTTGAAATGTGGTAAGTTTTTTGGGTCACCCTATAAAATGGGCATTTTTCAGGATTTCGGGAACATTTCTTTCAACCATTTATGGATCACCTCCAAAATGTACAGGTTTGTTACTTGTATCACACCCCACACTAGAAAGAATCTTGCACCCAACACAGGTGAAAACATAATCTCCTGGCAGAGGTAATAAAAGGATTAGCATTAAATGTTTATTGAGAATTAATACAATTAATAATGCAAATACTACTTATTTGTTTACACCACAGATTTAGCAAGAAACATTTAACAAGTGTCCAATTTGAGCTTTATTAAACAACTAACACCACCGTCTTAAAATAAAGTGTTCCTAAAACATCTTTATTAGTCATTCTGTCTGCCAAAGGTTACAAAGAAGTGTAACGGTATCCGATTAACGATTAGCCTTGTTGCAAAACCCCTCAGTCATTCCCTAGTTATCTTTGTGAAACAGAGGGGTCAAAGTTCAGTAGGCCAGGTATAGGATTGAACTTCACAGTACAGTTTGTATGATGTCATTGATCAAGCGCAGAGCCAAGAGGCAGGGGTTTGGCCCCCAGTAGAGCAAAATGAGCTTGCAGAAGAAAAGAAAAGTGAAGGAAAGGAAATCGAATCAATAAAAACCTCATACATATTACAGCCTCTTTTGCAACCTGGCTGTGCCACCCATCCTGAGTACAATAAACAGTCCATTTCACAAGACTACAGTTTCATCAGGGAATACTGTATGCACTCAATAAGAGCTGCTGGTGTGTTTCTTTCTTTCTTTTCAAAGTTCTTAATTGGTTTTTTTTTGTTTGTTTTTCTTTAATTTTCTTTTTTTTTTTAAATACTTAAGATCCATTTCATCCTCCTAACAAGCCTTTTGAAAGAAAAACAAGCAACAGTGATAAAATAAAGCCGAACAAAGATAATTAGAACGAAAGGAAAACTGTCTATGGATAACAAAACATTTTGTGACACAATCATGTTTCTTGGCTCATTAGAAACAATGACTGAGCCGTTATATCTTTGCAGATACCTTTGCAGATTAACGCTGCTTTGAAAGCAAACCTCAAAGATTCAAATCAGTAAGAAGTAATTCTACAGTCGAGGTTGGGTTGGCAGGAACGTGTGTGTCAGAGTCCAGAGTTGTTGTCTGGATTGCATCAAGTGACTCATTCTTTCGAGCTGAGATAAGCTCTTGAACAGCGGAGCGGATTTTAATCCACATGGCAGAGACAAGGGTCACTCAGGAGAGGAAGAGAAGCGAAGTCCATCACCGGCTCCTCCGGATTCCAGACACAATCGGAAATCTCAGTTCCTACGTCATGCCTATGTGTTTAAGTTTATAGATTCGTAAGATCTTTGCTTTGCTTGGGTTTTATGCATCTACTTGCGCTTTTTGTCATCATCTGCTTGTCCTGGAGGCACCGGTTTCATGAAAAATGCTGCGTCTATGTAGCAGCGTGCGGCCAGCAGGACAGGAATAGCTAAATACACAAGGTTAAAGGTCATGATTAGCCTCCACTCCTCTTTAGGGATGCGATAGGTGAAGGGTGTCCGTGAGTGCACGGATGAGCCAATGTACGTCCACTGCATCTATAAGTGCAAACCAGAAACCATAATTAATATATTAGCTATTTTTTAGTGCGTCTCCTATAACAACACACTGGCTTTTGCAGAATCCGCCATAACTGTGACACTGCTTGGAAGTGTTAGATGTGAAGTAACGTCTTTTAAGCCCATTGAAAATAAAAATAAATAGTCCACTACTTAATTCACTCACTCACTCACTCATTTGCCAATCCGCTTAATCTCGGGGAGTTGGGGCCCAAGTCAGCTGACACTGGGCGAAGGCGGTGTACACCCTGAACAGCTCGCCAGACCATCGCAGGGCCAACACATATACAACCGTACACCTCCACACCTAGGGGCAATTTGGAACAGCCAATTAGCCTAATGTGCATGTCTTTGGACTGTGGGAGGAAGCCAGAGTACCCGGAGGAAACCGACGCAAGCATGGGGAGAACAAGCAAACTCCACACAGAAATGCCCGAGCCCGGGAATCAAACCCAGGACCTTCTTGCTGTGCCATCGTGTCACACTGGTTAAGTTCATAACCAAAAGTAATTTATTGGTCTGTTTTTTGTCTGAAGTGGGCTTTCACGGTGGTTTAGTGATTAGCACGTCCGCCTCACAGCAAGAAGGTCCTGGGTTCAAGTCATGGGCTTGGCAAGGGCATTTCTGTGTGGAGTTTGCATGTCCTTACATGGTTGCTTGGGTTTCCTCAAGGTACTCTGGTCTCTTCCCACAGTCCAAAGACTTGCACGTTAGGCTAATGGGCTGGTCCAGATTGTCTGTAGGTGTGTGAGTGTGAATGGTTTTGTGTGTGTCGGCCCTGCACTGGTCGGCTGAGCCTTTCCACGACCCTGCGAATAGGATAAAGCGGTTCGACAAATGAATAAATGAATGAATGAATGATTTTAAAACCAGTTCACCTAATCTCTACCGAAATCACATACTTTATAACTACAAATGTGTGAAAGCAGACATCATGTCTTTTTAAACTTGCTGCTCAGATAACATCATGACACCGCTGAACTTGATGCATTTGGTGGAGGGCGATAACCTTCCTGTTTTGTATCCAGAAGCTAACAGGGGAACAGAAGGAGGCCATGCATCCCACCATCCAGTACCAATCTCTTTAAATCCTGTGCGTGAATGTGTACTTGTCAAAATACTGAGACCGTTATTATTACATCAGTGTTAATACTAATAATGAATGGCGTGGAGGATCATCACAAAACATAGAACACTTATTCACCTGTGCTACAGCTCCTGCCAGGAACAAACTGCAATCCAGCATCCATGTGCATCCTGGAACTGCCAGCCCGTAGATTAACAACATCATCAGGGGCAAAGCATAAAACAGGAACACCAACATCTACAATGGGGAAAAACAGGCTTGATGCATTTGTACTACTGGATCATGACAACAGGAGGGCGGCAGGGTGGTGTAGCGGTTAGCACGTCCACCTAACAGCAAGAAGGTCCTGGGCGAGGGCACTTTTGTGTGGAGTTTGCATATTCTCGCCATGCTTGTGTGGGTTTCCTCCAGGTACTCCGGTTTCCTCTCACAGTCCAAAGACATGCACATTAAGCTAGTTGGCTGTCCAAATTGTGTGGGTGGGAGTGTGAATTGTTGTGTCTGTGTTGCCCTGAGATGGTCTGCTGAGGCATACCGCGCCTTTAGCCCAGTGTCGGCTAAAATAGGCGCCAGCCTCCCCGTAATCCTAACAGTAGGATTAAGTGCTTCGAGGATGAGAATAGGATTTTGATTAAGATTATAATGTACTCTGATGATTAATCTTCTAATAAATGTTAGAGTCTTGACCAGCACATACCACGATCTTAGGGAAGGCCACACTGTCCTTCATGTAGGGCTCGTACTGGTAAATGTAGGTGAAACACATGTCCAGTGTGCACTCAAGAACAACCTGGAAGACATTCCACAATATCGGATTAGGGCGATCTTATTAAATAATGATAAAATAAAATCATCATTCAGTCATTCAGTTATGAGAGTGTCAGAGTAAAACGTGGATGTTAATGACTTCCTTTAACAAAGATGCATATAAGGAAGGAAGGAAGGTCTAAGGAGTGTAACCAAGAAAGAAAAGAACAAGAGAAAGTTAAAGGAGGCGAGAAAAAGACATACGAATCCCCTGAACACAGTGAAGGCAATGGCTCCAAGCAGACTGAGTGTCAGCAGGAAGTCTTTGGGGCGAGACAGAAGGATTTTTTTCTGTTCTGCTGCAACCTGAAAAACAACCAGACACCTTTAAACATATGTGCTCGCCTATGTAACATACAATTACACATTCATTCATTTTCCGAACCGCTTAATCCTACTAGGGTCAAGCCTATCTCAGCCGGCAATGGGCAAAGGCGGGGTACACCCTGAACAGCTCCCCAGACCATTGCAGGGCAACACACACAGCCATTCACACTCACACTCACACCTAGAGTCGATTTGGGACAGCCAATTAGCCTAATGCCTTTAGATTGTAGGAGGACACCGGAGAACCCAGAGGAAACACGCACAAGCAGGAGGAGGGCATGCAAACCCCACACAGAAACGCCCGAGTCCGGGAATTGAACCCGGGACCTACTTGCCGTGAGGTGGACATGCTAACCACTACGCCACCATGCCGCCCTACTAATATACAGTATACACTATATTCTACACACTATAGATTACACATTATATACTATACAACATATAGACACTACACTCTATAAGCTATATTATTTACGTCATACACTATACACTATACACTGCACACTATACGCTATACACAGTATACACCATAATCTACATGCTTTACCTGGTGCACTATGCACCACAGACTATATACTATACAACATACCATATACACTAAACTCAATGCATGACAATGCTACACTTTATACACTATGTACTATACACCACACACACATATATATACATAAATCAGATATTATAGGAATCTTACCTTGTCCGCTGGAATGATTGGCAGCTCTCTTGGCCTATGGAAAAGCTTCATTGCTGTCCATATGGGCAGGATCAGGAAAAGGAGGTTAAGCCAAAATACTGGATAAATGCTCTTAGCATGTTTACCTGCAGGAAAATAATTCAAGTGATTGCAGCTCTATTTTACTGAAATTACACAGCAATGTCACTATAGACCAGAAACAGCTCAGTTGTCTGACCTATGATGATGCTTGGAATAAAGACGATCTGAGTGGCTACCATGGAGCCGGCCCAGAAAAGAGCCAAATTCCGATATGGCTTCCTATTGAGAAAGTGATGGAAATGTTTATAGCTTATAGTTGCCATGGAGATGCTAAACAGTGCAATGAAAATATTTACCGAGCTTCGATAGCATACAGCAGCAACATTCGTTTTTAATGGAGGTGCAGTACTCACCCTTTCCACATGCGGCGGATGGTGGCGAGGAGCAAAACAAAGTGCACCCCTCCGTTCCAGTAGTTCTTCATGATGCAGTGTGCCGTGTTTAAATACGGTTCACCCTGTTCCAGAAGAAGGGAGTGTTTAAACTGTGCTTTGGTTACAAATTTTATAGCACGGTGGCGCACTGGTTGGCACGTCTGCCTCATAGCAAGAAGGTCCCGGGTTCAATTCCCGGGCTCGGGCGCTTTGGTGTGGAGTTCGCTTGTACTCCCCGTGCTTGCGTGGGTCTCCTCCGTGTTCTCCAGTTTCCTCCCACAGTCCAAAAACATGCACAGTAGACTGATTGGCTGTTCCAAATCGCCCCTAGGTGTGAATGTGAGTGTGAACAGTTGTGTGTGTGATGGCCCTGCGTTGGCCTGGCGAGCTGTCCAGGGTGTACCCCGCCCTCGCCCAGAGTCGACTGAGATGTGCGCCAGCCTCTCCGTGATCCGAATTAGGATGAAGTGCCTTGGAAAATGAGTGAATGTGTGTGTGTGTGTGATATATATATATATATATATATATATATATATATATA
>JAQMYF010000008.1:5869570-5872070 GCA_030014195.1 Neosilurus mollespiculum
GTGTGTGTGTGTGTGTGTGTGTGATATATATATATATATATATATATATATATATATATATATATATATATATAAAAACAGGCATTTGCAGTGATCATCCATCCATCCATTTACTGAATAACTTAATCCTACTTGGGTTGCAGGGAGGCTGGAGCCTATTTCAGCCAACTCTAGATGTAGGCAGGGTGCCCCCTGGACAGTTTGCCAGTCCATTACAGGGCCAGCACACACACACAACCATTCACACTCACACACACCTAGGGGCAATTTGGAACAGTCAGTTAGCCTAATTTACATGTCTGTGAACTGTGGGAGGAAACCGGAGTTCCCAGAGGAAAAGCATGGGGAGAACATGCAAACTCCACACGGCAATGCCCGAGCCCGGGATTCGAGCCCAGGACCTTCTTGCTGTAAGGCGGATGTGCTAACCACAATCCCACCAACCCGCGGAAAATGCTAGCTATATATATATATATATATATACATGTGTGTGTGTGTGTGTTTTACATTAACCTTATTAATGTAGAAATCTATAAAGCCTTTGATGTGTCCATCCAGCTCAAGAGCGCACGTGAGGTCAATGATGGAGGTGAAAGAAAACACAACGAAGACTGAAACAAAGACAAAACATACTGTATCAAGAAAAAAAAAGGGATCACAGTTATCCCCCCGGCTCTGTGTTCCTTTCTTGGCCTCCCTCTCCATCAGCCCATGCTCCCCTTTACAGTGTTCTCTCCACCCTTTCCATCACTCTTACGCTTTCCTTTCCATCCAGCTATTGATTTCTCCCGGACTGTGAGTTTATGATTGCCCGTGGCTATGTAGGTGAAGCTGGATCTCTATCACTGACAAACAGACCTGCCTTTCCTTTGGCGCCCAGTGCTGAAAAGGGCATCTCCTGATGGTTAAGAATAGCCACATCAACCCTAGCAGCAGGGTGAGGGTGGAGGCATTGGGCTGAAAATTAGGAGTGACAGGAAAACCGAGCGAGGGAGGAGAAAACCCGAGGGAACTGTGAGGCCCAGCTGCTGATTGATTGCTGTGTTGGTTTAGAGCCGAGTTTTCTTCAATGTAGCTTACTCAGGGATTAAGGCCAGGCTTAAAAATCTTTCTCTGATTTTTAAAAAGCTCTTCCACCGTACATACTAAAACCTTTCGGTATTAACTGAGCAGAAATACCATGTAAACTGTTAACGTTACAGTTCTGTATTCATCAGTCTTACCGTAGAACAGGACGTCTACAGATTTTTCGTTTCGCACAGACAGATATGCTACGAAGAAAACCGCAGCAAGAATTGCGACCTCAGCCAGCAGTATAACCGGCGGCCTGGAGGAAAACAAAGAGTACAGGTAGCATTAAAGCCCAGAAACATATAACTTTACAGCTATTTTAAGGCCTGACACAAGATTTCCTTTCAAGTGCGGGAAAAACTTTAATACGCTATGATTACAGTCACCTATTAGGGTCGCGGGAAGGCTAGAGTCTATCTCAGCCGACACTGGGTGAAGGGCGGGGGACACCCTGCACAGCTCGCCAGACCATTGTAATTACTATTTACACTCACACTCACACATAGGGCCAGGAGGAAACCAGAGTACCCTGAGGAAACCCACGTAGGCACAAGGAGAACATGCAAACTCCACACCCTCGCCGAGCCCAGGACTTGAACCCAGGACCTTCTTGCTGTGAGGTGGACATGCTAACCACTATGCCGCCGTGCCGCCTATAATCGATCATTTATTTATTATTTTCTCATCAGGCTTTAGATTAGAAAATTAATAACTGCCTATAAAATAAAGCATGATTGCATGACAGGGCCGCTGGGCGGAGGTGGGGTGCAGCCTGAACAGCTCGCCAGACCATCGCAGGGCAACACACACACAACCGTTCAACCTGAAATCCACACTTAGGGGCGATTAGGAGCAGCCTAATGTTAGCCTGATGTGCATGCCTTTGGAATGTGTGAGGAAACTGGAGTATCCAGAGCAAACCCACCTAAGAACAGGAAGAACATGCAAACTCCACACAGCCCGGGACTCGAACCCTTGCTGTGAGGCGGAAGTGCTAGCCACTACACCGCCAGCTGCTTCTATTAATAATAATTATGGCTCTTATATGGTTTTAATATTTATTGATGATCATTTCATGTCACCAGTCTTTTATTACAAATCACTGACACTGGAGGCCACTTCCATAAGAATTAAACAACCGTCTCCTTACAGAAAACTTCACCCTAATGTACTGGACGGTTAGATATCATGCTAAGCACTGACTCTGACATACAAGTGCAAATATGTTTGTTTCTATGGAAAGAATAATGGATTAAAATAAGGGCTGCTTTTATCAAAAAGGAATCACCACCTACTGACCAATCACATTTGAGGAGACAATGCATCAAAAAACTTTGTTAAACTTACGTTTGTAAAGCAGGAATGTTGTTTGCTGTGTAAAGTAAAAGCGGTGCTGTCAGAGATAAAATCAAAGTTAGGAACTCCTTTG
>JAQMYF010000008.1:5877070-5885390 GCA_030014195.1 Neosilurus mollespiculum
TGTCATATTAATGTTTTGCTTCGAATATGTTACTGTTTCTATAATAACTAAATGTACAGGAGCTGGTTTGTAATGTATGTGGACACTCCGGAAAAGCAGATTTTACTTGTTTGCTTTTGCTTGCTGATATTTATAAGCCTTCTGTAATAGGAAGTGTATTTAATACTTATGGAAGGAGTCCTTAGAGGCAGCAGTTTGTTAAAATTAAAAATAAAGATAATGCTGTAAGTGTTTCTTAACTTGGTAAAATCCCTAAGAGAAGGAGCTATTTATAGTTCGTGTAATGTAATTCAGAAAATTACAGAAACTAACTTTACAGACAGCCCATAATATTTAATACATCTTTAAATGGTTAAAAAGTGTGACGTATCGATTTATTTATTTATTTATTTATTTTACGAAATTCTCATTGCTGTTGATTATTTGGAGTAAAGCACTGTGGGTTTGCACCACTTCTTTAAGGACTTTTTTCTATAACAGTTGGTGTTGTGCCAGTGACTAAGGTGATTAACCTGGCGTTGTTGTCAGAGATGCAGTATGAAATCCCAGCATTCCTGCTATGTTATGAGCTCCAGATGCTGCATGTACGAAACTTCATTTTGGACTCAAATGACGCAAAAAAAAAAAAAACAACAATGTGTATGATGAGTCTATTATGACTGTCTTCCTTTTCGTTATTCCTCGGTTCCTCTCTGTCTTCTCCCTGTTAAATTTCGACCTCCATTCAGCATAAAAGGCAGTCAACACTGGCAGCACTGCTGGGCTCGTCATGGTAACCTTAAGAGGCACTTTTCTCACTTCGTGTGTCGTTATTTTGTACGCCATTTAGCATTTAAGCTGTAAACGTACATGGATCCGAGTGTTTGTGTGTTTGATGCATTGTTCAGTCAGAGGTAAGTTTGTAGTTTTCTGAGGTAGTATGGCTTTTCATCTTTTGCACCACATGAGGTGTTATTATTGTTTTTTTGTTTTGTCTTGTTTTTTTTTTCCAATTCCCTTACTGAGTCCTGTGAAAAATGTGATGTTTGTTTCCTTTTCGCCTCCAGAGTCAGCTGTTTTCCTCTAACCCGTGGTCAATTTCCCAGCCGCCTCTGTACAACCAGTACAGCTATCCTATGCAACAATCCGAGAGGTGAGTGACTGATCATTTTCTCTCCGTCTGTCCTAGTCTCAGATCCGGAAACAGATGTTAAGATGCTACCTTTATTTCACGTAGCCCGGAGATTTAAAATAATAATAATAATAATAATATTAATTAGAATAAAATATCATGTTAAAGTATAAGATGTTGATTATATTCAGAACCACGATGTTGTTCTAGTTGCTTGAGGAAATCCAAATTCAAGTTCTGGTGGAATAACAATGCAGTTCATGGAGTTCAACCTTGGTTACTGAGCGTGCTCAGACCTGCAAATAATTGCACACCTCTGTCTGATATGGATCTTTTGTTCCGGACTGGAGGAGATGGCTGCTCGTTTTCTTTTGAGACATTTCTGGGACTTATCTCCATTTTGCATGGGCTCATAAGAATTAAATACGTCACTGTTTACCCAGCGACACGGTTTCTTTCTTGTTCAGTTAACAGGCTCTTCTCTGTGAGGTGTTTCTTCTGCAGCAAAGAAATCAACTGAATATCTTTGATATTGTGTTCATCACATTTGTGAGGCCCATTACGTCTGAGCCAGTTCTGAACTTTTCCTGTCATGATGTGATGTTTTCATGCTGTATAATAATAATAATAATAATAATAATAATAATAATAGGAAATGATATTTAGGTTAATGTGATTTAATAATGTTCTCCCTGTGCTTATGGGGGTTTCCTAATTGGCTGTTCTAAATTGCCAGCGAGCTGTTCAGGGTGTACCCCCCTTTAGCCAGTGTCGGCTGAGATAGGCTCCAGCCTCCCAGTAACCCTAATAGGATTAAGAGGTTCGGCAAATGAATGAGTGAATGATTAGAGGCAATCAGTCATGAAATGAAAAATATTTCGATTCAATGGGTGCCATGGTGGCGCTTTGGTTAGCACGTCCGCCTCACAGCGAGAATGTCTGGGTCGTGCGCTCCCTGTGCTTGCGTGGGTTTCCTCTGGGTACTCCGGTTTCCTCCCACAGACCAAAACCATGCTCAGTAGGCTAATAGGCTGTTCCAAATTGTCCTTAGGTGTGAGTGTGAATGGTTGTGTGTGTGAGTGTTGGCCCTGCGGTGACCTGGCGAGCTACCCTAACCTCGCCCAGAGTCGGCCGAGATGGGTGCCAGCCTTCCTGCAGCCCAAATTAGGATTAAGATGTTTAGAAAATGAATGAATGAAATTCAATTCAATTGATAAATTGTTTGAAGTGGATTCCCTGAGTGTGTGTGTTTTTTTTTTTTTTTTTTTTTTTTTTTTTAAATAATAACTGGTTGCCTTAACGTGTCCACGTCAGCTTTCTTTTTTTTAGTTAACTCAGTGCGTGTTTTCCTAGAAGGCCTTTACTATATGTAGAAAGCAGATTGATATCAGATGGGTGTGTGGTGTTATATGTGGTACCACACAAGTACACTGCGCGGACCTAAAGAATTTTGCGTACGTACTTCACCTTGGTAAGCGCGTGCTGCGATCGACTAAGACGTGGTTTGATGTGTTCAGAGCTTGTGCAAGGTTAAGATGCCCGATTGCTTTTATTTGGACATGTAAGTACAGTCTGTGGATTGTTTCTTGGTTTTGGTTTAATGTCATGATGTCCATTTGTTTCTCCTTCAGGCCGTTTCAGGTCAACCCTGTGGGCGAGCTCAACTCATTTTCCGACGTGGATTTCTCTCACCTCACATCAGGAAGAAATGAAGACTTTGAACCAGTAAGTTCCAGTCTGATCTCGGTCAGTCATCCCTTTTTCTCTGATCGCCTGAAAGCGCCTGCCTTTCGCCTGATTGCTCTAGAGTGGCCGATTTTATACAAATTTTTTAACAATGAGGTATTTTTAGTGGGATTACTCAAGATCAACTACCTCCAGTCCAATCACACACGTGCGTTCTTCTGCTTTGATCTTTTAATATGGACACTTTCAGCTTGATGGCTCAAGAGTGCCCACGTTTTAGTCTGATTGTACACAAGCCACCATCTTAAACGCAATCCGGTTGCTTCAACGTGACTGCTTTTACTAACGCTGCTCAATTCCCATGCAATCGCTTGAGGTTGGGTGGCTTGTAACTGCAACTAGTATGACTTCCACTTTCATTTTCCTTTTGAGTTGACGTGTTCTTGTTTTGAGTAATACACAGAGTAAAATGACTGCTTTTTAGCCTTGGGCTTGCCCTGTAGTACTTCATACCTCTTATAGAAACTCAGAAGAGGAAAACGAGTGTGTAAAATATTCCAACCACAATGAAATTTTATTCAATATTAATGTAATATAAACTGCATATTGTACTGCATCTTAAGAATGGGACTGTCTGAAGTTTTTGTAGTTCTCGCCCAACTTCACATTCAGTCTTCATATGTAAAACCTCTGTCTAGCTAGCTAGCTATTTTAGGCAAATTAGTGGATTTTAGAAAGGCCTAGACCGCAGGTGTCAAAATCGAGGACCGTGGGTCATGTCTGGCCTGCCAGCTAACTTTTTTGCCTGTAAGTGCTTTGAAGGTATATGATTAATGTACATCCTTCGCATCAACCGTTACCATGAAACGTAACTAGGTGTCATGGTTTTGACAAGATTGTCCGGCCCTTGATGACCTCGAAAGTTAGTGATGTGGCCCTCCTTAAAAATGAGTTTAACACCCCTGAGCTAAACAGACTTTTGTATGATTTCCAGTTACTGGAACTGGAACTAATTCATAAAGGCTTTCCTCTACAACAATCAGTGTGGTGATTTCACAAAATAAGCTGCTTGTTCCATTGAAAGAGCTTTTGGGGAAATCACGAGGCATGACTGTTAGTTTCCAGCACTGGTCATCACTGCAAGGCTGATAAAAAAGATAACAGTGAGGATTAAACCTCCAGTTTACCAAAGTATTGTTACTGGTATTTAAGCATGTTAGCAATATAAGCAGCTATGACTCATCAAATAAGATGCACTGTGACTGTCCCTGAGTCCAAAACCCTGTTTGGCAAAGCACACAAAAGATTTAGGCACTGCCTAAAAGCGGAGCTCTGAAAAAAAGTAACTTCTCCTGATCCAAGGTTCCAATGTGAATTCGAATGATGCCATCGATGACGTAATGTCATTTAACCATCACAGTATAAACGCCCCTCCCCAAAGTTTTGACATGATATTTCATCTCTAATGGAAACCCAATATCACCACAGGGACGCGAGATGCCATTCCGCTGGATGGGTTTACTTCTGTATGCACGTTATGCGTGCCAGAAACGTCATGTGCTTCCTCAATGTGATTGGGTTAAAAGACTTTCTATTCAAGAAGCGAATGCCCTCCTCCAGGCTGATCTGTTGGCGGTGGCTGTCAGAAGCTCTGGCCATCCATTCTTTCAGTTTTTCAAACCATCTCTTGCATTGCTGTCCCTGCCTCCTTCCACCCTCAACTGTGGATTTTGCACAAAGGGCTAGCAGAGGCAGTCATGCCGAGCGATATGGCCGAACCCTTCCGTCTTACATTGCTTGACAGTGGCGAGGAGAGGTTCCTGTGGGCCCACAACACTGCCTGAATGCCTCAATTCTTCTCTCGGTGCTGGCGACAGTGTCCTTGTCTCACAACCGTACAGGAGAATGGAAATGACCAGTGACTTGTAGAGCTTGAACTTTGTCTGGAAGCTGGTGTTGCTCTTCCACACCCTGTTTAGTCTGGACGTCGCATGTGGCTGTGGCGATCCGCATGCAGATTTCTGTGTCGCGTGGGCCATGTTTTGACAGTGTTGCTCCCAAATACTTGTAACGGGACACTTTATTTAAAAAACTAAGATACCTACTGCATATGGCACAAAGAATTGTGTTTATATAGTGAAAAAAAAAAAGTGCGTTGTATTTTGTGGCTCAGACATTCATTCCCATTACGACAGTTATATACCGGCATGCGATATATCGCCACAGAGTTCCCGGGTGTACACGTATGTATGGACGCAATGTTCGCAACACAAAATCAGGTTGATCTCTACTGCTTTCTCTTAAGTATGGTTCGCCCCCAGAACTCTGCTATTAAACGGGCTTTCATAGATATCAGTGCCATTCTCATTAAAAAAATTAAATATATTCTATGTCCACTGTGATGAAAACCATCATCCTGTCTGTAAGCCCTACGTGGTTCATTTGTAGGAATGAATCATCGTTTTTTTTGACCAAGGTGTAATTAAGGTGCAGTTTACTTATGATTCAAGGTTACCGGTACAATTCTGTAGATCAGTGGCAACAAATCCTAAACTCGTGTCTCCATCGAAACTGCTTTCAAAGTCTTTTTTTCTAGGAGCTGCCAGTTCACCAGATGTTCTTCTAGAGTGTGTGCGTGCGTGCGTGCGCGCGCGCCCGCACAAATATCTATCTATTTATTTATTTATTTATTTAATCGCTGTGGCTGCTTCCTAGTAAAATTAGAGTTTTTATTTCCAGTAACTTCAACCTGAGTGTCATTTCCTGAAATGAGACCACCACACCCTCTGTCTCTCTCACATGTACACACACATGCACCCACAGACACAGAGATATTTATCTGTGCCCTGTGGTGTGATTGTGAAATTCTTACCTGTAGTACAGGTTTTATGAGACCGGGCTGAAATGCACTGGGTATCAGATGGACGGGTTTTGAGAGTACAGACGTGTAAAAGATTGTCCTGGCTGGTCAGAGCTCCTGTGGGTTAGTGGAAGTTACCAGATTTCTTGATTATTTGATGGGGGGTTTTTTTGTACCTACTCTGTTTATGTTGTTTTGTTGTGTTATTTCTGCTTTTTAGTTAATTTCTCTTAAAGCTATGAGTCATGTCAGGGCTATACTTATGGAACAGATACTTTCCTGAGGTTGGACATCCGCTGTCAAAGGTACCAGTGCTTAGTTGATGCGTACGGCTTGCTGAAATGAGTTTTAATAACAGCCGTGTGCTGACAGTGGCACTAAAGAATCGCTTTTAATTGCTCTTCAGAGTCAAGTGGTTAATAATGGTATGCTGTATGGCTGTTAGAACATCACAGTTTCTCCATGTGTATTGTGTAAGTTTTTAAGTACATATTAAACAGAATTTTTTTCCTTTTTATCCACACAAATTCCTTACACCATTAGCTTTTCCACCTCTGACTCCATTAAAAAGAATTCTAAGTGATCCTTTACCAGGTGCCGTTTCTCCATGCGAGGGACGAGCGCACTTGAATCCATCGGCTACGTAAGCCGCCGGATTGTCAACATGACGTTGCTACCTCGCTACCTTCCAGCCGCTCCTGCAGGTTCTGAACTTTATCTTACAAAAGGCTTCTGAAATCCCCACAAGAATTCATCATTGTGTGTACTTGTGTGTTTGTAGACAAACAATGGTTTGTCTAGAAAAATGTCACTTTAAGATGGCACTAGTAGGAAGTGTTGTTTTGTATTCTGGTTTTACCCGTCTTCATTATTTTGTCTAGTTCTGCTAATCAGATTTAAGTGACATTAATAAAGATGTCAGGACTTTCTGCTTTTAGGTCGTTAGTTAATGCTGGGTTGTTGTTTTTTCCAGAGAACAGTGCTGGGAGTTTTGGTCTCCCTTTCATTCCCTTCTGTTTGTTTTAAAATTGGTCAGGAAAGTACCTTTTACAGAACTCTAGATTTATCTTTAAAAAAAAATAAAATAAAAAATGTAAAAAGTCTGCTGGGCATTTTACACCTGGGTGTAGTAGCTCATCAGAGCTGGAGCTTATTCCCAGTTTCCGTAGCGTGAAGCGATTCAGAGTTCAACTCCTCCTGGATGCATGGGACACCAGTCCATCGCAGGTTACCTTCCCTGGTACCCATTTATACTGCTGGCTGGAATGAGGCTCACTTGGGGTTAAAACCTTGTCCTGGGGCTCTAACGGGGATTTGAACTCGGGGTCTTTTGATGATGAGCCCAGCACCCTAACCACTACACCGGTGGCCCCACAGGTTGCAGATTTAGGTGATGTTGGTGACTAGCTAGCTAACCAGAAGAGACAAAATAAAGGAGAAACTTTAAAAGACTCAAAGAGGGGTAACATCTGATGGCGACATTATAAGCCATACAGAGGTAGAAGAGAAGTTAGAATGTGTTTACATGATGAGGAGGAAGAGAAGAGTGAGCGAGATTCTTGAGATGAGCACAGGACGGTCTGTATGACTGCAGCAGCAGGTGAGATTATTCACCGAAGCCAGGGTGAGATTTGTCATGCGCATCACCTGTGCTATTTATTTATTTTTTGCTTCAATGCGGTGCAGGGGACTAGGTACAACCACCTCTGTGTATTTTGATTAAAAAAAAAAAAAAGTCGACATTCAAATGCAAAATATAAAGTGTTTAAAATATTTTTTAAATATTTCAAGTAAAGCAGGTGCATCCTGTCTGACATGATGTTTCCATGCAAATGATTCCTGAACTGAGAATGACATAAGAAGTCTCATTCCTGTCATCGTTTACACATTAGTTATTACTTTTTGAGGACCGTGTGGTGGCTGTCCCTCCACCCTTTCAATTCATGTACTTCTGTTAGTATTCTTCCTTGTAGTACACTATGCGTAGTGTGTGAACTTCGGCAGGGTAGTGCCATCTCAGATCGAATTCAGAAAGTTGTTACTGGCACAAGAGATCAGCAATGTTTGACCACAGCTGTTGCATCACCTGCCAAAATTGAGGTTTTTTTTAATTAATCACCTCTCATTCCACTTGTTTGCATAGATTTTTCACCCCGTGTGGAAAAACCACCGTCGGCGTTGATGTCATGCACTCGTTCAACTGCCTGAAAATAGCGTGATGATTCCTCATCTCCTTTTACGTAGGGCACGCAGCACTGAGTACACCATCCTGGTACTTGCGGTACGCTACCATACATGTTGTGATACTTCTCAGTAGGGGTGCCGGAAAAAAATCGATTCACGTATGAATGGCGATTCCTATTTATTAGCATTCTAAATCGATCCAAATGTTCAAGAATCGATTTTTAAGAACACCTTTTTTCGAGCATTTCCAACCTTACTTACCGTTTGTCCAGACACGGCCTCCGTCGTGAATTGTTCCAGTGAGTGGCAGGTACAAAACCAGCTTTTAGCCTAGCTTTGACATGGATGAGAAAAAATAAATATACAGCCTGCGCCGTCTTCGCTGAAGGCAAATTCTTGCGTTTCGGATTTTACAATTTCCGGGTAAGAAGGAGCTTGACATGACATATGCGGTGTGCAAAATAAAAGTCAAGTATTTC
>JAQMYF010000008.1:5898330-5911020 GCA_030014195.1 Neosilurus mollespiculum
CTCTCTCTCTCTCTCTCTCTCTCTCTCTCTCTCTCTCTCTCTCTCTCTTTCTCTCTCTCTCTCTCTCTCTCTCTCTCCCTCGCACACTTTGTCTAGCCCTCTGAAAACAATCCGGCACCACCAGAGGAGGAAGAGGAGGCAGATGAGGAAGAGACAGTAGAACTCGGTCATGTTGACACCTACGCCGAATACAGGCCATCCAAATGTATGAACACTGTATTCTCGTAAAGCTCGATGTACATGTTGAATGCTTGATGATGAGCTCTGACTGTCTTTGTTTTGAAGCTGATATAATTGCATCAACAGATGACAACACTTAGAGTCGAGTCATAGCAAATGTGGGATGGATGTATTGTTTGATGATTATAGGCACTTTTTTTTCCTAAAGTAGTTTTTCTCTATATGTCTGCAGCTACTATAGGAATTTCTCATCCAGACATTGTAGTAGAGACCAGCACTCTCTCCAGTGTCCCTCCTCCAGACATCACCTACAAACTCTCCATCCCAGAAACCACTATCCAGAAAGGCCTGCTCTCAGCCCTGCAGCTTGAAGCCATCATCTATGCCTGCCAGGTACACTGGTCAACCACACTCAAATGTTGGTCATTTTGTGTGTAATTATAATAAATTGGAGAGTTCAGTCTTCTACCTGTTTGGGCCAATTCGTTCCACCAGACTTGCATATCTACCATCCTCGTTTTTTACATTCAACATCATTTATCTATTTATTTATTCATTAGCTGCATGTTATCCTTCACATATAGCTGATGACGAGCCTGATTACATACTGTACTTACAGTAGTGTGCAGTGTAGATTATACACCACCACTTTTGTCTAAAAGGGCTCCTAATTAAAAGAAATAAAAAATTACTTCTCTATAATTTTTTGGTGAAAAAGTATTGAACAATTCTACTGTATGCAATGAGAACCAACAAAATCATTCCGACAAGGATATGGAGATAAACGTATGGCTAATAAACAAAAACACTGAAAATACCAATTTTTCCGAAAAATGTAAAGGTGTCACAGATTTTATTTTTTTTTGAGTTTTGCACATGTATATATCTACTATGACAAAACCTAAGCGAAAGAACATGTATCTACTGGGATGTAGTAATGATGTCACAGACATTTATATTGGCTATGTGAAGACCACTCTGTTATTGTTGCTGAACGGACTACGCTGAAGCCTGGGCAACCTGTGAGATTTAAGACGCTACTCATTGCAAGCTGTCTCTCTTCATGTCATTCTACCCACCTCCACTCAATCTATATCTACATTTATTGGCTCATTTGTAATAAATCGTTAAACCAAGTTCCTATGCCTGACCTGGGTTGGTCCGAATACCTCAGGGCAGTCCGTCACAGTCAAAATAATAACATTTTCGACACCTTTCCGTTTTTCTGAAAAATTATTTTCCTTATTTTTGTTTATTGGCCAAACTTTTACTTCAATATACTTGTTGGAACTATTTTTTTGGTTTTCATAGCTTATAATATCAGCAAAAAATTATAGAGAAGTAATTTTTTACTTCTTTTTATTAGGAGCCCTTTTAGACAACAGTGGTGGTGTATAATTTTCACTGCACTCTGTGTGTTCTAGTATTCACTCCTTGTCTAATACCATTCTCATGTTTGAGGGTCGGTGACTATTCTCATAGAGTTCTCTTAGCATATTTATTTATGGGGTAGGTTGCCAGGCCTTTTCCCTAACCCTCCATAGCATATCCAGGCTCAACTTTGCTTGGCTTTCGAGATCTGATGGGATCGGGTTTGTACAGGGGACTAAAGGGTTATTCACTCCTACCAGCCTTTGTAGTTTTTGTCTCATTCTGTTTTGTTAGCTTGTTGCCTGTTTGCATACTCACTCTCTCACACTATAATTATCAGGGATGTCCTTTTTGCCCAAGGTTAATATTTTAATCCCTGAATTTATATTGTTTGACCCCAGGGTTCCTGAACATTTTCACTTTAAAACCCAAAAGGGAAATTTACATAAGACAAATGTTATGATTTTCTGTAACATCAACATTAATAAACTCTTAAACCATCCAAAAAATGTTAAACTAGAAGCACTCAGAGAGCATAAACCTCCACCAAGGATGGACGGTCTCTCTCCTGTTTAACCTCCTTGGTGGAGGTAAACGAAAAACAAATAATTTGTTCATTAGTCATTCATTGTGTTATGTGATTTTACTCAAAATAAAAATAGGTCCAGAGTTTGGGAACGCTTGATTTGGCCAAAACAATTAGATATTTATGAGAGAGACCACTGCATGCACAGCACAGTGTCGGTACAAAATCCCGGGCTCAGGTGTTTCTGGGTGGACTTGCATGTTTTCCCCGTGCTTGTATGAGTTTCTTCCGGATGCCTCGGTTTCCTCCCACAGTCCAAAGACATGCATGTTACATTAATTGGCTGTTTCAAGCTACCCCTTGTCTGAGTGTGGTTGTAAATGGTTGTGTGGGGTGTGACCCGCTCTCACCCAGTGTCGGCTAAGATAGGCTTCAGCCTCCCTGTGACCCTGTGTAGGATTAAGTGTGGCATATTAGAGAGAGACGGGTTGATTTGCAATGTAACTGTGAGTTACATTGTCTTATTTTAACAGCCTTTTGGCGTCTTGCACTTGTACTCGTTTTTCAATTCATTAGATGATGACGCTATTTATTTATTTGTTTATTTATTTATTTTAATAAGTCAGCTTGTGTTGCAGAAAATGTCAGGACTTTCCTGTGCATTCATTAATGTTTTGTTTTGTTGACCCTTCAGCAACACGAGGTTATCCTGCAGAACGGCCAGAGGGCAGGTTTTCTGATTGGGGACGGAGCTGGTGTGGGGAAGGGTCGTACCATAGCTGGCATTATATTGGAGAACTTCTTGAAAGGAAGGAAACGAGCCCTGTGGTAAGGCTTTTTCAACGATCTGGGTGTTTTCACTGGAGATCCTTTATATTTTAATTAGCTATACTTGAAAGAAATATTTGTACTCAGTGCTATTAAATTTGATAATCAGCTGCCACTAAATTTATACATGAGTAACTTAACTTTATACATGAGAAATAACTTTTTGTCTCTGTTGGCGTTAAACGTGTTTTCTCTGTTTTTTGGGGTTTTTTTTTCCAGGTTCAGTGTGTCTAACGATCTGAAGTATGATGCAGAAAGAGACCTCAAGGACATCGACGCCCCGAATATTCATGTGTTTGCTTTAAATAAGGTATTTCCTATTAAATAAGGTATTTTCCCATCTAGTTCATTGTTACTGTTCTGTACTATAGTGTATTAGGACCTTAATGTTAGAAATAAAGTTTAAAGTAAATATTTCAGGTGCCCTTTGAAATGTCTCTGATGTGACGTTGTCTTGTCAGATTAAGTATGGAGACACAGCTACCTCAGAGGGCGTCCTGTTTGCCACGTACTCAGCGCTGATCGGGGAGAGTCAGGCAGGGGGACAGCACCGCACCCGACTCAAACAGATATTGGATTGGTGTAAACCTGGCTTTGATGGAGTCGTATCCTTTACTTTAGTCCTTCTGGGTAGTTATCCAGGAGTTCTAGTTAGAGAAAAGGTGTTATCCAAATCTATAAGTGTAAATATTTTGCCGACACCCTTATCCAGAGTGACTTTCATTATTATCGTCTCATTTATAGAGCTGAGCAGGTTAAGGGCCCAAGGAATGGACCACCAACTTTTTGATCAGTAACCCAGAGGCTTAATCACTTGGCCACCACTGTCTAAAACAACCATATCAAAAGAAAAAGAGAGAGAGAGGGCAAGGAAATAATTAGTCTTAACTTCCATCCAGGTGATTGTTGCTATTGGTAACCATGAATACACCACTTCTGGTGATATAATGAAATATGGGCTGTTAGTATTTGAGGAGTGTTGTACCAGTTAATTTAATCCTGATTGTATTTAAGCTCGGTATATTTTTTCCCTAATACTGAAACCCTCTCAGATTGTGTTTGACGAATGCCATAAAGCTAAAAATGCAACATCCACGAAGATGGGCAAAGCTGTCCTGGACCTGCAGAACAAATTGCCCCGGGCAAGGGTGGTGTATGCTAGTGCCACAGGTTTGTACACTAATCCTTTGTTTGTTTGTACACACCCAACATGGCGATGAGTGTGAAATTTTATTGCTATTCATGACATTTAAAACATTACAAACATCGTGTCCCTATTTCCAAACAAAAGAAGTCACAAAATAAATTCCCTCCCACCGGCAGGCTCTTCCTATCATATGGCAGAGACCAAGCAGAGAGATTGAACGCTTTAACATGTGCTTGTTCCATTACACATAAATCCAGCCAACTGCTGCTCCTGCTGCATCACAGGGCAGTGGAACACACAGGGAAATCTATATATGAGACACAGATGGCCATGATTGGCTGCTGCTGCTAGAAAATGCAATCCCTCCAACATGGGGAACATGACCAGATTTGTTTGCAGCCACTATGGCCATGACACCATTGGATTTTAAACTTGCTATCTCTCGATATTTGGGGTGTGTGTGTGTGTGCGTGCGTGCATGCTTGCTTTCCTGTTCAACTTGGAATTTCTATTTTTTTTTATTTTTTTTTTAAAGCTGTGGATTGTTTCTCGCATACCTCACCAAACCACAAACAAAACATGTATATTAATGGTTTTTACACATGAGCCAGGGGAACTCCTTCAGCCACTTGAATTTATGTGTCAGATATAATGCTAGTATTATGTGCTTTTTATATGATGAGTAACCTTGATTCTAGATTCAAGACATGACTTCCCGCTCTGTCTCTTCTTGCGTCTGGTCCAGGGAAATAACACTTTATTGTATCGTTCATACAAGCACAGAATCCAGACATACTAATCCTACCTGGCCAGCTCTTTGTCTCTGTTCTACCTTTTGCTTTCTCTTGTTCTGTAGGTGCCTCTGAGCCAAAGAACATGATCTATATGAGCCGATTGGGGATTTGGGGTCAGGGAACACCCTTCAGGGCATTCGAGGACTTCCTACATGTCATTGAGAAGAGGTTAGTCTGAGTGCAGTTGGAAAAATCACCTTACCCTGGAACATGTGAAGATATTCATTAGGCGGTTACTCAGAGGAAGCTCTTTGCTGAAAATTCAAATGCATGTGTATGCTATGGCAAACGAGGAGCCACTATTCTAATTTCCGCAGCAGCCAACAGCTTTGACTGCTTTTCTATTCACAGGGGTGTCGGCGCCATGGAGATAGTTGCCATGGATATGAAAGTCAGCGGCATGTACATAGCTCGGCAGCTCAGCTTTGCTGGCGTGTCGTTCCGGATCGAGGAAATCGCACTGGATGAAGAGTTCAAGGTGGTCTACAACAAGGCAGCTCGACTGGTAAGAGGCTGCAGGCTGTGAACACGATCGTGCGGCAGGAACAACAAGCTCACACACTGTGATGGGTTTATTAGGTGTACCTACCTCTTACCATCAACCTTGGCTCATTTCACTCACTCATTTATTTGCCCAACTGCTTACTCCTACTAGGGTCACAGGGAGGCTGGTGCCTATCTCAGGCGGGTTACACCCTGAACAGCTCACCAGACCATCGCAAGACAACACACAAAAGCATTCACGATCACTTGCACACCTAGGCAATTTGGAACAGCTTGTTAGCCTTATATGTATGTCTTTGGACCTTGGGAGGAAACCCACACAAGCATGGGGAGAACATTTAAACTCCACACAGAAGCGCTCTTGCTGAGCCCGGGAACCAAACCCAGGACTGTGAGGCGGAAGTGCTCACCACTACACTATCATCCCGCCCTTGGCTCATTTGTACTGTATATAGATGTACAATTACAGAATCTACAGTCTCTTGTTGTCATGCATGGTTTTTCTAACCCATCCATCAGGATAAACCAGGATCTCACTGCTGCCCATGATTGTGTGCGGCATTCTTATGAGCGTTGCACACATAACAGTGATCGGGTGGCATGAACTTCAGAACTCTACTGATTTACAATAGCCTATAATAATCCCAAGCAAAGTCTGTTTGTTGCCTGCTATAACAGAATTTCTCAGACTTTCCTAATATGGATGATTACCAAAGAGTCAAACCGTCTCTGAGTTAGCGTTTTGACATTACTAAGTGTTCGATAACTCTTCATTGTCTGAAATACACCTCGTTGCTATAACTATTTTGTTTGTAATACTCTTATTTCTATACTCATGAGATTACAATTCCTCTAATAAAACTGTCTGGACAGTGAAATACCAGTTCTGGCCCTGTGTTTAATATAACCTCTGTCTGTCCCCAGTGGGCTGAAGCGCTGGAGTTGTTCACCAAGGCAGCAGATATGCTTGGACTGGTCTCTCGTAAGTCCCTCTGGGGCCAGTTTTGGTCCTCGCACCAGCGCTTCTTTAAATACCTCTGCATTGCCGCCAAAGTGCGCCGTCTGGTGGAGCTTGCTAAGGCTGAGATGAATCAAGGGAAGGTGAGACACAGTGTATAGCAGTGTATGATGATCCTGAACGTTTTTCCGAAATAAAAGTGATTGCAGAAGTAAAGGGCGTGTTTACTTCAAGCGTGAACGGATGAGTTGATATGATTGCTTTGGCGAGGTGCTGTGCAGGGAGGGTGAATTTGGGGTTGAGTGATTGAATTTGTTAGTTCAGTTTTCAGTGGGTTGATCTGATAACTCTGTCCTGTGTGTGTGTAGTGCATTGTGATTGGACTGCAGTCCACCGGTGAGGCCCGCACTCGTGAGGTTCTGGACGAGAATGATGGACATCTAGACCGATTCGTCTCTGCAGCTGAGTAAGTGTCTGGGGAACTCCGTCTGCAACCTAATCAAAGCTGCTTGTTCTTTCCATCTGACCCGACTCGTGCTTGACTCTCCACTTGCATTTGATTGAGGGATTTGATACTTCGTGTATTACTCATGATCCAGGGCTAGCAAGAACAGGAGGAAATGGCAGCTTTTCAAACTTTGAGTGCATTCTCTTAGGTGTATAAAGCTTAAGGGATTCTAAACACTGGTAGGTACAGATAAAAGAATTAAGTAACACCATATTCAACCAGCAAAGCGTAGGGGATACCATGTTATCAGGGGGTGTCCGCATCCGCCGCTCTAGCAGTGCCGGTTCATTATGGACTTATTTTATATTTGTCAAATGATTTCCATGGCACGCTCTTACAGCCTATCGAAACTGGGTCACCTTGGCCTATTTTTCAAGGTCACAGGGGTCAATTAACCAAAAATTCCTGTTAACACTCTAGAGGCCACAGTTGACCATGCAGGGGATGCACCTAGTGTTCTATTCAAGAACGCATTTCTGTTTTTTCTGAGATTTAGCATTTATTTAATGTATTTTGAAGGCCTTGTGAGTGTCAGCACTTTGTAGGCAGTCAAAGGTAAAAATGTTCACACACAGGAACATCTTTAAGGTGAAGGGCTTTGTGGTTTCTCAGTCACATAAAAAACAGCTGCTTTTTCTGTCGTCGTAACTTCGAGAGAAACTGGTGAGTGAAAACCTATATGACAGAAGTGATGGTTTGTGGATGTTCTGCAGAATTAAAGGAGTTCTCTTATGGCAAATGCACAGCTCACAGTGCTCCCTATGAACTTTTTGTAAATGAATGAAAAAATTTATAAAATAAATTAGCATTATAAAATAATTTAAATGTCATTCGAATGTTGTTTTTGTTAAAAAATTTGTTTCAAAAACAAAAGCTTGTCTTAGTAGACAGTATGAGATGTTAGCACGTGTCAGGTTTCGGCCAAAGAGGGAACAACCAATCAGCACTGTGATGCATAACAGCAAATTAGTATCACGATGCATACAGACACCAGATGGACCGATGGGCGTACATGCCATCCAGGATCAAGTCGAGGGTTTCTTATGTATGGTTCTCCAATCAACGTCTTAAGGGCTTCGCTGTCAGGATTTCGATTTTCTGTTCAGTGATTAAGACATCAAATGAGGCGTATGTAGCTTTACAAATATTCAAGTTTCACCCGGAGTTCATTTTATATTTATTAAGGTTTATAGTCGCTTATTTTGTTTCTAGATTGTAAACTCGATTATTTAGATTAACAGCGTAGCGGCTGTGACAGAGCCCCTTTAAGTGACAATAGTTTATATTGTGGTTTAGGTAGTGATCTTAGTCACACCACACTATCTGTTTGTCATATTAAAGGGCTATATTAAGCCTAAAGTCAAACTGAAATGGAATAAAATGAGTAACAGTGAACAGGACGATGACTTGTATGCCGATAATTCATTAATATCTAACAGCATCAGCTTTGGGGTAGTTCACCTGTCTGCTTAATATCATGGAAACTGAAATATTAAGCAAACTGTCTGTTGGGCTGTAAAAGATTGATGTCACTATAGGCTTAAACTATTAGGACACTTAAATGCTTGAAGTCACTCATTTGCTGAACCGCAAATCCTAACAGGGTTGCGGTGAGGCTGGTGTCTATCTCAGCCGATAGTGGGTGAAGGCAGGGTACACCCTGAACAGCTCGCCAACCAACAACACATACAACCATTCACACTCAACCAGGGTGAATTTGGGACCATGGGAGGGAACCAGAGCACTTAAAGCATGGGGAGAACATGCAAACTCAACACAGAAACGCATGAGGCTGGGACTTAAATGCTATCGGGAACAATTCCATGCTTGTAAATGAGGAAGCTGGAAGACTTGTAGTGCAATGTAATACTGAATTTGTAGTAAGATCTGAGTTTCTTGTGAAATTTCGACACGTTCTGTGAACGGGAATTTTCTATGAGTAAAAAAATTCAATAAGGGGGTAGTCAAGTAATCGTGGTTTAAAATGCATTGAAATTACGTACATGCCAAGTTATTGTGCAAAGAAAAAAAACAAAAACACAAAAAAAGCCCCAGCCTGTTACCATCACCATACATTGATCCTTTGGTTATGTGACGATATCATGGAACCTTGTCAAGAACAGGTAATTTTCTACCTAAATCTCATCCATTTATTAATTTTCTAAGCTATTTAACCCTAATTAGGTTTATGAGGAAGCTGGCGCCCATCTCAGCCGACTCTGGATGAAGGTGTGGTACACCCTGAACAGCTCCCCAGGCAATTTGAGGGCCAACACACACACCACCATTCACACTCACACCTAGGGACAATATGGAACAGCCAATTAGACTACTGTGCATGTTTTTGGACTGTTGGAGGAAACTGGAGTATCCTGAGGAAACCTGCACACGCACAGGGAGAACATGCATACTGGTTCGGGAATTTAACCCAGTACCTGCTTGCTGTTAGACTCGCATGATTGTACATTACCGCAGCCTCATTGTGTTATGAACTGATTTGTTTGTAAGTGGAGAGATTGTTGTATACAGATCCAAACTGTTGTATAAAAGGTTATTGTAAAAGAATAATGCTGAGATTGTTTGGGTTTTGTGCCTCCAGGGGTGTGTTCCAGTCTCTGGTTCAGAAGCACTTTCCATTAGAGAAACCGAAGAGAGAAAAGACTGCTGGAAATAAACGAAAACGTGAGTACGGTGACCGTAACTAAATATAAAAGTCTTACAATACTGAACCTTAGCCTTTTTTTTATTGTATTCAGAGATGTATGAAAAGGTTATATGGATCATGTCTGTCTGGGATCGTTTAGGAAAACCGAGAGGTCGGCCACCCAAATTCGCGAAGCATTGTGTGGAGGTAGGCGAAGTTATTAAGATCAGTGATGGCTCAGATTCCGACTCTGAGGACATGGACAGTGATTCGAACTCATCCCCAGAATCACTGCAAGACAACGATGATGTCATCTTTGTTAACCACATCAACGGACCATCTGGTAGGTTGGGGCTCTGGAGTTACAGGGAAATGGTATCCTAGCCTTGGATTTAAAAAGAAAAACATTTGTCAGGCTTCCACAGTAAGGGCTAGGCCACAGTTTCAATAAGTTATACATAAAGTCAAGGTTGGCTTAACAATTACCCAGAGGGTTTAAAGCATGTAAATCTTACTGGTGTAGGAGTGTGTGCAGAATAATAATTCGCCATGTGTTTGAATGGCTGTGTTACAGATTCAGTGTATTTAATAAATCTGAGAACCTTAAGTTTAAGTCTAGACTGCTAAGACGTATGGGATAGATTTAGCTTTTAGAAACTGTTCTAAAAGAGTGTGTGGTAATAATTTTTTTCTGCCCCAAGCTAAATTGGAGGAGTTAAAGCAGGTGCTACTGGCTAAAATAGCAGAGCTGGGAAAAGAGCTTCCACTTAACACACTGGACGAGCTGATCGACCGATTCGGAGGCCCAGAGAAAGTGTCAGAGGTCAGAGTTTGCTTGAACTGCAAAATAAAAAAAATCATTTTGTGTAGTCTGTAAATGCCCGCTCACACTGGAGGTGTGTGTGTGTGTGTGTGTGTGTGTGTGTGTGTGTGTGTGTGTGTAGATGACGGGTCGTAAGGGCAGAGTGGTACGAAGACTGGATGGCAGGGTGCAGTATGAATCACGTGCTGAACAAGGATTCACCATCGACCATGTGAACATCAAAGAGAAGGAACGATTTATGGACGGCGAAAAGGTAACAATTCAGTGCTCAGCCGTGTGTCTTAGTGCTTTGCAGCCACTTCCTGTTGGATTACATATAAAATAAAAAAAGCAACTTTGTTCTCTCTCTTTCTCTGTTTCTCACTCTCTGTATTTCTCTCACTCTGTTTCTTTCTCGCTCTGCACTTTTCTGTGTTTCTCTGTTACTTTCTCTGCGTTTTTCTCTCTCTCTCTGTTTCTTTCTCTCTTTCTCTTGCTCTCTCACTCTGTTTCTCTGTCTCTCTCACTGTTTCTTTGTGTTTCTCTCGCTCTGTTTCTTTCTCTCTGTCTCACTCTGTCTGTGTTTCTCTCTCTCTCTCTCTCTCTCTGTGTGTGTGTGTGTGGGTGTGTGTGTGTGAAGTTGGTGGCGATCATCTCCGAGGCTGCAAGTTCAGGGATTTCGCTCCAGGCTGATAAACGTATAAAGAATAAACGAAGAAGAGTGCATATGACGCTGGAGCTGCCGTGGAGTGCTGACCGCGCCATCCAGCAATTTGGTGTGTGTGGACAAAATGCTCTAATGAGAAAAGACTCTCACCATGTTATATTAGTTCTCCTCGAGTGTGCACAAGGTGAAATAAAATGGCGTGTGCTGTTTAGTAAAGTGTGAACATGTGTCATCCAATAGGCCGCACTCATCGCTCTAACCAGGTAACGGCTCCGGAGTACATCTTCCTGATCTCTGAGTTAGCAGGAGAGAGACGCTTTGCTTCCATCGTGGCCAAGCGCCTGGAGAGTTTGGTAATTAACACACCACAGTGGTAGTTTATCCTGCGGTAAGTTCGTACGCATACACATAGTGTTTGATGTGTCTGATGAATCTGTCCTTCTCGTCAGGGGGCGCTGACACATGGCGATAGACGAGCCACTGAGTCCAGAGATCTGAGCAAATACAACTTTGAAAACAAAGTAGGAGCACACACACATGCACGCGCTAATATTTAATAAAGACAAAGTGTAAAACAGTGCAGCATTATTGTTTGTTTTACACTGAGTACTGTTCACTATGTTATTATATTTATATAACATTCATATCAGCACCGAAGCGTAATATCTTCTCCATCTCATCTACATACTACTTAGAATTTAATATAACAGACAGCATAGCTGCATTCAGTGAAATGAGTTAATTTACATCTCTGTTCTCGGAAAAGGTGTAATTGTAAATAAAATTTAGTTATTACTGTATGCAAGATGGAAACAGCCTGATCTTTAAGACTGCTGTTAAAATTGTCCTGAATAATATTAGCATGAAGATTTTATTCTGGGTCTCCTTTTCTCTACACAGTATGGCACAAAAGCTTTGGATAAAATCACTAAAGCCATCCTGGGATACATTGAAAACAAAGTTCCGCCACCAAAAGGCTATCCAGGGGGTGACGCAAGATTCTTTGGAGGTTAGTCTACAGTGTTCAACAATTATGCACCGATGGAGCTTGAGGCAAACCATTGTTTTAGTATATACTACATGGGGACATGAAAAGCGACTAAATCACGATTTTTATAGCTTATTTTAATGCATTTTAACCATCACACAGGTGGGTCAGGTGACAAATGCTGTGTGGATTACGGTGTGTTTTTAAGAGTTTTAGTATTTACTACACGGGAACACAAAATTAAACTAAAACAAGAATTTTACAATTATTATTAGTATTTTTTGTTTGTGAGGTTTTTTTTAAGCTGCCTGCTCCAAGTAACTGTGACAAATAATGGAGTGTCTGTTTTGATTTAAACATTATCCACTCTGAATAATCTATGTATTAATATGGCGTGGGAAGCAAAATTTTACCCCTTTAGTGATTACGAATCCAGTTCATACTCGGCCAAAACCTCACACGATACACACAGTTTATCACTTTTACGTTTGTTTTGTGATTCATTTTATTAATTTTCTTATATTTTAATTTTAAAATTGGCTGCTCTGACAATGTCCCAGCATCTTTTACAGCGCTTGGCTTTTTCTGATTTGCCAAGTGTGAGCTGTATCACACCGGTTGGCACTGCTCACACTGCCCTTAGTGTATGTGCTTTTATATATGTATGTATGTATGTATATGTGTGTGTGTGTGTGTGTGTGTGTGTGTGTGTGTGTGTGTGTAGATATGAAGAAAGGGATGATTGACGTGGGCATTTTCTGTAAGGAGCCACG
>JAQMYF010000008.1:5953535-5965116 GCA_030014195.1 Neosilurus mollespiculum
TCCGGCCAGAACAGACTGAGTGACTCATGTCATCACTTCCGGCATTTGGTACATTCCCTTTCTGTAAGAAGGCAGTCATTTGTAAATGTGTTTTCTGAAAATGTATTTGTGTTTTCTGAAAATGTATTTTTGTTTTGCTAAAATGTATTTTTGTTTTCTTAAAATGTCTTTTTTGCACTTCCCGGCCACCGTAGTTTTCCAAGCGTTACACTCAAACGTATACTAAAAAGCTGTTGAACGATGAATCACCACTGACACAGCGTTTAAGTACAAGAGCAGGCTTGATCCCTGTCTGATGAACCCGTCCCTTCTGTTACTTACACGAATCACTAGATGACTTAAATTGTAATGCATTTCTCTTCATTTTTTTCCATCATCAGTGCACCATATCATACTACCAGATCCTGCACATGCAGACGGCAGCACTGCCCGTGCACTATCAGACACTGTGCGAGAGCTGTAAGCTTTACGATCCCGGCCAGCAGTACGCCGCGCATGTCAGAAACCTGCAGCTCAGCACGGAGCGCGTCACTGTGTTCCAGTTTGAGCCGTACTCCGCCTCAGGGACGCAGTAAGTTACTTCATCAAAGATTCCCTTATTACAGGGTGCTTGGTATGATTCATTGTTCAAGGTGTGGCTGACTGTGACAATGTACACCACTGTTATTTAGCACACTCATGACCAGATTGTTCTGTTTAAGAAAATGAGTGGGTTTGATTAGGATTGATTGATAGCTGTTTTATTTAAAAAAACAACAACAATATAACGGTACAGAGATGAGTGACAGTCTGGATGAACATGGAGTCATTCAGACATTCAGAGATTCAAATAAGGGGGAAAATTTCTCTGAAAATGGAAGGTGGGTGGCAGGAAAGGATTAAACCTAGACAGAGTGTGCAATTATACACAATAGTGTACAAGAGCTGTAGTGAAGTATTGCGCGTGAATCAGAGATACTGTTAACCACCGCACAGTTAATTATTTTCTTCAAAGAGCAAGTCACAACAATGATCAGTTTCTCAAGAGCAACATATGATCATATAACGTAATACTGTTTTGATGTCTCGCTCTGTTCAGTCATCCTGCTCGCACACGTCATGACAGCATCATTGACGACCAGCAGCACGGAAATACTGAGACCCCATACACCAACGAACTGGTGGTGTCTACAGAAGGGGGTTTGGTCAAGACCAGAAGAGGTCATTCTCTTTTTTTCTTTTTTTTTTGGCTGTGGGGGAATATATTCCAAAAATATATATATAATAATTTTACTCTAATCAAATGATTAAGACAGAATTCTCCCTGCCATGCTTTTCCCAGTTTCTAATACTGGTTGTTGTGGTTGTTGATGGTTTTTTTAATAGCAGATCGAGCTCACCAGGCACATAAGTCTTGGCCCTCCACTCTGAGTGACACAGACAGTGTCGGAGGAGGAAGTGGACTAGGTTCTCCTTCCACCAGCTCAGGTGCCAGCCACAGTACTAACCACACACCCAGAATCAGGCACAGTATACACTGAGGAGAGATAGAAGAACATACAACAGAACATAGAGTACAAGATCTAATGCTGCTGGGTGTGCTTTTACAGGTGATGTATCAAAGGCTCCAAGACCGGTGTCAGCTGGAACCCTGTCGTCCAATGAGGATATAGATGATCATGATGGCAACGTGACGTCTTTTGAACAAAGTGAGCACTTAGCACTCTGGATGATAGTGTTTTAAGTAATGATGTGGGTGTGCCGTATGTACTTCCGAACAAGGCGTTCACACAACTCTTACATTTAATATTTTAAGCACATAACCTGAATGTGGAAGCTCCTCCCCTTTCTTTCGATTTAATGTTAGTAACCTTTCATCTCCTCTTGATTCGAAAGGTGCACCCAAGTGTCCTCCTCAGTGGAAAATGCCACTCGAAAGGTGCCCTCGTCTCCTCAGTGGAAAATGTTTTGTGTTTTTTTTTTTTTTTTTTTTTAAAGGAGAAGCCAGCATTTGGTAAAAATTAAATCCCATTCAAACCCCAAAATAATCCTAGCTTCTACTTTAAAGATTTTATGGGCGGTTATTTGAAAACCGAGTCTCAGAATGGTGATGTTAAAATGGCAGTTAAAATTTTTTGGAAAACGGGGCTAACATAAAGGCAGGTTCATATGTCAACTGTTCTGGTAACACAGTCTCAGGTTCATCACACTACCCTGGCATAATAATAATAATAATAATAATAGATTCACATAGATCTGGTAGATAATGGATATAATTAAGGAAATGCTTGGGTATTGTGTTTCCGTTTGGCTAACTGACATTAAGTATTGATGCTGGAGCCTATCTCATCCAACACTGGCGAAGGTTGGGTACACCCTGAACAGCTCGGCAGGCCATCACAGGGCAAACACACACATATACTTAACCATCCACACTGACACCTAGGGGTAATTCGGAACAGCCAATTAGACTAATGTGCATGTCTTTGGACTGTGGGAGGAAACCAGAGTACCCGGGAAAAACCCATGCAAGCACGAGGAAACATGCAAACTCCACACAGAAACACCCTTGCTGAGCCCAGGACTGGAACCCAGGACCTTTTTGTTTTTTTTTTTTTGTTTTGTTTTTTTGGATTTTTCCCCATTTTTCTCCCTAATTTAGTCATTTCCAATTCCCACCCATCAACTTTTCCCTTCCCCATCACACGACCACCACCGACCAGGGAGGGGCGTAAGCAAGCACATGCCCCTTCCGTGACATGCGATGCTGCCGCCCGCCTCTTTTTGAACTGCTGCGCATGCGCATTTGGGGGCAGCCTAACACTCGGAGGGAAAGCGCTATCGTACGAATGATGAATGAGCTCACAGACGCCCACGATCGGCCGGTGATCGCTGTGACAGGGAAGTGAGCGTATGCCATCCCTTTCTCTTGTGAGAGCTCAGCCAATTAGCTCCCATGGACTCCCGGTCACGGATCGCTATGGCATCAACCCGGATTTGAACTTGCGATCTCTGGATTGATAGTCGCGCACCTTGTCGATGCGCCACTCGGGAGCCAGGACCTTCTTGTTTTTGAGGTGGTTGTGCTAACTGCTACGCCACCATGCTGCTGCAAGTATTGCTTGAACAAGCTAAAATAAAAGTACATATTAACCAGACACTATTGCATCTCAGGTATGAATGGGATCGAACCAGAGATGACTGTATCCACTGGGCCATTTCGCAACGTGGGTCTGTCCAAAGCTGCCAAGACACATCGGCTAAGGAAACTCCGTACTCCCTCCAAATGCCGCGAGTGTGACAGCTATGTGTACTTTCAGGGAGCAGAGTGTGAGGAGGTGAGCTAAGGTCAAGGCTGAGAACTGTACCTAAGCCTAAAATGTATTATAACTCAGACTTCTACCTTAATAGGAGGATTGTTACATTTTGGCTGTTCTTGATAAATGGCTATATGTATATTATGTCTATTATTACTGCATGTAATTCTAATGGTGTGTTGTAGTGTTTTCTGGCCTGCCATAAGAAGTGTCTGGAGTCCCTGGCTATCCAGTGTGGCCACAAAAAACTGCAGGGACGACTGCAGCTGTTTGGCCGAGATTTCTCCCAGGTGTTGCAGAGCAACTCTGATGGCGTTCCCTTCATCATCAAGAAGTGCATCCAGGAGATCGAGAAGCGAGCGCTCAGGATGAAGGTAAAAGAAGAACTGGGTATTTAATGTGGTTTCTGATCTGATAATGCATGCAGGTGTTCTGTCCCCGTTCTTACCCCTATTAAAAATTACCATTGTATTGGGAAACCTGAACCTAGATTTTTAGTCATGTAAAAAAAGCTAGAATATTTAACAGATATTCTACAAACTTAAATTGATTATGTACTATTTATAGATTATATATAGAAGTATTTATCATATCTGATAAAAGTAAAACGTGGAAGTATCTAGAATGTATGAAAGAGCTGTATGGCTAGTATTAGCACGCTAACTTTCCAGTTGCAGTACCTCAGTTATGATGGTTTCTTCCCGGTCACACGACTCCAAGGAGATCTATTCCTCATAGCAAGCCAATAAAGTTGCATCAGGTGGAAAAAAAGTCTAATTCTTGAAAATAAAAAATTCTTTCCATCAAAATATTTTGTTGATTTAATTGAATAAGTCTGGAATAAACAGACAAGCCAGCTGGCTAGTGTTAGCACTTAGCTTAGAAGCAGTTTTGACCACTTCTGTTTTGTCTTCTGTAGTGACATGGCTACTAGTGGTATATGTGTTGATATCCTAGTAGTAGATTAGCCAATCAGAATGGGCAATTGCTCATATCCAGTGGGTACAGATATGTAAATGCTGCAGGGTGACCCGATAAAACCTTCCACATTTTAAAGGAAAATGGAAAAAAAAAGGTTAAAGGTAATCAAATTATAATTGTCATTCATGAAACTTCATCCAGTGCAGTTTTTATTCATCATGTCATTTAAAGATCATCATCCTCCAACTGGTGGTCATCATTGTCTATACACATGGAGGGGATTTCTTAAGGCTGCCACGGCTCAACTGTCATGTCGGGTAGAACAGCGGCGATCCCTGACGTCCTTAAGGGGTTCAAGAGTTTGGGGTTGATGAGTATACACTTGTGATTTAAGGTAGCACCACAGGAAAAAAAAAAGGGGCGAGGTCAGGGGCCATCCAACACCCGCCACGCATCGAGATCACCTGATCCGGAAACATTTCCCTCAGCACTCACTTTCACCTTCTTAGTGAAACCACACATTGAAGTGATCAAACACTGACTCTTCTGTTTAATTAAGTTTCATGTGTGCAAATCATAATGTGATTATCTTTAACCTTTTAGTCCCCTGATGCTTTTATCTGTTATGTTGATTCACGTGATGGCAAATAAAAGCAATTTTTAAGCACTTGGCAAAACGTGAGCATGTGAATGGATTTCTTCTTTCAGTGTGTATATTTTAAGAAAATATTTATCCCTGATGAATAAGCCTGTTTAAAATTTGTGCACATTCACCAAATGATTACTAGTTTTATCATATTTGTCATTAGTTTACTGTAAGGAACTTGTGCAAGAGCTGAGTCATGAACAACAGCTGTCATGGGGAAAAAAAGGATCTCCTATTTATTTTGCTATGCAATTATAACTGAGATTGTACAGTAGTAGCTCTGTTATTTGTTATTCCTGCTTATAACAAGACACCATTGATGGTGTGTGTGCGTCTGTGGATGTTCATTCTGCTTTAGGGAATATACCGTGTGAACGGAGTGAAGACGCGCGTGGAGAAGCTCTGTCAGGCGTTTGAGAACGGCAAAGAGCTGGTGGAGCTTTCTCAAGCATCTCCGCATGATATCAGCAACGTGCTCAAACTCTACCTGCGACAGGTGTTTCATCCGACATTAATGCTCCTTCTGCTTCTGTGGACGATTCTGATACACACTTCCATGTAGTGCAGGATGGAGTTTATCAGTCTCAGGGGGAAAAAACATTGAATGTTTGATTAGAGCCCTACAACGAATGGTTTATCATTCACAAAAGTAACAGGAACTTACAGGATAGTATTAAGTGGAACTCCGCCCACTGAATGAGTTTGAAAACGCTAATATGTGAGAATAGGGGGTGGAGGGTGGGATCGGAGGAGTAGATGTGTGAGGCAGGATCTGCTCATTATAACATTAAAAATTATTAGGGGTTCACAGATTGCCTCGCAAGGCAGATGTGGATGCCCCCTCTGGTTTGGGGAGCGGTAACTTTTTTTTATTTATTTATTTTTCTCATATGACATAAAGCAGTGGTACATGTGCAGTTGCACTTGTGGCTGGAACAAGTTGCCCCGGCGCAACTGCCGGTGTAAAAGCTATTTGTTCAGGATGCAACTTGCTGTCTTAACACAGTCAGTGTCAGATAGGAGGGTTTATGCATGTGCAGTAGTGTCCATCAGGGTTATTAGGTCGTTTCATGGGCTTTCGTGGCATTTGGGTGTTTTTTTTTTTTTCCAGTGTTTTGCTTGCATGTTTTACCTCCTGCTTCTGGCTTGTCACCGATTTGAGAGTAATCATATATACATGTCGGAAAGTGCTCCGGACACAAGTCGTTTCCGGGGGTTCCTTGTTCCTGTTGCTCGTGTAAAAGCAGCTTATGTCACTGTCAGCATTTCAAGATTCAGTATGATTTTAGCGGTGACGTAGTGGTTAACGCGTCCACCTCACAGCAAGAAGGTCCGAGTCCCGACCTTGGGCGTTTCTGTGTGGAGTTTGCTTGTTCTCCCTGTGTGCTTGAGTGGGTTTTCTCTAGGTACTCTGGTTTCCTCCAACAGTCCAAAGACATGCACAATGACTGTTCCAAATTGCCCCTAGGTGTGAGTGTGAATGTTTTTTTGTGTGTGTGTTAGCCCTGCAATGGCCTGTGTGCTGGCTGAGATAGGCACCAGCCTTCCCATGACCCTTATAGTAAGATTAAGAGGTTTAACAAATTAGTGAAGGAGTATGATTTTAGCCAATAAATAGAATTTCGAGTCATTTTCAAACCATAAAATTACAATTTTTAATAAAATTTTTTTTAATCAATATTAACACAGTACAGGCCTGTAATTTAGTTCACAGCTCAAACACTACATATTTGTATGTGTGAAGTACCTCTTTAACATTATGACCAGGGTCATAACCCCTGTGTACCAACACCCTGTTTTTTTATTTCCTTAAACACTGATTTTTAGGTTATAATCAGTGGAAATTAGAGAGAGAGGAAAGCATGAAACAGGGCAGGGCTGAAGTGGAGAAGGCTTGTGTCAACATGTCTAAATTACAAGTGACGCACTCTTCTTCCCAATGAAAACTTCATGCAAATGTGTTGGCTTGGCGTGTAACGTTTCGCCAGAGTAGAGTAGAAGTCATCCATGCGGGAACATTTTACATTCACTTGTAAACATCATACAGTGGGATTCTTCCTCATCATTCATTCATTTTCTGAACTGCTCAATCCTAATTATCCTAAGGAATTCTTCCTTAAAGTAGTAAATAGTGAATGAAGTGATTACAAAGTATAAATCATGTATGTTCGATTAATCACTAGCTGAGTATCTCGCTAGTGAGATCGAGGTATTTATAAAATATGACAGATTCATTCTTGTCCAAATTTTTTTTTTCTTTCTCACTTGTGGATTAGATGTTAAATAAAAAGTATAATCCCAGAGACATCTAACATCATCTTCTTTCCGTCTATAGCTGCCTGAGCCCGTCATGCCCTTCCGCATGTATAACGGATTAATGGGGCTGGCGAAGGAGAGCCTGCACTCTGAGGACTCGGATAGAGGAGACAGTGGGAAGGCCCCTGAGGTGCTGGATCAGGGAGAGCAGACCGACCCCATGGTGCGCGTCCTGGTCGAGAAACTCCAAGAGCTTCTGAAAGATCTTCCACCTGTCAACACCGCCACACTGAAATACATTGTACGACACCTACGCAGGTAAACGGAGCCAAGTCTGTTAAGCAGAAGTCACACCTTGGACGTAATTCTTGTTTGTTTCTCATTCAGCGAACGCGTTACTTGTCCAGAATGGACTCCACCGGGCAAAGGCATCCGCTGGTTGTATGGTTGTTGTGGCAAATTAACTTGCCCTCTAATACAATTGAATAACATGCCTGATAGCTAAGCTATACAACATTAATACATGCTACGTTAGCAAGATTGCTAGCTAGCATTCGCTATAGATGGCAGCTGGATTTTCTGATGTACTGCCACCAGCCCAGTATGGCGTCTCAGATGCAGCCGATGATTTGGCTTCAGTCATCTCTTGGCTAATGGGTTATTTTAGTGGTGAATCGAATTATTTTCTTCCAAACTGACAACTAATCACATCATCTCACAGAGTGGCCGAGTTGGAGGGTGATAACAAGATGAGCGTCAGTAATCTGGGCATCGTGTTTGGCCCGACCCTGATGAGACCCAAACCCACAGGTGCCACCATTTCCCTGTCCTCCCTGGTGGACTACCCTCACCAAGCCCGCATCGTGGAGGCCCTCATTGTCTTCCAGGATCACATCTTCACTCCATCAGACTCCTGGCCGACATCCTCATCATCCCTGACCTTCAGCGTCCCGGGCCAGGTGAGAGCAGATGAAAAGCACACAGGTCTGAAGGTGTAGAATCTTGTAAGGTTGTGAGTGTAGTTGATACGAGTTCAAGTCGGAGTTTGGGGTTCAGGATGTTTTCCCCTGCAGCAGGAGAGAACACAGTTGATAATATCTAACAGTTGGAACACGGTAATATGTCTAGTAGGGAGTCTGGCTTGTGCCAGCATAAATAATCTTGTCAGCTTCGTAGCAAGGCGTCACTGGGTGCTGTTATAGTGGGTGGGGTTCCAGCACTAACATCCCAGGTAACCATAACTCTCTAAATGTCTGAACCTTAAAATCCAGTGGAAACATTGCATGTTTAATTAAATAGAGCTCACTGTGAGTGCTGCTTTATAGGAGAGTAATGATGGAACTCAAGAGGCGGAGGAGGAGCAGAGCAGGCTGATCTCAGAGCAGGACTGTGGTGAGACAATAACATAAATCTCCATATGAACATACATTACCAGTAAGCATTGGCCCCCTTTGCTCACCCTAATCATGGAACGTTTTCATACAGGGAACTCTCTGGGCTCGTCCGGTTCCCGCGAGCGCTCCCTGGACTTGGACTCGGACGGGGAGGACTTGGGGAAGGTTAGTAAACGGCGCATCCTGGTGAGTCAGGAGAGCGAGACCAGCACGGAGGATGACCAGCTAAGCCCCCGAGCGAGTCTGGACCTGAGTACAGTCGTACCAGAGACCATTCCCGAGCAGGCTAATAGCACGGATGACTTCAGAGACGCAGACGCAGAAGAGCTGGTAGACCAGTAAAGATCAGAAACGTCAATTCATCCATTCATTTCAGTCTGAAATGCGACTACGGTAACTTTTTATTCCACGGTAACACGAGAAAGAGTGTCTCATCACATGGCGCACTCAAACATCTAATGCACTGAAAATATTTAATCTTTTAATAGTTCTATATTATTATGTTCTATTGTGTTTTCTTTTTGAATGTTTTCAAGGGACATTTCTGTTCTAATAGTGAATGTAGTAATGAGGGAGTTGAGAAAGGTCTCAGTAAGAAGGAATGCAGGCGAATTCTTAGTGATTAACAGTCAGTGCACCTACCTTAGAGCAGGGACATCCAATCTTATATGCAAAGGGCCGGTGTAAGTGCAGGTTTTCACTTCACAAGCAGTAACCACGCCTTCCACCTGTTCCAATCACTGAGCTCCAAAAAGAAAATGAAAAAAAAGACTAGCTTGCACAAGTGTTTCAGTTTTGAAACCGGGTGGCAGCCATCTTGGTGAGAACACCTTGCTTTAACATCTCGAAATGGAGCCGCTGAAATCCAACACAGTCACTATTTTCTGTTAATCAGCGGGAAGGCTGTGCACAAAGGTGACCGTGACCAAATATTTTATTTAAAAAAAAAAAAAAAAAAAAAAAGGTGATGTGTATTAAAATGAGTGTCAATCTGAAGACCATTGCCTAATTGGCTGCTCCAAATTGCCATCAGATGAGTGTGAATGGTTGTGTATGTGTGTTGACCCTGTGATGGTCTGGCGAGCTGTTCAGAGTGTAGCCCGCCTTCATCCAGTGCTGGCTGAAATAGGCTCCAGCTTCCCTGCAACCCGAATATGATTAAGTGTTCAGCAAATGAGTGAGTGAGTGAGTTAAAATGGAAAGGAACTAACTGTAAGTAATAAAAGCTGCAATTAAAATTCTTTATAAATTTTTGGTAATTTCATGCGTTGGCCACTAGGTGGTGGTATTGCACTGTATTTTCAGGTCGTCCTTGAAAAAGTGTGAAATCGCTTGTTTGGAGGAATTTCCCATGATTAAAAATGTATTAACTTAGAAATTATTAGTTTAGTGGAGTCTCCTTCCATAACTAAAATGAATGTCTCCACCACCATACGAACACCTCCTGACCAATCGATATTAATGATTCATCAGTGTTGAGTTATAAAATGTATTGAAAACAAAAAACCTTTCTGAAAAAGTTTTTTATTCTGTCAAAGAATATTTGCTACTTACACTCTTATGCAGGTAAAAATGATAAATTATGTTTAATGTGTTGCATAAATTATATTACGGCTCATTTATCAAACCGATTCCTGTTCATTATTTATCATGAATTTCTCCTCTCGTGCTATAATGAGGTTAAATATCTTCTAATGGCTGAATGTTCAATCACAGCAGGAATAAAACAAGATTTATCTTTACTACTGAAACCAAAACTACAATGCTGTACACTTCGTTATTAATCTCCATCATTACATCACTTTTTGTACGAAATTATAATACTTAAGCTTCTCTTATTTTAGATGGTCTTTCTTTACTTTACTGATTTTAATATTTTCGAACATCGATCTCATCCACTTGAATATGGAAATATATTGGAATGATGATACTAATAATAATAATTTGCTACAAAGAGGAGAAATGATCATGCTTTAGTTTTAACTGGATAATGAGTGATAAATGTATACTGTCTACTGTACATGTACAGCTTACTGCTGGTCAGTATGCTAATGCTAACATTAATATGGGTGTTAAGTCAAGTTGACCAGAAATTGTGATAATTATTATAACGTTCATTTGTAACCTAATCTTATCCTCAGATTTTTTTTTATTACTTTTATATACATTAGTTTTACTGTACATGTAAAACCCAGAGTAATGGATCTGAAAGCACTGAGTATTATTCATTTCAGTATAAACTACTGAGTACTTTACCTGGAAACATCTGGTTTTATTACTATAGTGAATGAAAAACACCTACTGAGATTAAAATATATTTTATGTTCTGTGTGCTGTTTAAGGCTATCGTTTGTTTTTCATTTAAGGCATTTCAGCTTTTTTTAAAATCCGTATTAGATTCAGTTTGTTACTGTACTGTATTAGCTTTTATGCAACTTTTTTAACAAATTGAATGAACGTGATGTACAAGCCATATGTTGAATCCTTCTGTACTATTATTATTATTTCCATTAATGAATCAGAACTTTTGGTACGATGGAAGAAAAAAAACCCTGCTAAATAAAAAACATTTAAAAAGAAATCAACAAAGTTCAAGACACTTTATTATAAAAAATGTTTAATCCAGCACTTGTTACAACGAAAATTACATTTTAAATGAAACGAACATACAACTGTCCAAAAACGTCTTTACTGATCCAACTACAATGATGTCGTTCACACTGTTAATGAGAATGAAGTCACAGGGTTGGACACACGGTAACTGAGAGTAAAGGTCACAGAGTCACGCCTCCTCACCTCCAGCTCAATCATGTCTAATGGATAATCTGGGAACAAAAAACGTCATACGTCATTTCCACTAGAAGAGTGGCAGTGAACACAAACAGAGCTGCGGGTCACAGTAACTTCAGGATCAGGAATATTGTGTACGAGTCAGAGTTTATCGCCTCACCACTGCTGCTTCACTGGACCAGTCTGTAGGTTATATAACGACCCGCGGTTTCACTCGGCCGGATGATTTTCACCACCTGTTTCAAGCAGAATTTCTGATTATATTTCATTTCATATAT
>JAQMYF010000008.1:5967499-5980253 GCA_030014195.1 Neosilurus mollespiculum
TATATATACACACACACACGTGGGCACGTGTATTCACGCTAATAATTAAAACTAGTATTACCAGCAATAATAATAGACGAGGTATTAAAAAAAGTCTATAATTACTTAATAGTTTTAATTTTATTAGCAGTAATAATCAAAAAAATACACGCATTTATTTATTTATTCATCAAGTAAGAACTATTAGTGAAATTTTTAAGAACGCTGTACCTGGCCTCTCTTCAGCCCGAAATATCGCGCCACTGGGTCTCCAGACTGAATCCTGGGTAACTGGCTCTCCTTCAGCTTACTGACATCATTGAAGGAAATCCAATTGAACAGACAGTGGAGTCACAGCACAAAGTAAAATGTCATGTCTGATTCATTTGTTTATTTATTTATACAGATTTTACCCTTAATAAACTGAACTCACCTCCATGAACAAGCTATCTTGCTCTAGGGGTAACTTCGGTTGTTCCCAAGTGCTGAGCTCTGTGTGTGTGTGTGTGTGTGTGTGTGTGTGTGTGTGTATATATATATATATGTTCTGTTACCACAAAAAGTTGTGAATTGTTGTATTATCTCTTGCCATTTATTTGATTTTTGTATGTGTGTTTATGGAGCCATCTAGTGGTCGGTCCGGGTATTGCGGCTATAAGCCATTTATTTATAAAACTTTGTTGAACGGAAGTCCCGCCATTCAGGAAAAGAAGGTGACGGTGCTAAGTCAGAACGCACGTACTTCTCATGGTGACATCTTAACAAAATACTGCATACATCTTGTGTTTAAAGGTTGCATCGCCGTTTCACCCTTTTGAATGTCATTAAACCTGCTGACAACGTCCATCGGTCTCCAGAGTCTTGATATAAAAAAGGTGTTAGAAAGCCCTTGCATCAGACATGCACCCATAACGGCACAATATATATATATATATATATTGCTAGAACACACAATAGAGTAGTAACTATAGTGTATAGAATATAAACTACTTATTAACCGAGTGTGAGGTCTGTACAGAGAAATCTCAGCCCGGGGTCTTTCCTAAAGACTGATCCAATGGTGAGGTCTGTGCTAAAAGACCAAGGGCTGGGATTTCTCTATACAAACCGAGCCAAAAAGATTTAGTTTATCATACGTCTTCATCCATATGTCTGTGTGGGCTCGGCTTGTTTACAAACGAGCTTTGGAATGAGCAGCGAATACTTCACGGGACTTTGTGAACTCTTTATCCCTGAGGATATTTCCTGTGCACCTTTTTTCTCCAAGAAAACACTGAATTCCGCTAAACTTCATACCGCACAGTGCAGCTAGCTTGCCAGTTGGAAACACACTGGTCCATACGCGATTTATTGCCTGTGCGTTGTCCAATCAGAGTGCAGGTACTGTTGTTGCCATATAAAATAGTTACTCCCTCCACCCTCCCCCCATGCATTTGCAAGATCACAATATTTTTATGTGTATCTCAACTATTATACGAAAAAACAATGTAAAATTTTTTAAATTATTTTTTTTTTTAAAGATGGGCTATTTAGTGTCCATTCATTACAGTCTGCATTCAGTAAGAGCTGCCTGTGGATTGCTAGTCATCTTAGATTTATGGCATTTGGCAGATGCCCTTATCCAGAGTGACTTATATTTATCATTTTTATAACTGAGCAGTAAGGTTTAAGGGCCCAACAGTAGCAGCTTAGTGGTACTGGGGCTTGAACTCCCAACCCTCAGATCATCAATCCAGTGCTTTAACCACTGAGCTACCACTGCGCCACTATATTAGAAGCCCAATATAGAAAGGTCTGAGATATCAGGATAGTCTGACTGCAGCATAATATTTTGGCAAAACGTGGAACTTTATAGACCGAAACTGAAATCTAGGATTGGAGATTCTGCTCACAGGTACAGCCGGTGAAGAACCTGCACAAGTACGAATCTCCTTTTTGGAGACCTTTCTATATTGGGCTCCTGAGTGGCATTGCCAAGGTGCTCAACTATCAACCTGGAGTTTTCTGGTTCGGATCCAGGTTCAAGCCGCAGCCACCTGCGACCGGGACTCCATGGGAGCGCTATATGCTCATATCACTCATAGCAATCACCAGACAATCATCTGAGTCATTCTGAGTTTCCCTGATTTCCCTCAGTCTGTGTTGGGCCACCCGTAAATACACATACGCAGCAGTTGTCACAGGGGGGGCATGTGCATGCTTACGCCCCTTCCTGGTTGGTGGTGGTGTTACAGTGAAGGCAGTACTTGACGGGTGGGAACGGGATACGACTAAAATTAGGGGAGAAAAATGAGTACAAATGTGTGATGTCACCATGTCAGTGTTAGTAAGGATACTATCTCGCTAACAGCTCCGTCACTTCTTCCTTCGTCATCACAATGTGCTCAGGAACCAGCTACAAACAGAACCAGTGATGATAATGGTGTCAAAGCTAAATGATTTAGAAGATCTGTTAAAAAAAAGAAATGAACACGTTCCTTACCTCATGCTCTGTGATGTTGATGAGCAGCTCTTGCTGTAGAAACTGTTCCAGGATGTACTTTGGTGCCATGTCCACCAGTGACTGCAAAAATATTCAGCACATCAATACAACCATAGCACTTGGTAGGTTAAGTCTACAACCCAGTTTGTGGACACTTGACCATCAAACCCATATGCATGGGTGAACCTCCCATTTCAGATCAAGTCTCTTTAGTGCAGTGGTCGTCCTACAGATCTTCGTTTCTGTGGTTTTTATCTCCAACCAAACTCTGACACATTTCTTTTAGCTGATCAAGAACTTCTCAAGTCAGTGATTACATGGTGGGCGTGATTAGTGCTGGAGCCAAAGTCCTCAAGGAGTTGGTGAGCACTGATTTACTGTTATAATAAGCTCTATTCTTCTGGGAGGCATTTCCACCACATTTTGGAGAATGACTGTTGGGGTTCAGCTACAAGAATTTTAGCGAAGCCAAGTGCTGATGTCGGGTGAGGAGGGCTGAGGTGCAGTCGTCATTCCAAGGTCACCTCAAAAGGTGTTCGGTGGGGTTAATTCACTCCAACCTTGGCAATCCAAATCTTCATGAAGCATGCTTTGTGTACAGGGGCATTATCTTGGTGGAACATGTACCATATATGGGTTTGATGGTCAGGTGTCCACATAAGACCCTATTTTCTCTCTCTTTTCTCCTCTTTGTTGTTTAATATTATTTACATGTTTTCCTGTGTGTAAACACCGAGGTGTGTCTACCTTCATATAGTAGTTAAACATAACACTGGGCAGTGGTGGCTCAGTGCTTAATACTCAGGCTTACTGATTAGATCAGGGGTTCAGGCCCCAGTTCAACCAAGCTGCCACTTCTGGGCCCTTGAGCAAGGCCCTTACAGCCCTCAAATGCTCAGCTGTATAAATCAGATCAAATGCAAGTCACTTTGGATAAGGGCGTCTGCCAAATACTGCAACTGTAAACATGAAAGTGTCCACTAGGGGGCATAAAAAGGAAATGAAACACTGCAAGGAATTTGATGGAAGCAGCTGTCATACAGTACAGTATACGCATGCCGTTCACAGCGTGCATGACTGTTTGTGTGTATGAGCTGGTGTGTGTGTGTGTGTGTGTGTGTCCCACCTGTTTAGCAGAAGGTGTCATGCCAATCTGGACCACAATAATGGCACGGGTGATGTTCTCCTCCTGCATGCGCTGGCAGTACATTTTAATGGTTTTAATTCCTACCTTAGGCTCCTCTGAAGGAAAAAAAAAAGATAAGCTACTCGTATCTTAACTTTTTAGACACAGAATTTAAACGCAGTCACATATGACACCGTATTCACTCTCAGCCTCAATTCCTCATTCTGATCAAGATCTGCACAGGTTTCATGTTTACACACACTCAGGTAGAAATCACTGAGACTTATCTGTACCATTTCCCAAGAAAGTTTATATACATAATGCTCTTGGGTGAAGATAAAAAAAAGTCCTATATTTGTGTGCAAGAATAATAATTCCTCTCTACACTTACCTGGGAAGAAGACAAACATCTGGTCGGTGGGATCATCGTTGTGTGCCACGAGCACTGTAAGATCTGTCCTGCGGGGACGGCCCTCACTCGGCTTGTCCCCGAACTGACTTTTGAACTCATCCAGCGTCTGATCCAACTCGTCCTGCGTCACCAAGTAACCCCGGTCATGGCAGAGCTGTAGGAATTAAAGGGTGGAGGAGATGAGTGTCTTGTAATAAACTTCTTTAATTGGCATTCTGGTCCAATTTCATCTCTACCTGGAGACTGAGATGCCGCAGCACATTAACCTTTTAATCCATACACACCCTCAGCTCAAATGGATCAGCTTCCAACTTTAACTCTGATCCCCCTTCTCACCATCCAAAACTAACCTGGTGTAATTTCGCTGCGTCAGAAGGCAGCATTGCATTGTGGGACTTTTGTGTGCGGTGTTTGTACCAGTCTCCAGTATTACCACTTACTAATGGCAGTGACTCATCAAAAAGTTTACACATCAATCCTGAAACATGTCGATTATTTTTTGTTTGTGAATAAACTTTTTCTCTGTCATTACTGCACTAGTGTACACTTGTGACGTCACAACGCAGAACAGCTGAATGTACAGGAAGGAATTTTCCTTTGGAGACCTTCCAGTTTTACACTACAGAGGCTCAATCCTCACACACACACACACACACACACACACACACACACCTCTTCCTATAAAGGTAAACAGTTCTTTGAGTCACACAACTACCACTGACAAACTGTTTAGTCACGTGACCTCACGTTCCTGGTTTTGGAGGAAGAGTAAAGTGGTGTATCTTGAATACTGAACTATACTGTGTGATAGCTGTACCACTGAATGAGCTCTGGGGCAGCATGGCGGTAGTGTGTATCCAAACATCAGCGCGTGCGAACAAACAAAACACCGACTCAAACCTGCATTATGGTCTTCCTGATTTTCCACAGGCGGTAAGTCTCCTCTTCATCATCCATCACGCTTTAAATAACTAAATATTATCACAAATGTGCTTTCACTGTTTAATATATGGGTTTTTACAGTAACAGATAAGTACCGACACTTCCGAGTGCAACACACTTCCGGTAAGTGACGTCAGCAGCAGCAACAGCAGCAGGACCCAAAGGGGTGTCTTAAGTATTTGCCTGTTTAGTGTGTAATACTGGCCTAGAAAGAGTTGGCCGTTTATTTTATTTTAATTATGCATTTATGTTAAATTCTTCTGGATTTATACAGCGTGTAAAAATTGTAAACCGTAATAATAAACTTTTCTTTGTTTTGCTAATTGGACAGGTCAAATCCCTGGTTAGAACCATTCAGTGAGACAGTCAGTTTGTTTAGGTTACAGACAAATGTGTGGTTTACATTAAAAAATAAAATAAAAAAAAAAAAAAAGGAGAAAGACAAAGATTCTCTCTTCCAGTTCTGTCACTTTTGTAATATATATATATATATATATATATATATATATATATATATTACATTTTTATATTTATATTCGACCTTTAACTATGTCCTTTAAATAGTTATTGTTATTGTTGTTTTGTTTATTGAAATTGATAGTTTTTATTCTTCAAATTTTAGGACAGTCCTAACAAGCATTTCACTACATACTGTACTGTGTATGAATGTGAATTCAGAATCATTAGTATTTACCTGATGACTTTATCATCTTCTGGCCTGCTCAGCATTCCTCTTAAACTAAACTCCACCCCTATATTCGTCTTTTTAGTTCTCCTTGTCATAGTGTTTACGCTTCATTAGCGCATGTCCAACAGTTTCACTTTCATCACAAACCTTTTCCTGTTTTCCCATAATGTATAAAGTTCTGTTCAGCCCAGTCCGACTCTAAATCTTGTAATAATGGTTTCCTCCCTTCTGTTTCTGCTCCCTCGCCTTGACTCTCCTACGTGAGGGTTTATTGAGAAGCCCTTGCTTCCTCTGCTCCATTTCCCTTGCTATATTTTCTGCATTTCCTTTTTGATTTTGCTTCTGCTTTTCCCAGGCTTGTATGTGCAGGTACCCAAACCAATCTGACTAGTGTACCATTTTTTTCTGTTCTGTATAATATCATATAATATCTGTATAGCAGTTCACAGATGAGATCTTGTCTTCCTGCTTTCTGTACTTGAGGGTGGCTTGGTGGAGACGTTAGCGTGTCTGCCTCACAGCAAAAAAGGTGCTGGGTTTGAGTCCCGGGTATTTCTGAGTGGACTTTGCATTTTTGCATGGGTTTGCTCCAAGTACTCCGGTTTAAATTAAAAGAGATAATCAAAATATTATGTGCACACATGAAACTGGTTCAGTTGGATACAAAACACAGTTCACCTCCTGACGCAATTCCTCAAAAAACTAAGATAGTTCTTCTATAGTCACCGCACAGCACGTCAGCATCATCATACTGTGATTGTGTGATGATGTATTTTGGTATTGTTTTTGTCAGTTAATATTTGTCTTTTTCGTTTTGCTCGATCCTTGTGAAATCGTTTACGCAACATTAGCACATGTTCAGCAGTTAAAACTATTTTCGTCTGACATTTTGTGCCTGTTCTAGTTCAGTTCTCTAAAAAAGACAACTGGTGACTGCTTCTGGCCTCTGAGTGTGTAAAAACCCTGACAAAGCATATTGCTTGGGACCTTATGGCAGAATCTCTTTTCAGCATTGTGGATGAGGCTTTAAGGGGACGTGCTGGGCCCTCTGATTAGCTTGCATTTACCCCAAAAAGCACAGCGTTATCTCCACTCATCCTGGTCTGCCTTACAGCCCACTGAGCATGGAGCTTTCAGGTGTCTGTGAGATGCGATGACCAATCAGAACAGAGTAAGCACTGAGAACAGAAAGACCATTAATGGGAGGAGGAAGCCAAACAATCTGTCCAGCACGCACACTCAAAATCAATGTTTCTGGAGGAGGAGGGTAAGCAGCATCCTAGAGCTTTTTGGATTATGATTCAAGCTTTGGTGCTCCACTCGTGTCTGAAAAGAGGTCTGAAAATGGATATAATATCCAACCTTTAAGAATCACACTCAAAAAACTCTATAATAATAAACATAGCACAGTCACATGACAAGAATAAGAATCTGTCAAGGTTTTTTTGGTTGTGTGTGTTTATGCTTGCCATGTCTGTGTCGGGTTATAATATTTTCAATATAAAATTAATTGGTATTCAGTGGCTCAGTTTATTTCTTTTAATTGAATTGTGTGACTGTAAACTTCAAAGAGTTGGAACACCCGATGTGTAAAAAGTATTTCCAAATCCAAAATAAGAAATTATTTTTTAAAGGATCTCAAGATCATAAAAGAACTTTATGAGACTTTTATTAGGGACTCGATATATTAGGAATATATAGAAAGGCACAATGGCTTAGTGGTTAGCACGACCACTTGACTGCAAGAAGGTCCTGTGTTTGAGTCCTGGCACTGCACACTTTCTATGTGAAGTCTGCACGTTCTCCTCGTGCTTGTGTGGGTTTCCTCGGGGTACTCCAGTTTCCTCCGACAGTCCAAAGACATGCACGTTAGGCTAAGTGGCTGTTCCAGATTGCCTATAGGTGTGAGTGTGAATAATCGGGTGTGCGTGTGTTGGCCCTGCGATGGTCTGCTAAACAGTTCAGGGTGTACCCTGCCTTAGCCCAGTGTCGGCTAGGCTCCAGCCTCCAGCCTCCCTACGGTCTAAGTAGGAGTAAGCGGGGAGTAAATGAATGTTTTTATTAATATGTATTTTTAAATGAAGCCAAATTGCTTATTACTGTTTCATACCCGTACAGTAGCCTGTGCATGTGGGCGTGGTGTAGACTGTTCGTGTGGGCGTGGTGTAGACTGTGCATGTGGGCGTGGTGTAGACTGTTCGTGTGGGCGTGGTTACAGCGTGACGTCCATAATGCAATGTGGTTGTTCCACAGACTGGTGCTGTTTGTAGCTCTTGGGGGCAGAGGCTTGAGTAGAGTCATGGTAAGAGCCCTTCGTTTGTGTGTGATGTGATTATTGTATGTCTGAGACTGTGTGAGAGGCTGAAAGGGGTTTTTTTGGAAGTAGTGGGTAGAAGGGCAGTGTGTGTGTGTGAGTGTTTGTGTGTGTGAGAGCTCTTTGTGTCACCATTAATCTGGGAAAGCACGAGTTAATTTAAACTGTGTTCCTGTCAGGGTCAGCACAAACCGGGTTCCTCTGAATAATTACACCTCAAACCTCATCAAACTTCCAGTCTGTGTTTAGTATAATTATACTACAGACACAAAGGGAGTGAAAATGGCGAGTGTTGGATCATTGCGACGCCACAGGAGTGGATTATTAACCGAGTTAGCCTGTTAGCTTAGCATTGTGAGCAAGCAGGCGCTAGTTCAGAACATGACAGAAGGTTATTTATCGATATTTCACATTTATAAAATTATATTCATGAAATAACAAAAACACAAGAGCAGCTATAGGTTGGATGTCGAGGTTGGGAATTGTTATTCATTATTGTTATTATTTATTATTGTTGTTGTTGTTGTACAGTGTACCTGGAGGATGAATTGTTTATCTGGAAGTCATATTTATATCAAGTACAAGGTTAAAAACACTGAACATTAATGTAATGTAATCTTCAGTGATCCCTGTATGAGGATAACAGACGTAATTTCTTTCCATGTTGAAACCACGTGATTGCAGGAGGCGGTCACGTGGTGCTGCTGGTGCCCTGATGTAATCCTGTACCGCTCGGGTTGTGAAAGGACTTTCTTCTGATGTATAACCGCTGTAGAGTCTCTGATCTAATCACCACACTATCTTCTTTTCAGTCTCAAGCTCGCCTGCTATTGCTTAGAGTTCTATACACACTAATACTGACTGGTGAGTACCGAGCTAGTACTGAGTACTAAGATAGTACTAAGCTAGTACCGAGCTAGTACTGAATACTGGGATGATACTGGTACTGATTGCTGGTTTTGAGCTGATACTGAGTACCGAGCTAGTACCAAGCTAGTACTGAATACTGGGATGATACTGATACTGATTGCTGGTTTTGAGCTAGTACTAAGTGCTGAGCTAGTACTGAGTACCGAGCTAGTACCAAGCTAGTACTGATACTGAGCTAGTACTGAATACTGGGATGATACTGGTACTGATTGCTGGTTTTGAGCTAGTACTGAGTGCTGAGCTAGTACTGAGTACTAAGCTAGTACCGAGCTAGTACTGAATATTGGGATGATACTGGTACTGATTGCTGGTTTTGAGCTGATACTGACTACTGAGCTAAAACTGAGGAAACTGATACTAAGCTGTTACTGGTCACTACAACTGAGTTAATATTAAGTACTGGTACTTAGCTGATAGTGGTAGACTCAGTGAACTGAGTGCTTATTCTGGTACTAAATGCTGGTACTGAGCTTATATTGAGTGTTGGTATTGAGTACTGGTACTGGGCTGATACTGGTACTGAACTCAAGGGTCCTGTTAGGCACAGCTGTTCCCTCGCCAGCTTCTCATTTGTTCTGTCTGCGTGTCCATAAGACATAAAAACCCACCCTTTTTTAGAATAATTCGTCTGTAGCATGCTTGTGCATAATTTGGAAATTCAATTCATTTGAAGAATTTGAATTGAATTGGCTCCACCCCACAGGATGCTGAATTGGAATTACAGGAAGTGGAATCGAATTCATTGCAATTCAGAGAAATTCATTACAGCCAAGAAACAGGAAGAGTTTCACGTTTAAGGGGTTTTGGCTTAAATACTAAAAATACTTTACAAACTCTAAAATTCCCTCCATTTTTAATAATTTATAATATTGTTTTATTTGAAAATGAACAAATGACACAAAATTGTGGTAAATGCAATAATCATTTATTACAGTTCTAAATTTATAGGGTAACAGTGTTGCATCTAATTGTCATAAGTTCCTCCAAGGTTTTATCACTGAGACGACGTCTTTCTGGTTGGAAAATCTTTCGAGCAGCACTAAAGATCCCAACAGGTGCAGAGGATGCAGGTGTGGCCAGATCCATTTACATTTACATCATTTGGCAGACGCTCTTATCCAGAGAGACTTACAATTATCATTTTTATACAGATGAGCAATTGATTTAATTGCTTGCTCAAGGGCCCAACAATGGTGACAGTGGGAATTAAACCACTGACCTTCGGCTCAGTAACCCATCGCCTTATCCACTAAGCCACCACTGCTCTGTAATGCTCAGATATTTACAGGCGAGTGCAGCTAGGTTTGGAAAACTGCTCTGGTTTTCTTTCCAAAACACCAAAGGATCAGCGTCCTCTTTCAGGCCTGGTTTACTCAGGTAGACGGGGGCGTTCCCTTGTCTGGGTACTGATGTCAGTGGTGGCACTGACTTTTGGGGAGGTGGATTCGATTTTCGTAGAGAATCTGGGATCAAGTGTGGCATCCAACTGAAAGCACTCCATGGCTTCAAATATTTGAAGACGTTTATCAAGCGGACACAAACTTGGGAGCTTTTTTCTGGAAACTAGCTTCGACCATCAGAGAGGCTTTCAAACATGTCCTGGAATGGCTTGGAAACCATTTTGAACACTTGGAGAAAATAAAGCATTCTGGGAAATGACGTACTTTTCCACCATTTTATAAATACATCAAATCCAGTTATCGGTTTAATAGATGATGCTTTTTATTCTTAATTGTCGCTGAGAAACATGCGGTGATTAAATTATAATGTGTACATGAAGTTTATAGTAATAATAATTGTATGAAATGTGTAAAACAGTCACGTATGGAATATACTGTGGCGCATGATTCTGGAACACTCCAAACTATCGGTTGGAATTTCAATTCTGCTTCATTCAGTTCGAATTTGATTTGCAATTCTACTTCCTGGTTGCGACCTCAATTCAAATCCAATTCAGATTCATGGAGTCAAATTGGAATTTGGGGGTAATTCTCAATTCAGTTTGGGATTTCGCACAAGCCTGGCCTGTAGCTGATGAATATTTGACTCAGTTTTTATCAGAATCGAGTTCTGTGATGTTTGATGGTTAACGAGGTTAAGTTTGAACTGCAGTCGCTTGTGCAGCATTTCATGTAACGGCGGTTTTGCAGGAAACCTTCACTCTTTAAGTTGACGTCTTCAACGTCATGACGGATGTGTTGACGCGTGGACCATTGGGAGGATTTATTTATTTGGGTAAATGGGTTTATGGTAACTGAGGCATTTACGCTTCTGTCTGGACCCATCTCTGATTTCCTAAAGCGTTGAATGATCAGATCATTTTAAACATGTCTCTTGTGAATTTAAATCAGCGTCTGTGTGGATTAATGTATATTATAATCTCTAATTATTATTGTTCTCTCTCTGTTTACGTGAGCTTGGTGTACGTTTCAACTCGCGTTTAACTTTCCTGCCCTTCGACCCTGATCGTCTTTCTTTTATTGCAGTGTGCCAAAGCCACTGACTGGAAAAGCGCCAAGAGCATTTATGAATTCTCTGCCACAGACATCGATGGGAATGAGGTGTCTTTGGAAAAATACAGGTGAGGATCAAGTTGTTTGTTCATGACGTCATCAGTTCCATCGGTGCCGTGTTTTTGATGTTTCCGTTCAAACCTATAAAAAACGTGGGGTCCTGAGGTCCAGCTCTTATTCAGCTCTAGGGTTGAATGATGTAATGAGACGATAATAGATACAATTCTTTTTGTGATAATCGCCTTAGCGGAGGTTCTGTTTTTGCCGGCGTCTGTTTCTGTTTGTGAACAACTTTGCGAAAAAAGTTATGAACGGATTTTCCTGAAATTTTCAGCGAAGGTGGAGAATGGGTCAAGCAACCAATAATTAGTTGATCGAGGGACAACAGCAGAGAGACTGTCCTTCCTTGGCGGAGGTTTGCGCTCTCTGAGTGCTTCGAGTTTGTTTTCAATGAATCAAACAAACAAGTTTAAAAAGAAACTTCATAATAATAATTCATAAAGGTTAAGAGAATCGAGCAGTGTGTTCCCGGGGATGGGCGACCCTGTAGTGTGAGTCGATTTTAATATTTTATATATTACTACAGAGTGTTTATTTCTGCTCAATATGATATGCACCCGCCTCCCCTCAACCCTATCAAGATGAAGCAGTTCACCTGATGGTCTGTATTAAATGGGAGCTTTATGTGTGTTGAATTAATTTTCCAGTGTGTCCTGATAATCATTTCCCCCCCCTGCATGTCCAGCGGCTTCGTGTGCATCATCACGAACGTAGCCTCGAAATGAGGCAAGACTCCAGTAAACTACACCCAGCTTGCGGCCATGCACACCACGTACGCTGAGAAGGGTTTACGCATCTTGGGCTTCCCGTGTAACCAGTTCGGAGGGCAGGTACGCTTCACACTTCCAGAACGCTCAGTGAATCTGTCGTCTTTACCACATCATGTAAAGCGTGACCTGACAGGTTTTATTCCCCTGTGAACTGTTGTCACTACCATAGCAATAAATGTAGTATTTCTTAACGCCTTCCAGAACATTGATTTCACAACAACCGTTTTAAACGGTGCTTTTTTGTCATCCGCAGGAACCTGGTACCGAAGCCGAGATTAAGGAGTTTGCGAAAGGTTACAATGCAGAGTTTGACCTCTTCAGTAAGATTGATGTGAACGGAGACAACGCTCATCCTCTGTGGAAGTGGATGAAAGATCAGCCGAATGGAAAAGGCTTTCTGGGAAAGTGAGTTCTCGCTCTCTATTCCTAGCCCTCTCTGTCCCCCTCTCGCGCGCTCCCTGTCTGTCCCCCTCTCGCGCGCTCCCTGTCTGTCCCCCTCTCGCGCGCTCCCTGTCTGTCCCCCTCTCGCGCGCTCCCT
>JAQMYF010000008.1:5988336-6003975 GCA_030014195.1 Neosilurus mollespiculum
CAATGGTTCTTTTACATCCTCTCACCACAGACAGTGAGAGACATGGCCGGCATTTGATAACCCAGTTAGCTGCACTGGGGGACAGCAGTAACCACCCGCTGATAGTGGGGCTTGAACCTCCGACCTTGGGATCAGTAATCCAGCACCCTACCACCGCGCCTTAGCACATCTACCACACAGCAAGAAGGTCCTGGGTTCGAGTGTTTCTGTGTGGACTCTGCATGTTCTCGGCATGCTTGCGTGGGTTTCTTCAGGGTACTCTGGTTTCCTCCCACTATCCAAAGACATGCACATTAGGCTAACTGCCTGTTCCGGATTGCCCCTAGGTGTGAACGGTTATGTATGTGTTGGCCCTGTGATGGTCCGGCGAGCTGTTCGGGGTGTCCGCCCAATATTGGCTGGGATAGGCTGCATCCCCCACGTGACCCCATTACAGTTAAGAGAGCGAGCGCGGCTTTTCTAGTTCACGCGCGTTGCGAATCGATTCATTTCGAACGGAATCGGTTCGTTTTGTAAATCACTCATCACTTCGATCCGCTGTGAGTTTTTCCAACCGGAAAAAAAAACCTCACACGGAGGGGCTCAGACACCACCATGTAGTCGAGTAACAGCGTTAATAGCACCATCACCACGATGACGAGGCTCGCGTTATCACAGCCCTCATCACCGTGAAGCACGCGACGCTGTAGTGAGCGGGTCCCGATGGAGGGAGCGGTGAGGCCGGTCGAGGCCGGAGGAAGCACATCCTCCGCCGGGCCCGCTGTCGCGGAGGAGACGGAGACCGTCATTGGAGTCGGATACGGGATGGAAGGTGTGTGAGGGGGGAGGTTTGTGAGTGAGTTGTTGTTCTGTAATGTCGGTATTTCTTTCTGGAAGGCTGTAAATGATGGAAATGGGTCGTGTTTGTTGTGTCAGGAGGTGAATTTGTAGCCGGTCGGTTGGGAAAATGTGCTCAACGGTTCGTGCGCGCGCGTGTTCTGGTACCTTCTACAGGAGTCACGCGACGAAGGCAGAAGGACGGTGTGTGGAAATAACAATTACTGACAAAAAAAAAGTCAGTAAAACTGTTAAGAATAATGTGTGTGTGTGTGTGTGTGGAGACATGTTAGTTTCACCTCAGGGTTGTTGTTGTCCCTGAGGTAAGACTGGGTGCTCTCTTTTCGGTCCGGTGAATACCCTGCAGGGGTTTTTTTTTTGTTTTTGTTTTTTTGGCCCATGCTGTGCTGCAGAATCTGCATGATGTTCTTCCTCCTCCTGCTCCTCCTCCTCATGGTTTCCTCCTGCTGTGCAGATCAGTGCTCGTCTCCTCATCCTGCTTTCCACTCAGGACTTCCTGCACGGCTGTTCCTGACCAAGCCTGCTGGGCAGCCCGTCTCCGTCTTCATCCACCCGTCTCTAAATCGTGCCGTCCCTCCGAACCACGGGGTGGGACGCAGTACGGTATCGGCTGCCCCGCTGCGTAACTAAGAACCCGTGCTGACTTTGCTTGCTCCCTTGACGCCTAGTGTCCCACGTGTGACGTGTGAACCGTGGGTGGCGATAACACTTTTCGGTTCTTCGTGTTGGGATGGCGCGGTGGCGAAGTGGTTAGCATGTCGACCTCACAGAAAGAAGGTTCTGGGTTGAAGTGGCGAGGGCTCGGGGAGGGCGTCTCTGTATGGAGTTTTCGTGTTTTCGGCATGCTTGCGTGGGTTTCCTCCGGGGACACTGGTTTCCTCCAGCAGTCCAAAGACATGCACATTAGGCTTATTGTCTGTTCCAGATTTCCCCTAGGATTGAGTGTGGATGTAAAAGTGTGTGTGTGTGGATGTAAACATGTGTGTGTGTGTTGCTCTGCATTTATATTTGTCACAGCAAGAAGGTCCTGGGTTCGAGTCCCGGGCTCGGTGCATGTTCTCCCCATGCTTGCGTGGGTTTCCAGGTACTCCGGTTTCCCTGGGACCCTGGTAGGATTAAGCGGTTCTGTGAATGAAAGTTCTTCGTGTTCTACCTGGTTTTTCCGGCATGTTCACATGGATTTTTGCTGGATACTCCAGTTTTATTCCTACGCTTCCGTAGGTTCCGTAGGTTTCGTCTTTGTGGTCCAGTTTCCTCTCAGAGTCCAAACACGTGCACATTAGGTCAGCTGACTATGGTATTTTGTCCGTAGGTGTAAACGTGAGTGTGAACGATTGTTTCTGTCTGTGTTAACCCTGTAGTAGACTGGTGAGCTGTTTAGGGTGTAGCTCACCTCTCACCTGATTGGCTCCAGCTTTCCCCATAACCCTGACAGATAGGTGACATAGATTATGTGTGTAGGGTGTGGCACAGAGGTGTAGTGGATAACACGGTTGCCTCACAGCAAGAAGGTCCTGGGTTCGATTCCCGTTGCTGTGTGGAGTTTGCATGTTCTCCCCGTGCTTGCGTGGGTTTCCTCCGGGCACTCTGGTTTCCTCCCACAGTCCAAAAGCATGCACAGTAGACATTAGTCTTGACTGGCTATTCAAAATTGCCGCTAGGTGTGTGTGAATGGTTTTATGTGTGTTGGAAATGGTCTGGCGAGATGTCCAGGGTGTACGCCGCCCTCACCCAGAGTCGGCTGAGATGGGCGCCAGCTTCCCCGCGACCCTAATCAGGATTAAGCGGTTCAGAAAATGAATGAATGAGATTGAGAGTGTGTGTAAAGTCACAGAAGTACTTTTGAATTATTGCTGTTATTGTTTTATTATGTTGTTATTGTTGTTGTTGTTATTATTGTTTCTTTGTTTATGTTTGGGGGGAAGACACAAACTCAATTATTCATTTACCATTAACAGTAGGAGGCTGGAGCCAACTCTGGGCAAAGGTGGGGTACACCCTAAACAGCTCACCAGTCCATCACAGGGCAACACACATGCACACACACACACACACACACACACACACACACACACACCCATGGAGTAATTTCAAACAGCCAGTAGGTCTGAAGTGCATGTCTTTGGTCTGTGGAAGGAAACTAGGGTGCCCTGAGGAAACTCAGGCAAAATGGGGACAACATGTAAACTCCACACAGACACGCCCTTGCTGAGCCCTGGACTCGAACCCAGGACCTTCTTGCTGTGGGGTTTACTTGTTAACCCTTATGCCTTCATGCGGCCATGAGGAACAACAGACTGAGTACGTCATGTTGCTGAAAAATGAAGTGAATAATACTGAGATCAGGATCATGACCGTTATTATTCATCACCTTACAACTTCTAGAAAATTCCTCCCAGGATATTCACAGTTATGGGATAGGATGAATCATGTTACCTCACGCCTCGGACGTCAGGATATTCATACGTAAAAGCTAATACAGGAACAGCAGGTTTAGGTTGAGCTGAGGAAATGGAGTGACGTGAGCACTATCAATGATGACGATGACGATGATGGCGCTAATACGGTGTCCTTGAAGCTAAGAGCTCAAGTCAAGTCTCAAGAAACACAACAGCGAGGTTTGTGTTAGCATGGAGATCTGAAGTGTGTGATATAAACCTAGCCTTGGGGAAGTTTTTAAGATCCATTAGAGACAGGCTTATTATAAATTCAAAATATCTGATGAAATGAGGGTGTAGTTATGTGTAGCGATGCCGCAACAGCCTGCGGAGATGCAGGAACTGAATGTAGTGTATGACTGACTGGCCTGCGTTAGCATTTATTTTTAATAAATTCTTCTGTTATGATTGGTTTGCACGTCCCTCTCAAAGCAAGAAGGACCTGGGTTCGAGTCTCAGGCTTTTCTGTGTGGAGTTTGCATGTTCTCCCTTTGCGCGAGTGGGTTTCCTCTGGGTACTCCGGTTTCCTCCCACAGTGCAAAAACATTCACTTTAAGCTAATTGGCGGTTCTAAATTGCCTGTGAGTGTGAATGATAGTGTGTTGGCCCTGTGATGGTCTGGCGAGATGTTCAGGGTGTACCCATCCTTCGCCCATTGCCGGCTGAGATGGGCTCCAGCCTTTTCGCGACCCAATTAGCCTACTATGCATGTTTTTGGGATTGTGGGAGGAAACCAGAGTACTCGGAGGAAACCCACGCAAGCACGGAGAGAGTATTCCTCTTTATAATCAGATATTAATTCTACATGACTGTAAAGTGCAATCACCTATAATCCCCTTTCATCTTAATCCCAGTTACTGCTTCCTGTTTCCACTGCTGGCTTGTTTTCTGTGCTCGTCAGTGAACGTATTGTCCTCAGAAGTACTCGTTTGAACTCCAAGCACACAGCATACACGCGATCTCGGATATTCTGTCAGTTTGCAAGAGGTCGTGAGATGAAGGACAGAAGTGCACGCATGCTATAGAGACACACAAGTTAAACGTGAAGCCTTAAAACCGGAATCAGCCTCGTACAGCTACAGATCCCAGTTCTCAGCTGACAGCAGCGCAGCCCGACGTGGCCCTCAGTTGTATCCCGTCCACCTCCGGGCTCATCATGCTGGGAATTCCGAACTGATTTTCTGATCACCACGGTGGTACAGGGTGGTTATTTATTTAAATTACTACAGTACTCCTGTCTGCTCAAATCAGTCCGAGTATTCCTATAAGCATTTTTTTTTCTTTTCTGCTCCAGAGCCTCAGTGTTAATCATCATTTCAAAATCTGAAATACCCAAACCGATCTGTCTGGGACCTCTGTTCCTCAAGCGTCATCAGGATAAATCGTTCTTGCGAGTTCTGTGTTATGGTTTGGCTTGATAATTATGAATTAAGCATTTAGTAATCCATACAGACTCAGAGCCAACTGAAAGATCTTCTGACCTGCGGAGACTACGAGAGAAATCCCACACTCAGGCTCATTTGCATCGTGTACGGCAGATGAGAAATGGCTTGGTACTTAAAAGGACTGAAGTGCGGACCCTGCTGTAGACGTTTTTTCTGCAGGGTTTATCTCATAAACGTGTCTCTCCGTAACACGGAGCACTAAAAGTTAAAATGTGGTGTTAATACTCTGACCTCACGGTAGATAACAGCACAGCAGCCCTGTGGTGAATAAACTCGCCATGAAAGCAGCAGGTGATGAGGATGACGATGAGTCTTGTTTTAAAGCCCTACAGGAAACTTGACTCTATAGATGTTTGTTCCTAGGGGTGTATGCTGTTCCTTTTGAGGCTGTGTGATGATCATCTTATACAAGCCAGGCAATGTACAAAGTACACAATTCAAGCAGCCAGCGATTTAATACTTAATTATCCAGAGCCGTTGTGTCATATGATGAAATTCAGTGCAAACCCTTGCATGCTAAGGTTTAGAGAAGTGTTGAAGCCACACCTCCTTTACTGTGACTGACAGATTTTGAGGCCACACCTCCTTTACTGTGACTGACAGATTTTGAGGCCACATCTCCTTTACTGTAATGTGGTCAAAGGGTGGGTACAGATGACCCTGGCCCAAGGTGCAGCAGGGGCCCATGGGAAGGTCTATGGTTGACCTTTAAGTGTAATCAGTATTAGAGTGACTATATGACTGGTGCAATTTTCGCCCCTTGCCCATTATTCTTAATGGCTGGCCTGGTTGAGGTCATGCCTGCCTCTCTGTAACAAACAGATCTTGAGGCCACCCCATAATTGATGATCACATGATTGATGGATGATTAAGATCCGCCTCCCTCAGTTTGACTAACATTTAGGCCACACCTCTCTTTCTATGAGTGATTGGTAATTAGGCCATGCCTTGTTGAGTATGACAGATGGATGATTAGGCCACTATAACTGACAAATGTTGAGGCCACACCTCCTTCTTGGTTACGTACAGACACCGAGCAGCAATAAAGGCAGAGAAATGGTACAAAAATACAGCAATCAGTGTATTATTCTCTTCAAAGCCACACCCAAGTGAGTACCCAAATGAAAGAGGTGGAGCTTTCTGGATTGACAAGCAGTTGGGGACACCTTCTCCTGGATTGTATTTTTTTTCTTGATTGCACATCATGGGGTGCCCTGTGTTAATTCTAAGCAGATGTTTTATTGATGCAGGCTTTGTTTGTTTTCCCACTGCACTGAATTCCACAAGCTAAAAAGCAATAAAGTATTGGCTGAGGGGTAGAGTAATGCAGAGCAGAAAAATCCTTCATACAGGAAAAAAACAAACAAAAGAAAAACCATCCATTTACCAAGTGCATGTAGAAAAAAAAATCCCAAGAGCTGGCATTGAACAGTTTACTAAGTAATCAGATCAATAATTCATTAAAAATATTCAGTGTTTTCAGGGTTTATTTTCTCTCAAGATTGATCTGTATGAGTCTACAGAACACGTGGCATTTGAGCAGTGCTACACTCGCATCTGTAAAATAATTTTCATGTTTGATTCATGTCATGTTGGAGTTGATTCATCGTCCGTTAGTTTCTCGATGCAGTTAATTAGACTAATGTTCAGTTTGCTTTTTCGTTTCTCTGCATAGCGATCTCTCTCTTTCATGCCATCTAATATGAGAACTTGGATGGTGTTGCAGCACTGCGGAGCACAGTGACTCAGTGAATTGATGATTTGATTCAGTGACTCGGTGATTTGGTGATTTGATTCAGTGGCTCGGTGATTTGATTAAGTGACTTTGTGATTTGGTGATTTGATTCAGTGAATTGATGATTTAATTCAGTTACTTGGTGAATTGGTGATATGATTCAATGAATTAATGATTTGATTCAGTGAATTGATGATTTGATTCAGTGACTCTGGATTAGTGATTCAGTGAATTGATTATTTGATTCAGTGACTGTGGATTGGTGATATGACTCAGTGAATTGATTATTTGATTCAGTTAATTGATTATTTAATTCAGTGACACTATCAACACACACACACACACACACACACACACACACACACACACACACGTACATACACAGGCATCCTGTGGCAGATATTTTTTTAAGCCATCGCACAGCACACCTGAGCAGTTCACTCTTCCTTATTAGTTCACTGTTGTGTTGTTTGAATTTTAGTTGGAAGCAAAGATTACACAGTAATGTCTCTCCTGGAAGTTCTTCTGTTTATATTTTAACATGTTTTCTGCAGGATAAAAGCCTTTTAATGATGGCCAAAGTGGGTGAGTGTTCATTAAATATGAATGTCCTGGAGTGAAAAGGGATTCATTACCAGCATACTCACAGTAACAACTAAAAATACCCGTCTGTATTTAGACCTCTTAAGCATGTTGTTGAATGTTCTTGAAGGTGTGTAGAAATAAACAATGAAAACTCTGGGAATGCTGACGAGACTGAGTTTTGTCTCTTGAGGTCACAGAAACATTATCTTCTGCACCGAATCACATTCACAATCTAATTTCTCCCACATGGGGCGTAGCGTACAGGAATGTGACTCCTCCGTGTCTCCACTGTGTCTCTAAGGGAGTGTTGGCGGCCTGATTGCTGAAATCCACAGTCTCTGTGCTGAAACCCCACCACTTAAGCTTCTTCTGTTCGAGCAGCAATACATCATTAGCCTGCTGCCTGGAACGCCTCTTCATTTCTTTTCATCCTCGGCATCTCGCTCATGTCACAATCCTCCCTCTCGGTCACTCCTGGTTCTTATTTTGCATCATGTCTGCATGTCAAGGTATCATTCTTCAGACTTCGATCCTGAGCTCTTTCACATGATCCCCTTATTACCGTGTGGGTTTCCTCCTGGTTCTACGGTTTCTTCTCACCTCCCAAAACATGCTGGAACGCGACTCAGCTGTACTGAACTGCTCTGAGGTGTGAATGTGTGTGTGGTGGCCTGTGATAATCTATCATTACATTCATGTCCAGTGAACGTTTTCTGCCCTCTTCAACATACATGAGATCATACGTAGAGTCTGTCTGTCTCTCTGTGGCAGTTTCACCTTGTCTCTCTATATGTCTATAGAGCTGTCTGTCTGTCTCTTTCAGTTAGTATCTCTCTCTCTCTCTATATCAGTCTTTCTTGGTCTGTCTCTTTTTTCAGTTTGTGTCTGTCTGTCTATCTGTGTAGGGCTCAGTCTTTCTTGGTCTGTCTCTCTCTTTCAGTTAGTATCTGTCTATATGTTTGTTGGACCTCTCTCTCTCTCTTTGCTTCAGTCTTTGTCTGTCTCTCTCAGCTTGTATCTGTTTGTCTGTATGTCTGTAGGGTTCTCTCTCTGCATCGGTCTTTCTTTGTCTGTCTCTCTATATCTATAGAAATGTCTGTCTTTCAGTTTGTGTCTGTCTGGCTATATGTCTGTAGGTCTCTCTTCCTCCCTCTCTCTCTCTTTCTCTCTCTCTCTCTCTCTCTCTCTCTCTCCCCCCCCTCTCTATCCGTCTCTGTCTATCTATGTGTCTATAGAGCTCTTTCTGTCTCTTTTCTGTTTGTGTCTGTTTTTTTAATCTGTCTGTCTATTTAGCTTACACTATCATTCTTTGTCTGTCTGTCCCTTTGCATGTCTATCTGACTGTTTACTCGATCTCTCTGTCCATCCGTTTATTTGTCTGTATGTCCCTGTCTGATGGTCAGACTGCATCTCTGTCTGTCTTACTTTATATATTAAACCCTTTGTTGTCTGTCTGTCTGTCTCTTTCTGACCCTCTCCCCGTTTGCCTCGTTGTACTGAAGGTCTGTCTCAGAAATGGTAGCTTATGTTATAAAAATATTTGACAGAGGTTGTTTGGAGGAAGAGGAATTGTGTGTGTATGTGTGTGAGAGAGACTCGAGCCCTAGTGTGTGAAATGGCTTTTCTGTCATTAAAGAAAAGCTGATGCTGCAGTTCAGACTGAAAGTATAATATCTCGGATCACCCATTCAGAACGGTCACAGCAGGGCCTGAGGGGCCATGTGATGTATGTTCCATGGCATCTCTTTGTCACATGACCAGTGCTCCTTTGGTGGTATTGTGTCAGTATTGTTGATGAAGTTGTTAGTTGTATTTACTGCAGTTTGACAAGCCAGGTAGTTCTAAATGACACGAGAGATCTGATCCCGATGATCCCAGTTCAGTGTGGACATGTTACTTCATTCATTTCCCTGAACCACTTAATCCTACTTGGGTTGCAGGGAGGCTGATGCCTGTCTCAGCCAACACTGGGTGAAGGCAGGGTACACCCTGAACAGCCCTCAGACCATCACAGGGCTACACACATACAACCATTCACACCTAAGGTCGATTTGGAACAGACAACTAGCCTAATGTGCATGTCTTTGGACTGTGGAAGGACACTGGAGTACCCGAAGGAAACCCACGCAAGCATGGGGAAAACATACAAACTCCACACAGAAACGCCCGAGCCAAACCCGGGACTCGAACACAGGACTTTCTTGCTGTGAGGCGGTTGTGCTAACCACTGCATATGTCAGCCGCCTATAATATCTCAAGGCCCAACATTACAGCAACATCTCTATACCTTTTGGCATTAAAAATAAGAAGTATCTTTATTAAAGATTATCCTGCTTGTAACAGTGGGAGAAAGGTATTTTTGTGACATGCCCGTGTTGTTCACTAAGTTGCCAGAGCTATCCGTTAAACGGCAAAGCATAAAGTGTGTGCTCTAACGCAGAACCTCAGAGTAATGCACCATTAAGCCCTTATGTTTAGAACTGTTAATGTCTGTTCAAGTGCTTCATGATAACCAGTTTGCTGTTAATCTGACAAAGGATCACGTAAAACACGGTTTAGGGACGAGCCTGGTAGATTATTTATTTATTACTGTGGAAATGTAGCTGTTTTTAAGTAATCGATATGTACACTTTAACTGTTTATATAATGTTGTGCAATATCTTCATCTCCTTCCGCGTAATCCGGGGTCAGGCCATGGGCCCAGACGTCCCTCTCCCCAGCCACCTTTTCCAGCTCTTCCGGGGGAATGCCATGGCGTTCCCAAATCAGCCTAGAGTCCCTCCAGCATGTTCTGGGTTGACCCTGGGGTCTCTTCCCATGCATGAAACACCACACCAGGGAGGCCTTCGGGCCCGAGCCACCTCAACTGCAGAGTTGCAGCGGTTCTACTCTGAACTCCCCGGATGACAGAACTTCTCACCCTATCTCTGAGGAAAAGCGCTGCCATCCTGCATGAAGCTTATTTCAGCCACTTGTATTTACAGTCTTGGTCTTTCGGTCACTACCCAAAGCTTGTGACTGTAGGTGAGGGTAGGAATGTAGATCGACTGGTAAATTGAGAGCCTATCCTTCCGGCTCAGCTCCCTCTTCACCATGATGGACTGGTACAAGCGCCGCTTTACAGCAGAGGCTGCACCGACACGTCTGTCTCCCACTCCATCCTTCCCTTACTCGTGAACATGACCCCGAGATACTTGAAATCCTATATTTGGGGTAGGACCTCATTCCACCCTTTTCCGGGTGAGAACCATGGCCTCGGACTTGGAGGTGCTGATTCTCATCCCGGCTGTTTCACACTCAGCTGCAAATTGCTCCAGCAAGAGCTGGAGGTCCCGGCTAGATGAAGACAAAAGGACAACGTCATCCGCAAAAAGCAGAGACGAGATCCTATGGCCACCAATACAGAGCCCCTAAACGCCTTGGCTGTAAAATAGAAATTATATAGAAATAATATAGAAATTATATCCGTTAATTTATTGAACAGAACCAGTGACAAAGGACAACCTTGGTGGAGTCCAACCCACACTGGAAACAAATTCAACATTAACAATGCGGACCAAGCTCTGGCTCCGGCAATACGGAGACCGAACGGCCTGTAGCAATGGGTCCTGTATACCATATTTCCGGAGCACATCCCACAAGATAGCCCGAGGAACACGGTCGAAAACCTTCTCCATGTCCACAAAGCACATGTGGACAGTTTGGGCAAACTCCCATGCTCCTAACAGGATCCAGTAGAGTGTGTAGTGCTGGTCAAGAGTGCTGAGGCTGGGATGAAAAACACATTGTTTCCCCTGAATCCAAGGATCAACCTTCGGTCAGATCACACTTTCCGGTCCCCTTTTTTTAAAAAGGGGAACTACTCCCTGGTTTGCCAATCCAGAGGTACGGCCCGCGATGACCAAGCGATGTTGCAAAGATGAGTCAACCAAGACAGTCCTACAACATCCAGAGCCTTGAGGTATTCAGGGCGGATCTTGTCTGTCCCCAGAGCCCCGCCACTGAGGAGGTTTTTAACTGACTCGGCAACCTCTGCCCCAGTGATGGGCAGACCCCCTTCCTAACCCTCAAGCTCTCCCTCTTCCACAGAGGGTGTGTTGGTGGGATTGAGGAGGTCTTCGAAGTATTCCTTCCACATCCCAACAACATCCCCTGTCGAGGTGAGCAGCTCACCACTTCTATTGCAAACAGTGTTTGTGGAGTACTGCTTCCCCTCTTGTCTTTTTCCAGGTCCTCACCAAACTCCTCCCACACCGAGATTTTGCACTGGCGACAGTCCGGGCTGCAGCATGTTTGGCCTGTCGTTACCCGTTCGCTGCCTCGGGAGTCCCACAGGCCAAAGTGTCCCAGTAGGGCTCCTTCTTCAGCTTGACAGTGCCCCCATGACAGGCACTAATGACCTTCCAGCCACGGCTCCGGGCTGCCGCCTCAATAATGAAGACATGGAATATGGCTCATTCGGACTCTGTGTCCCCTGCCTCCATTGGAATGTGGTTGTAGCTCTGCTGGAGGTGGGAGTTGAAGGCCCTTCTGACAGGAGACTCCAACAAACGTTCCCAGGTGACCCTAACTACACGTTTGAGTCTCCTAGGTCTGGTGGTGATAAGTTGACAGCTCAGCTTCTCTCTTCACCCAAGTATCCAGAACATGGAGCTGCAAGTGTGTTGGCACGACTACAGAGTCTTTCGTTGAAATGCGGCCTAGGGTGTCCTGGTACCAAGTGCACTTATGGACACCCTTATGTTTAAACATGGTGTTCGTGATGGACAAACCATGACGTGCACAGAAGTCCAAGAACGAAAGACAATTCGGGTTCAGATCGGAGATCCTAAACTTCCTCTTTTTCTGTCTCTCCTGCGCTGCTGTAAATGGTGCTGGCGCACGTGCATGCACAGAAAATGAGGGGAGGGTGCGGACAAAATATGGATTTAGCTAGGTCTTATTTTCGGGGTAGGGATTTTGGAGCGTTCTGCAGAGGAAAGGGTAGGTCTTATTATTGGGGAAACATGCTAGTTCTGTACCCGCCACTCACTGGAACAATTCACGATGGAGGCCGTGTGTGGAGAAACGGTCCACGTTGTGAGTAAGGTTGGAAATGCTCGAAAACGTGATCTTTAAAATCGATTCTTGAACATTTGAATCGATTCATAATGCTAATAAATAAGAATCACGATTCAGATGTGAATCGATTTTTTCTGGCACCCCTAATAAACACACTGCTCTGTAACACCGGTACGCTTGGTGCTTTTGTACTTTTGATGTGTAGACACCAGTTCTCTATTGTGTAACATGTCATGCCCTGTGAAAAACACATTTCAAGTTTATTTATGTATTTATTTGCTTAATAGATAGTGTTGTGATCTCTGGGTAATAAGGGTTTGAGAAACTAGAAAACTCAAACTGTTACAAAGCCCTGACACTGGAGACTCCTTACTGAATACATGCTGTCATAGTGAAATACACAGAATGCTGTATATGTGTGTGTGTGTGTGTGTGTGTGTGTGTGTGTGTGTATATATATATATATATATATATCAATCAGTGTTGATTTTCTGCTCGCTGCACTCGCTTCACAGCAACTAGCACCCGCTAGTACCCGCTTAGCTGGGTATAAAAAGTAAGAATAAGTTACTGGAAAGCTTATAGCAATTCACTTAAATATACGTCATTGAACACTTTGGGCAGCCTTGTAGGTTGTAAAGGATTTTAAGAAAATAATGTTAGCACTAACATAAGTAGGTAAAATTTGGGGCACTCAGCATTTATATAGATATCATGAAAAGCCTATAAAATCTCACTAGTTTTTGAATCCATAACATGCTGCATGTCGTTAAATGATCTGCTCCCTTGGCGAACAGCACTTGTAGAATAATCCGCCTGTTTTTGTTTTGTTGGAGGTGAAAAAAGCGCAGACGGCGTGACCACGCGCTCTCCTGTTGAATTTCTCACCGCGCTCAGACCACCCACACTTAATCACACACACGGCTGTGAGAGTCTGTATCCATGTAAACATTCTTGGTGTGTAGTATTCACTTGGTGTATTTTTTGGTGTTTCTGTGAAACTCGAAGCTGCTTATATCCAACAAGTATCAAGCACAGACACACACGCTCAAGGGCCCAACAGTGGCAGCTTGGAGGTACTGGGGCTTGAACCCCCAGCCTTCAAGAGTAGTAACCCAGAGCCTTAACCAATGAGCCACCACTGCCCATATGCTCACTGCCTAGCACTTTTCTCACAGTTGGGAGCATTACCCAGAATGCAATGCTCTTGCGTTTTTGAGACCTCCAATTATCCACACCTGTTGTGTCAGCACATTGCTCCAAATGCAGTGCAATCATTGTGAAATCCTCCAATTATTTTACCCTACAGCTGTCCCAGCATGCTTGGAGGATCAGGAGGTCATGCGGACGTTTTTGTGACAACATTGCTGTTGCGTCGTCACTTCTAAAAACCGTGGCGTTCAGTTTTAACCCAGTGGGGATTGATTTCATGGCAACCTGTGGCTCGTGTAATTAAATGTTTTATCTGGTAGGATTAGCCAAGCTGCCGTCTGAGCACATGATCGTGGCTGATGATGCACTGAACTCACATGGAAATTGCTGTATAAGCTAAATGTTGAGAATGTGTGAGACGGTTTTAATTTAGCCACCGTTGACCCCTCTGCACACAGCATCATGCTCCACCCCCTTTTTTGGGTTTATATGACAGGCTTTTTTTTAATATGTGTTGGATTACTCTAGTGTGTTCTCCTCTTCTGTGATTCTGGGATACCAGGATATATCTGTTCAGTGCTACGATATGTTATCATGCATTTCAGGCATGAAGTCCGAGCCTTCTTTGAATCACTTCCTGTTTTTGTTTTTCATGGTTTTAATCTGTGTTCATGTGTTTTAATTTCGAATTAGGGATTTTTAGCTCCCGCCATCACCGGAGGCAAGCGAAGCGGGAGATATAGAAATCGGCTCCGTTTATCCGTCCGAATTGTTAGTGCGATAACTTTGGAAGAAAATGACAGAATTACCAAGTTTGGTTTGTGGGTCTCCCTCAGGCATGAATAGGGTGGGATTGTATATGGATCACCTTTTTCCAAGGTCACAAGGTCACTTTTTCTATATTCAGCTTGTCAAGGCTTGTTAGTGTGATAACTTTGAAAGGAAATGACATAGGTTGACCAAATTTGGTAAATGGGTTCCCCTTGGGAAGCTCTCTGTTTTGAGTAATGTTTGCTATCACTTGAGTCAGGAGTTTTGGATAAATAATTAAAGGAATCCTAAAAACCACACCTTACAGATGAATTTTGATGGCTCATGAGCATCTGATTGCAAAAGGGTGTGCACACCCTGTAGACTAAATAACAAAACACCAAGACATTTTATTAATTAGGCTGTAAAGACACTTTTTGCCTCCACCAAGGAGCCTGTATTTTACCTGCTGTTTGTTTGTTAGCAGGATTACGCAAAACATTTCTACCATGAAATTTCTACCAGAGGTGGGGCTTTGCACGAAGAAGGCTCCATTCGTTTTTGAAGATGATCAGGATCAGATTCTGGGTCCAGGAATTGTTTAAACGATTCTTTAACATAGTGAGAAAGAACCAATTCTTTTTGACATTTTGGTTCATATGGAGGAATTGCTGTGTGTAGTACTGATATTCTGCTACACATAATTATAACCCTCCTGATGTTCATAACAACCAGACAGGGCTTTCACACACATGTGGAGCAGCACACGGTGGTCAAATATGCAAGAGGACATGCGGTGAGCAGTCCCAGTTAATTTTTGCAGAAGTGATCTAGACAGTCTGTGTCTCTGTCCTTTCAGAGTAATCCTCAGTTTCAGAGACGCAGGAGGTCTGGCAGCTGCTACGTTCCAGTAGGATTAGGGTCAGGATAAAGGAACACCCATACAAGAGCAGGTACAGAAGAGAAGCACGTCTCCGTCACGGTTATCAGGCCAGACGGATGAGATGTGTTGTTTTTTAATAGTGTTTCAAATCGACGCAGTGGGAGGAGACTGAGAAAGTAAAGATCTGTAATGAATGACCTCATTCCTGAATTTGACCTCATGTTGATTCAGCTGCATAAAACTTGAAAAGGACCTGTATTTGATGAAACTATTTGATCTATGATAAAGATGAAAGTAAAATGAGGTGGTGTCTGGATTTAATTCTGCAAGTAGCCCAAGTAAGCGTCCACTTTTACTGTGTTTCTATGGAAACCTGATTGTGTAAGGTAACCATTATTATCATGATTAGACATCTCTGATAATTGTGATATGGTGATTATGTAATTGTAATAATTTTAGTATTAGAATAAGTATAAGTTCCTTCTAGTACATTCAAGACAAGTCAAAATTTGTACACAGTTTTTGACTGGTGTTTATAAGAATGAGGGTCGTCACTGTACTACAACTCACATGCAGAAGTCACCGGACACCAAAAATTATAATCATTTCAGTTATTTTTCATTTTATGAATACTTAAAAAGTGTGATTTAGGGCTCCCGAGTGGCGCATCGACAAAGTGCGCGACTATCAACCCAGAGATCGCAAGTTCGAATCCGGGTTGATGCCACAGCCATCCGTGACCGGGAGTCCATG
>JAQMYF010000008.1:6026931-6046740 GCA_030014195.1 Neosilurus mollespiculum
CGGCTGAGATGGGCGCCAGCCTCCCCGCGACCCTAATTAGGATTAAGCGGTTCAGAAAATGAATGAATGAATGAACTATTTATACTTTTAAACTGAATTTCTTTCAGAATTAGGGTGTACTCACATGGAAGTGATATGGCCGTGAAATAGGACTTTTTTTCCGGTTGTTTTTGGTTTTCACAGGCCAAAAAAATGCACGGTCTCATCGAAAACCTTCAATATAGATCATCATTGAGGATCTGTGACCCTGCACTGGCTGGGTGTCATGTATTGTGTAGAAACTGCCCTTAAAATGTAAATAAAACAAATCCAAGTGTTTTCTTTCTTAATGATTTTTTTACACTTTTTTTCCTCTGTATATTTTTGTGTAACCTCCATTTGATTAGATGATATTATGTCTCGAGTCCACTGGGTCCGCTTGTATTAGTTGTGTGTTTCAGCATGAGCTGCTCAGCTTTGACTTATGGGACAGCCTGCACGAGTGCGGAGCTGCACATAAAAACTGGCACTTACCCTCACGATGCGTTCATTCCATGTCAGGTCGGAGCCTAATTACCTGTTAGAGGTTTTTAATAATGAAAGCTCTGGATTTATTATTTATTTTGGACATGCATAACAGACTTGATCAGCTTTCCAACTCGCGCTGATAAGGGAAAATTCCGCATTATATCAGAGGAGAACTTATGTGGGAAATCCAACTTGATCTATTTATTCCAGGAAAAGTAAATAAAATTTTTCATATGTCTCCTCTGCTACATCCCTCTCTCTGATACAAGAATCAGATCCTGGCACAAATGGAACAGATCTGAGATGCATGTTCCTCTGTTTATTGTGAAAAGCAGCGTGAGCAGTAAGTACATTGACAGCGGAACAACCATTTATATATATATATATATATATATATATATATATATAAATAATATTACATTTTTATAATACGTGTGTGAGATGGCAAGAGGCACGTTGCGTGTAGGAAATATGCAGATTTTTTGTTTTTTTTTTTGAAAACGAAAGTATAAATAGAGGTGCACAGGACTCCCGCGGGCTGTCTCTTTATAGAAGGGGCAGATTCTTGTGACCTGTGCATCATTTCGTGGGTTTTTCTTTGTAAAAACAAAAAAGGGGGGGGGGGGGATTCGAGTGATTTTTCATAATTTCTTGGGTTTTTCTTTGTCGAAAGGGGTGGATTCGTGTGACGTGCAAAAATCGGTCGCTTGAGCTGCTCAAAAACAAGCAAAAAGGACCGATGTGCTTCTCTTCGCTCGTATTCGAGACACTCTGAATTTGCGCCAAATTTTATTACGCTATTATTCATTCATCTTGAAGACTATTATACAGCTACTACTGGAAATGTTTTCATTTGTATTAATTACACTCATCGACAGTAGAAAACATGAACATTTATACCGGATAAGGTGCCAACACTGCAGGTCTAGCACTCCTGCTGGCTGGTAACAGTACTGTTTTATGCCCTGACCGTTCCCATGTGTTTCAGTTACAAAATTGTCATTCTCAACTGTCCATACACAGTGTCTAAATCGAAACAGTTCGTTTTACCCAGGGCTGGGTGAGGTATCGATTAATTATTGTATTGCGATATAATCATTCATATCATCAGATAACTGAATATCGTATTGTGATTTCCCAGAAATATTACCTTACCTTAAGAAATGGACAATATTTTTTAGGTCATATCGCCCATGCCTAGCTTCAGACACTATCATGATACTCCTCAAACTGAGAGCATTATCATGTTATATATTGTGATGAATATCGATATTGATCCATATCAAGAAGCAGTAACCTTTAACCTCGATAGAAACAGTAATTTTATTTATATCGTGATGCATCTAATTTCGAGATCAACTGACATTAAAAAAAAAAAAAATTAGGAAAAGATTTTTTTTTTTTCATATTCTCCAGCTCTAGTTTCAAATATATGCACTTTTTTATTTCCCCCAGAAATTTGTTTTGAATCCTGACTGTACTATATCATATGAGGCATGGCTACACTTGGGAATGAAGTGATTGACAGCCTCAGTGATGAGCGGGGCAGCACGGTGGCATAGTTAGCATGTCCGCTTCACAGCAAGAAGTTCCTGGGTTTGATTCCCAGAATCGGGTGTTCCTTTGTAGAGTTTGCGTGTTCTTGTGTTTAGGAAGCCTGAACCATTAATGGTCATATAATATGATAATATGACGTATCTTTAGCACAAGTTGATATGCCAACAATATGTCTGTTGTCTTTGGTCACCATTAAACTTCAGTGTTTGTTACAGTTGACCCTTGGGTATAGAGAAAGTACAGAAAAGCATGATGCAGTGCACTAGTTACTGTCAGCAGCTGGTCTTTGTCTGTCTCCTGGCTGTGAGGGTAAATTATTAAAACCAGACACCATCTGGATGGCATGGTGCCCTGCCGAGTAATCCCACTCTGTGCGCTCGTTTTTCTGCGCATAAAAACAAGAAGGGTGGGTTTATGCATAGCTTTGGACTGCTGAAGATGATCCGAAACACATGTGGATCTTAGATCCAGACCCCTTTAGACCTCTATAGAACCACTCTGTAGCCCGATTGAGTGTTTCTTTCCACTGATACCTTTCTTTTCTCTGGTCATTCTCTCCAACTGTTGTTTCTACTCTCCCCGGTCTCTGTCATGTTGTCTTTTCTTTCTTCCATCTCTGCAGGACACAGTATCAGTGCACAGGCCAAACTTCTATGCTGACCGGTTCTACAAGTTCATGAGTTCTACAGTATTCAGGAAGAGCTCCTGTAAGGACTGTACACACTGCAGCACTCTTCAATCCAGTATAGTGTAGTGCTTTTCACATGGCATGCAGCTCATTTAACTACCGTTGAGATCTAACCACATTCTATATGCAAGAATTTGATAATTTTCAGCATATCTTGTTAAATGTTTATTTAATAAGCCCTAAAATATGCTACAAATTTGGATCCTTTGATCATGCGGCATGGTGGCGTAGTGGTATGCACATCCGCCTCACAGCAAGAAGGTCTTTGGTTCGAGTCCTGGCCTTGGCAAGGGTGTCTCTGTGTGGAGTTTGCATGTCTTCCCTGTGCTTGTGTGGGTTTCCTCTGGGTACCCTGGTTTCCTCCCACAGTCCAGAGACATGCACATTAGGCTAACTGTTCCAAATAGACCCGAGATGTAAATGTGAACAGCTTTTGACAAGCTGTTCAGGGTGTCCCCCACCTTCACTCAGTGTTGGCCCCACAACCATAATAGGGATTAAGTGGTTTAGCAAATGAGTGAGTGAGGGATCCTTAGTAAAATTATTCTCATATTCTAGGTTCATATACTTTATAGTAATGTTAGATCTGTATTGTATGTTGCTATCAATGACCCAAATTAAAATTTTAGCTTCCAAAACTAAAAGCAGCTGTGCACATTTCCGGTTTCATCTGGTTTAGCATCAGCAGACAAAGGTGGTGTGAGTGATGAGTGATACATTCTTCAGCCGTTCGTTGTTGCAATTTTCCTTCTCTTTATTTTACCCACTTCAGCATTAAAGTCCTCTCCATCAAAGAAGAGCCGCAGTGCACTGACAGTACCCAAACACAGCGGGCCCGGGGCAGCCTGGTCAGCCAGTCAACTTCCGTCAGAGAGAGACCATCATGTCTACGACCTGAGAGGAGCACACAGCTTTCCTGTGCTCGAGAACGATGGTAGGGCTTTCACTGTTATTTATTTATTTATATTTGTGGTATTTAATTGTATTATTCTTTTGGTTGAGGATTTCAATGAGTTTTAATGTGACTTCTGTGTTCTTCCTTTTCTCTGTGGTTTTCTTTCTCAGGTGTGCTGCCATGTACTCCTCCATCATTCGAGGAGGCCACCACAGCCTCGGTTGCCACCACGCTGTCATCAAACACGTCCATATCGATCCCAGAGCGGTCCCCCTCTGACACAGCCGAGCACCCACGCTACAGGTCCACTCGGTCCACTCTCCTTAAACACACACATGCAGACACACAGTCCCAAACGCTGTCTGAAATGGCATGCAGTCCAGAGTCATTTTAGTTTCCACCATCACTGAAGGGGAACGAAGCGGAAGCTATAGAAATAAGCTGTGTCCAGTAACAAATTCCTAGTGTGATAACTTTGGAAGGAAATGACCTACGATCTCCAAATTTGGTGTACGGGTCCTCCTCAGGGGGGAGTATGGTGAGATTGTATATGGGTCACCTTGACCTTGTTTCAAGGTCACTTTTTATGTATTGGACTTGTTAAATGATGCTGCCATCTGGACCCTTGCGGTTTATTATTTTAATGTTAAATTGAGGTCTCGCACTAAATTGCCCTGTGTGGTAAATCTGGCTATAGGGTCACTGTACAGCTGCCTTTCCTGGTCATGCAGGAAGTGTGTAGAGTTAGGACTTATGTGGTTAAGGAGGCTATAATGTTAAGGCAGACAATTAAAACACTCTGACTCAGTCTTGTTTGTCTGTTTGTTTTTTGTCAACCATCTGATTCCTCAGGAGGCAAACCATGACTCTTAAAGACAGCAATGGAAGGTGAGTTGAAAAACAGGGCAGAGTGTGTTCAGGGAGTTGTACTGAAATTGCTTTATTTGTTTTCAGGATTGTTCTCTATTGATCTCTTTTTTAATATCTGGATTTTTTTTTGAGGTTGTGTTTCAAGCATTAAGTAAGTGTTTGTGTGTGTGTGTGTGTGTGTGTGTGTGTGTGTGTGTGTGTGTGTGTGTGTGTGTGCGCTCCCTTGTGCTCAGGATGGTTGATGTCTACGAGGAGGACTATCAGACTATCACAGTACAGGTGGAGGTTAAAAGAGAGAGAGAAGATGAGGAGGGCAAAGAGATCATGAATGAAGAGAAAGTGGAGATTGAGTTGGTGAAGGAGTCATTGATCTCCTGTACACTTCTTCCTCCTACAGAGAGCAAGTGAGCACATGCATAAAGAAGCATAACGCTCCCTTCAGCCCGTGGTATTATTCTCTTGTTAGTGTCAGGGATAAAGGACACAGTCTATACATTATCACAGTATGCATTGTAGCACTTAGGGTTTATATTATTTGTTGTATGTATTATTAGTTTATATAATATATATTAGGTTTTTATAGTTGACAAGAAAAAAAAAATTTTTGGTAGTTTTGGGGTATTTAATGTTGGTATCTGAGATTATGAGTAAATTAGCTGGGTATTGGACAGATACTGGGTGCCAGTATAAGTATTTACAGCATTTGGCCACCACTGCCCATCAGTGCATCAGTCATGTGTAATAAAAGACCATGCATGATGTTGAATCATTCCCACATCCGCCTATCTTCCTAACTAGCTTAATATCACTTACTTAGCTAGCCAACTCACCAACCGCTAGTAATCTTATCTAGCTCATATTTGTGAAAGAACATCACGAGTGGGTTTTGAGCGATGAAATTAACCCTTACTCTCATTCATTCATTTGCCGAACCTCTTAATCCTATTAGGATAGCGATGAGGCTGGAGCCTATCTCACCCTGGGTGAAAGTGTGGTACACCCTGAAGAGCTTGGCATACCATCCCATGGCCAACGCACACAACCGTTCACAATTGCATTCACAACTAGGGACAGTTTGGAACAGTCAGTTATCGTAATGTGCATGCCATTGGACTGAGGGAGGAAACCGGAGTACCCAGAGGAAATATGCGAACCCCACACAAAAACTTTCGAACCCGGGACTCGAACCCAGCTGTGAGGGGGACGTGCTAACGGCAACTATGCCATGGTGCCACCCGAAATTAACATTCAGGATCCAAATTCAGTAAGGGTGAATTTTACCTGCTTTTGGCTGGGATAGCTAGCTAGCTGCTTAAACTCTAGCATGTAGTTCATCCTGGGTTTTTTTTAATGGTTTTATTAACCAATCAGCAAATAGAGTTAGTTATCGAGGATATTTATTGCAAATGTATTTCTTATCTTAGAACTTATTGATTCTGATGCTTTCGATCCTATTGATACGCCGCAGTCGAGTTGTTTTAATTGGAATTAAAAAGTTCCCATTTTGTGCTACACAGTCAACACAAGTGTATATGATCGTACTCAGCCGTCCACGTTTGAAAGACATGGGAACTGAAATGATCCTAATTCATTACCGGTACTTTCTAAAGACTTGTAATAGTAACCAGGTCCAAACATGAGCCGTTGTTGTTATGTCGAGCGTTTGTGTGTTTGGTGAGCTGAAATTAGAGAATAGGCTTCATGTGGAGGGGGAGGTGAGACACGAGCATATGGTCCTGAGGGCTTTTGTGTACACACTGCTGCTGAAAGCTCAATCAGCCATCTGCCTGTGGTCACCGCTCCTGCTGTTAATGTACTGCACTGGGAGAAATGCACACTAACTTTATTAACTGTTTTTATCTTTATCACCCCTTACCTTTTAATTGAAAATGTGTAAAAAATAAAAAAGGCAAATATGACCCCACTGCATTAAAGATAAAGGATTTTGGAAAATGAGGTGGTGACACTTTACTTCCATAATTTATTACTATATGTGCCGTATCTTCCTCTTTCTTTTATAATACTGATACCACAGAAGGAAACCTGCAAGCATGCAATATGAGATGCTGCTGTTGTTGTTATTGATGTTGTTTTTTGTTGCACTATAATCTAATAATCTACAGTAATCTCTTAGCTACTTCCTTAATTAGATTTTAAGTCAGGCTATGCGGGAATGAGCATTTTGCAGCTTCCAAGGCACCTAAGTTGTACATATTGACTGAAATGATATGGTATTTTAATCTAGAATGTTTTTAGGAGGGTTTTGGAATGACTGAGATGAGTTTGTGGTTGTAGTGAAGTTGTAATGTGTTTGGCTGTGTGTCCTAGTGTGAGCGGAGAAGCTGATGTCCTCTCCCTGCCAGAAATCAGAGAGACTGAAATTCTGGACGACATCGTCCCAGAGACAGTCGACCATCCACAGAGAGCGGATCTCTCTCCACCTGCATCTTCTCCGGCACCCATCTCTCCCGAGGATGTCGCCCTGGAAACAAGTGTCGAGGCAGAAGCATCGGCTGCCCCGGAGACAGAGGCTCCGGGTACACAGGCTCTGAATTCCACACTCGGCAAACAGCACTTCGAATCCCAGAGTCAGGCATCAGTGGACGAGGAGGTTGTGGCATCCACTGATATCTATTTTGTAAGTCCTGTTAGTGTGTGACGGCATTCCGCAGGGTGCGACACAGTGTTTAGCCAGGAATAAAAGTGTAAAAATTTTCACTGGTGTCAAAGTACACAATTGACATTTGGTAGTCATTTGATGATTTAGATAGATAGATAGATAGATAGACAGACAGACAGACAGACAGCAGACAGACAGAAAGAAAATAATACATCCTTACCTTCAACCAACTGAAAGCCCTTAAAATTAGAGTCATGTGTTCCAGATTAGGTGCCACTGAGGACCTCCTGCAGGCGGAACCTGACTTCTCAGCTCTGGTGTAAAATGCATGCTTGTTTAAATATGTTGAAAAAAATCATCCGTTCCTGTGGAATGTACTTACTTACTACTTCACATAACCCTACACCTAGATTTAGTAAAACTGCTTTGTTAGACATGCTACTGCTGGGTTTATCCTAGGCCACAATGTCCACAATCTCCAGAATTTGAGAGATGAGCGTGGGGGGTCATGGGATCAAATCGTGATGATCAACTTGGCGGAGTCGGGATGACTGTGACAAAAATTTTGACTGCTACCAAATCTTGAGAGCGCGTGATAGAACATGGGAAAGGTAGTAGAGCTCAACAGACCTTGATGCACCATTGTAGGGGATCTTGATTAACTTGTAAACACGATTCCTTCAAGTTTCATCTCTTGGATGCCCGGTTCCTCTTTGGTGTCTCTGGACAGGATGAGAGGGTGACCCCTGCCTCCTTTTCATACTCCAGTCGTGCTCTATGTGAGGCGATCTTGCTCAAATCGTGTTCATAAATCTTAAAAGATCTTAACAGAACTTGATAAACATGAGAAATCTAAACAGATCCTGAAAGAACATGGAACATGGTGAAGATCGTGACAGACCTTGACCAGAATCATGTTGGCTTCATGACAAAACGTATGAGAGCGTATGAAAGCGTAGAAGAAGAAGCAATAAATCATGGAGCTCTACGCTTTTTTTGAATCGTGGACATGGTGGGCATGGTGGCCCCAGTGTAAACCCAGCATACATAAACTCAGAATATTTCTTAAACTATTTAGGTCTTTAAAAGACCTGGAACCTGTGTGGAAATGTGCCTTTATTATACGATGAGGGAAAAGTAACCGAGTTACATGTTTCACAGAGAGGCAGCTCGGATGATGTAGTGGAACTATGAAGGTAAAGGTGTGTGTCAGCATGCATTATTACTCAAAGTACTGAAATACATGTCCCTGATTTATTAAAATTCTATAGAAAAAAAAATCTCAATTAGAAGAACTCACAACATTTAAAGTTTTTAGTTTTTGAATATCACATGCTAAGTAGAAGCAAGAAAATTAATTGTAGATATTTCCTCACTGAATTAAACTGGATTAAAATTCAGAATTTTGAGAAATTTTCATGTACCATTGATCTTCAAATGGGAGAAACAGGCCTCTGGATAAATATAATACCTGCCTGTTGGTTGTATGCCAAAAACGGTGCAATGGAAATGGAGGAAAATAGATATTAGATACAAATATTTTGATAATTGTATATAAATTAAGGCACGGACAAAGCAGACACCTTCCTGTTTTGCTTTTATGACAGACGCAGCCATACACAGACATTTTTGGTCTGTTACCAAGCTTGCCAGGGACACAGACTTTTAGTAAATCAGGGTCTCTTGTTTGGTGTGTGTGTGTGTGTGAATGTGAGTGAAAAATAGGACTGACACACAACCGGCTTCATAGTTTTATCTGGGGGAATCAGTCCAGCACCTGACCCGCTCGCAGTCCATCTGTCTTTTTATATTACGCTCTGTTTATCTGTCCGCCTTCATCAGCCATCCATTCACACAAAGTCTGCCACTTCTCATGCTCACACATTCCACATGATCACCAGTTTCAAATAAAATATAAATAAATACTACCTGAATAGCAGCATGGAAGGTTCTAATATCACAGAGGTGGCAAGATCAACCGTTCCACTGTAACATTTATTATTTTTGACACCTGCTATATAGGAGAAACATGAATGCTAAGCTTTTGTGCTAATTTCGATAAAGCAGCAGTCAGACTAAAGATTTATTTAAAAAAAAAAAAAGGATGTGCAGTATAAAAGATGGATGATTGCTGCTGTAGTCATTTGAACATTTGTACCTTTAGACTTTTTCTTCGCTAAAAAAATAAAGGATCTGCTCATTATTATTAACTATATATAGCGCTAACAGTAGATTTAATCGATTTTTCCCGCTGTTTTCAGACTGCTCTTGAGCATCCGTAAAACAAAATCAAAATAATTTTTTTGTCCACAAGTACGTGCTGGTTTTTTATTTCTGCCATGTAATTAAAGCATTTTCTCATTTGCAGTGTTAGCGCCTCTGTTTTCAGTTATTGTGGGCTTTAACAGAGGAGCACAGCGAGTGCTTCCAGAGCTCTTCAGATTAAAAGGAGAAGCCTGGGAGACAACTTTCACTTAGTGTTTACTTTCTCTCTCTCTCTCTCTCTCTCTCTCTCTCTCTCTCTCTCTCTCTCTCTCTGTTGACTCTCCCTCTGTATCTGGTGTTAAAGCTCTTCCTCCCTTATACTGATGCCGTGCCAGGAACAGGGAGCGTTTGGTGTGATTGTGTTGATCTTGATCACACCATTCCAGTGTAGTACATCTAAAGGTACTTATATGGCTGAACAAGACCAACACAATGATTGATTCAGGATATCTGAGCATAATTAACAATTATAACTATTATGCACCGAAGGCAAGGTGGATGTCGCTCAAAAGTACTAGAGACAGAATGTCGAGAGGACTATCAAATTCAGCGACATCCACCAAACCTGAGGCGAATAATTGTTTTAGTATATACTACATGGAAATATAAACAATGCACATTAAATGAGCCAATAACTCACTTTAAAAGCTTTAGTATATACTACACTAAAATATAAGAAAAGAAAACTAAAATGAGATTTATTTATTAAATTTTTTTTTTTGGTTTTTTTTTTTTTTTTTGTTTTTTTTTTTTTTTTTTTTTTTTTTGGTATGTTCTACTTGGAAATGCAAGAAAAACAAACTAAAACAAGATATACTCCAAGTGACCATGACGAGCTTTGAGTGTCATTTTGATTCATGTATTATCCCCTCGGAATACAGTAATACTGTAAATTTTTTTTTTTTAATCCCAAGATAGCAGACCAATCGGATCCCTTTGTTCCCATGTAATATATACTGTTATTTATATCACAGCACTCAATACTAAACAAGTTTTATATAACAGCAGCTCTGAAAATAGTGGCAGCTACTTCCAGTCTCAGGTTTATATTCTTTTTTATGTTTTTTTTTTTAAGGTATTTTCCAGACAAAAAAAAAAAGTCATTGATATGTTGACGTTTTCATTGAGCCACCATATCCATAACATTTATTACTATTTATGGAAGGAGTCTCCAATGTCAGTGCTTCACAACAGAGAGCAAGTTTACCGCCCCAGGAAAACCTTTACATTCTGTGGTTTCTCAGTAACGAGACCAGCTGCAATTTTTTACTTCCTTTTAAATGAAAGAAAGAACAATAAAGGGAATGAATTGTTCATGTTGAGTTATAACAGGAACTAATGCTATGTTCAACTTCCTCCATAAATGCCCATCATGTATTGTTTGCAAAAATGTAACAGTGATGACCAGGTGATGTATATTTACATCCTCAAAATAGCTTCCTTCCAGGTTAACCTTCCAGGTTAACCGCTTAATCCTACTACTAGGGTCGTGGGGAGGCTGGAGCCTATCTCAGCCGACACTGGGCGAAGTTGAGGTACTACTCGCCAGACCATTGCAGGACCAATGCACATAACCATTCACACTCACCTAGGAGCAATTTTGAACAGCCAGTTAGCTTAATGTGCATGTCTTTAAACTGTGGGAGGAAACCGGAGTACCCTGGAGGAAACCCACACAGGCATGAGGAGAACATGCAAACTCCACACAGAAACGCCCGAGCCTGGGACTCAAACCCAGGACCTTCTTGCTGTGAGGCAGATGTGCTAACCACTGTGCCACCATTTCATTATTTATTTCATCCTTTTTTTTATTTATCCTGCTTGTGAGCCCCCATCGTTTAATCTGTTATTCTAATGTTTCTTTTGGGTTTTAATTTTTGTTTATGGGTTTTCATAAAAATCGAAAAGCTTTAAATGACATCTATGATCATCATCAACACTGAATCTCGCTCTCCTCCTCTCTTTTTTCCCCCTCCCATACCTTTTATTTACTGGTTTTCTTGCTTCAACTTTTTCTGTGAAAAACACACACCTTCCTGCTTTTCACTAAATTACTGTAAACCTCCAACACTCCCACTGTGTGTGTGTGTGTGTGTGTGTGTGTGTGTGTGTGTGTGTGTGACGTCAGTTTGCTGAAGGGAGATACTGGGTGTATTCCCCTGTTTCTCATCGACGCAAGCTCAACTCAAGCTACGACGACTCTGTAAGTGAACTAGACGTCAGTAAGATTAGCCGTAGCGCTAGCAGCTGAGCTGTAGCCACCTTCATTCCCACGCCCATCACTCTAAATGTCTGTTTACAGTCCATAATAACTCTTCTACTTTATCTGCCCAGGTTTTCTCTAAGGTTCTCACACACGCAGAATCCCGACCCAAACAAATAAAGACTTGTAGTTTGGATGAAAGTGATTAAAGGATACTGAATGAATGTTGATGTAAATCACCTCATTCTTGTGCTGTCTCTATCTATCGCTTTCTTGTCTCTTTATCTGTCTTTCTCTCATGCTGTCCGTGCTGCGTGGCCATCTGTCTGTTTGTGCATACCTCTGTGACGCCCCCTCTTGTTGTGTTGGTGGTGAAACAACAGCCTTCAGAGGACAGGACCTGGGTTTATTCCCCCCTCCACCATTGCACCGAATCTCAGCCCGTATCTGATGGAGAGAATGAGGCAGTAAGTGTGGGATTTGAACTGATCTGAAATCACCCAGAAGCCTACACAGCTCTCAATCTGGGTCCCAGCAGGAAAAAATATGTTTGTGTTCATTTTCTGTGTTCATCCTTTCTTTCAGCAGTTCAGGCTGTTGTCCATTCATTCACTAATGTCATCCTTTAATTGCACACCCCCTTGTGGAGCAACAAACACAAGTATTAAGTCTGAGGGAGAGTAAAGCCTGTATCTCACAGAGCAGCGAATGTTCATCCCTGTCATGTTGCAACATATAGCGACATTTAGAGACGATTAGCAACCTTCACCCAAATGTTTGCGAAGGACAGTTGGCAAACATTAGCGACTGTTAGCAACTATTTGCCGCTCTTTTGCCCATTTGGAAATGGGACTTTTTGCTAACCCCTGGTAAAATACCAGAAAAATATCAGGCGAATCTTGGTACTGAACCCCCCAACCCTATAAAAATGGTGAGCAAATTCTCCCCAGCATTGTGTTCACTACTTGGCGAATCAAAAAGAATTTTAGTGACCTGTATTACAACCATTTGCAAACGCTTACCATGGTTTTGCAAATGTTTGCAGAAAAATTGTAAACACGTGCGGCAAGAAAAACTGTTTGTCCCCCAAAAACTGTTTAGCGACCTTCTTTACAAACCCTGGCGAAACCTAAAATTCGCTAGGTTTGTCAGTATTCGCTGTTCTGTGAGATGCTAGCTTAAGAAAAACATTTTTTGCTGATGTTCCACAACATTAAGTAAATTGTAAAAGTAAAAGGTTTGTTCCTTCATGGGGGGGAAAAAAACCGGCATCAGCGAATATCTGGAGTGTAAGAGGAATAAACCACATCAGAACATTCTGTTATAAGAAAACGAGCAATCTGTTCATTTCATTTCATTCTGTTTTCTGAACCTTCTTGTACTTTATTAGGGATGCTGGGATGACTTTTCTTTAAAAAAAAAAAAAAGAGTTTTATTTGTTATTTAGCATACATCACATTTATTTGTAGGGGCTGTTTTGAAGAGGGTTAAAAATTAAAGCGTACAGTATCAAAGATTTTCATGAGGTAATGTAGGACAAATAGTATGATCCCAATGACTAGAGGTTGCGCTCACACATTGTCCTCTCCGTGTTCAGGTTTGTTTCATTAGCACTAGCAGCAGGCAGCAGCCAGCCCGGTATCAGGGTTACAGTAAGCAAGGTCACACCAGACACCACAGTGAAATCAGCTAGTCTGGGTTTAGACTTCACTGTCCAGGGAGTTTCAGCTGTGAGATGATATATCCTTCTATGACCAAAACCCTGATATGTTTGTCTTGTCATTTATCCACACCAGTTCTGTTTTGTTTTTTTATCACCTGATAACTATTGAACCTGATCAGTGTCTTCAAACAGGAAGAAGTTTGACATAAGAGTAAAACCCAAGGATAATTATATGAGGATCTTATAAGGACAAACAATGTATGAGTTTAACCACTCAGGTGGTTAAAGACAGTGTGCGGTGTGTGTGTGTTTGGTTATGTTGGGCCTGAAGCATAAAGTATAAGTAGTACACCTGCTACGAAGTGTTTATTGACACATTGTCTTAACAGTCTTTCTCTCTCTCTTTCACCCTCTCTCTCTCTCTCTCTCTCTCTCTCTCTCTCTCTCTCTCTCAAACCTTCTCTCTCACCCCCCTCTCTCACCTGCCCTCTCCTTCTCTCTCGCTCTCTCTCTCTCTCTCTCTCTTCCTCACTCTCTCACTCTCTTTTTAGTAAACTGTATGCAGTATAATAGGTGTTGGTCAAACTCGGAGCTGCTCTATCCATTCATCGGTCATGCCCCATGATCCCTCCAAAAGAGACTCTGCTTTGCCAAGCATCATGGGAGGAAAATAAAACTAGTACAGACCTTTTCAGAACTAAAAGAAAATTTGAAAATCCTCAGCCAGCTGATGCTCGGTCCTTTTCCAATTCCTGAATCAGATAAAACAAACACGAGAAGCATCTCATCTGAAGGATTTCCTGATTTCTCTGATGTACATGTTTGACATTCACATTATTCCAATCTAGCCATGTCTCAGTTCATGCACAACGTCTCAGAGATTTTAGTCTGTACTCAATCCTTTCACATGCTGGGTGTTTTTTTGTTTTGGTTTTTTTATCCAGCCCTGTCGATTTACTGCTAAAATCTGAGCATCGGCTTACTTCTCTGTGACTCTGCTGTAGGAGATCACCGCCCGGTCTCAGGACGGACGCTGCTCCTTCATGTCTTATAGAACATATCAGCAGCTGTGGCTCGGACGGCATCACCGAGATACAGCCAATGCTGTATGAACCTTTCAGGTCTCATTTAGAGCATATCAATAGAGTCCTGGTGCGAAGTACTGCATCCCGAAAACACAGCAGTATTCCCAACATGCCTCACCTCACTACTGTACAAGTTCACTTCACTGATATAGAAGTGAAAATGAAAAAGTGTCACATTATGTTTGTTTCTTGTTGTTTTTTTAAATATTATATATAATTTAGGATCAGAAGATTGTTTTGTCTCTGCTTTTTATTTTTTATTTAAATGTTGCCGTTTTTACACAGTGCAATTTAAAATTTTAATATATTTGGGTTGGATTCAGTTTTGTTTATTATGTTGTACCCTTTTTTAAAATTATAAACAATACTACAATAATGTTTTAAAAAAATCATTCCTGATTTTTAAAATGATCTTTAAATAGAAAATCTCAGATATTCATGGTCTTACTGCCATGCAAGTGTGTCTGTGTGTGTGTGTGTGTGTGTGTGTGTGTGTTAATACTCAATACTGTGCTCAAAAAATATAAAAAAGTATTAAAATTCCATTCTACAGCTAACTAACTCTGTATATAAAACTTTATATATTTTTTCTTACTTTTTTTTCCAAGTCATGACCCATTTCGAAAGCTTTATTCATTATTCATGTGTCAGATATATACAATTTCTTATTTATTACTATTTTTAATTCTAATTATTTGATATAAAAATATATCCATATTAGCTTTATATGTTTTTTGTTTTTTTCCCCTAAATGTTAAAATATAAATGAAGTTCATCTCAATATAGAATTTGGTGTAGCAGTATAACCCGTAGCCTCATGGTCCAGTATGTGTGTACAGTATGCCTTATTCAGATAAAATCATTTTGATAGCTAACGAGGACGGATCGTTTTCCCCAGCGTGTTCGTAACCAATCAGCGTGCTATTTTTCCAAATATAACGACACAGCTTGTGTTGTAGCTAGAATGTTCATATGTCATGATCGATATAGTGTATGTTTTAATTGATAGGGCTTTAATTTTTAATTGCATGTAGAAAGGAAAGGGGGGGGGGGGTTAGGAGTGGAAACGTTAATAACACAAGAAGACCTTCGTCCTGTGTTTCCAAACCGAGTTTGACCGAGGCTTTAACTTTACAGGTGTCTGGTGTAAAGCTCTACTGCTTGTATGTAGTGTGAAATAAATAAGGAAATAAATCCTGTGTAGTCAGTCTGTGTGTGTGTATTTTATTCGTTGAGGAAGGTGTGCTTTATTAGTATTTTTTTCCCCAACCATCTTTTCCTCAGAGTCGTTGCATGTGTTCAGCTCTGTTGAGATGTTTGTGTCCATCTCTAAAGGTGTTTCCCTGACACCCTGTGTGTTTGTACAGATCAATGGATGATTAATGATGTAAAAAACAAAAAAGTAATAAAACTATACTGCAAAATACCTGGTTTATTTCTTAATTTTTACCTGCAGTGCTGTGAGCAGTGTCTTACTGGTATCCAATTCCCACCCATCAAGTGTTGCCTTGTGACCACCACCAACCAGGGAGGGGCGTAAGCATGCACATGCCCCCTTCGTGACATGCAATGCTGCCACCCGCCTCTTTACAAACTGTTGTGCATGCGTATTTGGGGGCGATCTAACACACTCGGAGTAAAAGCGATATCCGCCTCATTGTACGAATGAGTTCATAGACACCCATGATTGGCTGGTAATCACTGTGAGTGACAGGAAAGTGAGCGTATGCCATCCCTCCCTCTCGTGAGAGCTCAGCCAATTAACTCCCATGGACTCCCGGTCACGGATGGCTGTGGCAACAACCTGGATTCGAACTTGCGATCTTGGTCCTGGTTGATAGTCGCGCACCTTGTCAAGCAGTGGAGCCGTGAGCAGTGTTGTCGTCTCCCATTTTGATCCTAAGTTCCAGTTGCTGTCTATATGAAGAGTTCAGATGTAAAACCCAGTAAATCCACTTGACCTCTTTTGTTTTAAAACAATGACATTTGCCTGGAAAAGGTTTATTTTGAACAATATTTTGTTCAGTGCCCATTAACCGGTCCATAACATAAAAGGAGAAATAATTGAGGTTCACCTTTTCCACCAGGTAGATTTCATTGTTTTAAAACAAAAGAGGTCAAGTGGACTTACTGGGTTTTGCATCTGAATTCTTCATATGCTTCCTGTATCTGTATGGGTTTCATCCAGGTTCCCCAGTTGACTCTTACCTCTGAAAACCATGGTGGTAGGTGGAAAAGCTGTACTGAATTGCCCTTGAGTGAAAATGAGGTCGTGACTGTCTGTGTGCTTGGTACCCTTCGATAAACTGGCATCTCATTCTGGTTATATTTCAGCTCTGTGTTTCTCAGGAATAGGATCCACCCCGACTCAACGATCTTTCACAATAACATTAAAGAGAGGACACCAACTTAAACTTGAGGATGTTTTTGGACAATAAAATGGTAAGGACTGCATAGTTCCTCGTGTTTTTGCATCACAAAATGCTGTTACTTCTGCCAAGTAGGTAATGTTTCACCCTCGGGTATTGTGTAGTTGTTTGTTAGCAGGATTACACAAAATGTCATGTTTTACTTTCCATGAAATTTCGTCCATAAGTGGGGCTTTGGACAAGGATGACGCCGGATCAAATTCTGTATCCAGGAATTTTTTAAAGGATTCTTTTAAAAAGTGTGAGAGAAAAAAAAAGTGTGTGAGAGAAAGATTTTGCACATTTTGCTTCATATGGGAATTGCTGGGCTTGGCAGAGGTTTGCACTCTCCTAGTGCACCTGACCTTAATCGACTGATTTTAAGTTATTCCTAAATCGTCATCATCATTGTCATTTTCCGAACCACTTAAACCTACTTTGAGAGTCGTGGGGAGACTGGTGCTTACTAAAGCTGACTCTGGGTGAAGACTGGGTACACCCTGAATGGCTAGGCAGATTATTGTAGGGCAACACACAAGCAACCATTCACACTCACATCTACTCCTTGTGCAATTTAGAACAGCCAATAAGCTTATATGTGCATGTATTTTGGACTGTGGGAGGAAACCAGAGAACGTGCAAACTCCACACAGAAACACCCGAGGCCTGGACTCAAACCCAGGACCTTCTAGCTGTGAGGCGGACGTTCTAACCACTATTCCTAAAACTGTGCCGCACTATTCCTAAATCAGCTTGGTGTCATTCCTAAATATGTATTAGACCTGCTAATCAAAGTGTTTATTTAATTAAGAAAAAGCAAACATCTGTAGACCAACACCACCAGTTAACATGAAACCCAGTGAAACTGGAACACCAGGATTAGGAGTCGAGATACAGGAAGTCGTCTTGCTGCTAACTTGGACACAACTTTTTCTGCAGTTAATGATGAAGTCTGTGTCTGAGATGTGTTCACAATTTTTTTTTTTTTATTGGTGTCAGATTATTTATAAAATAATGGTGATTAACATTGATTGGATGACCCCCAGTCCCCACAATTGCCAATGAATGGCAGCAAACTATTTAACCAGGAAACCAGGAAAACAAGCTTAGCACATGACAACCTGTTTGCTATTTAACAATTATTCACTGAAGGTGAGGACGTTGTTGCTGAATAGTTCCTGAGACAAAACCACTTATTCATGGTCACGAGGAGGCTGGAGCCTATTGCAGTCGACACTGTGCGAGGGCGGGATATACCCTGAACAGCTCACTAGACTATTGCAGGACCAGCACAGGCACAACCATTCACATTCACACCTAGGGGGCAATTTGGAACAGCCAGTTATCCTAATGTGCATGTCTTTGGACTGTGGGAGGAAACCAGAGTACTCGGAAGAAACCCATGCAAGAACATGTAGACTCCACACAGAAATGCCTGTGACTCAATCCCAGGAGCTTCTTGCAGTGAGGTGGATCTTCTAACCACTACGCCACCCTCCACCGAACCTGAGGTCAGTAATTGTTTTAGTATGTATTATATATGAACATAAGCAAAGAAAGGACAATAAAATGAGATTAAATGGTTTATTTTTACGCACTGTGTAATAATGTGTATTATTCAAAGTTTTAGTTTATACGACACAGAAACACAAGGAAAGTATACCTAAACAAGATTTCTATGGTTTATTTTTCCATTTTAAAGCAGGGCAATGATAACGCCGCCTGCTCCAACTAACCTTGTCAAAAAGGTGTCAGCCATTTTGATTCAAGTATTACCGCTCGGGATAGTGGGATCTCTGAGATAGTGAGTTTATCAGATCGCACCATTTCTGTGTAGTATATACTTATCTTAACTAGGAGGTAAACCGCTGTGCCTCATTGCTCATGATTGTTTTGCAGTGGTTCTGTATCTCCCTCTGGTGGTGATGACCCAGCCTCAGGTGGACTATAACAGCACATCATTATTGTGCTTCTAAAAGTACTGACAGTCTTCCAGGCCAGTAATAATCAAACTCTATTTTCAGCATGTTATTTTTATCTTTTTTTTTTTTTTTTTTTTTGCATGTCTGCTACAGTTTAATGCAAAGCAAATCCACAGCATGAAATGAAGATAAAGAATTTTAATTTATAGCCCAAGCGCTTTATATTCTGCATAAACAACAAAAAATGCTTTTGGCGGTCAGATGTCTGCTTTCATTTCAGAATTCAGTCCATCATACAGAGGAAACCTTGTCACACACTGGATAGAATTAGATTTAGGTTTTGTGTCATGAGACAAATTTCTTCTTTATCCTTATAGAATTCTCCTTCTCTGTGTGTTCCTGATCCTGTAAAGGATCATCTGTTACTCTCAAAAGCTCATTAATCTGCATTTTACATTGCAGACATCAATAAGGGGCAGTGGGGATTTTTTTTTTTTGGTGGGGGGATAAGGGGGCTTATTAAGCACCAGTGTTAATAAATAGTGTATTTCAAGTAAAATCATTTCAGGTCAGTATTGGACAGTGACACTTTCAATTGTAGGCTTTCAGATTTCATTTCAAGGGTTTAATGAAAATATTGGCACAATGATTTTTTTTCTGGTGCTGATGGTGTAATGGTTAGGGTGTTGGGCTCATGATTGAGAGGTCATGGGATCAAATCCCTCTCAGAGACCCCCGAGCAAGGTCTTAACCAAAAGTATGTCTCTGTCCACCCAGCAGTATAACTGGTGGACTCCAGGAGAAGTTGAACTCCTAGTTGCTTCATGCTATAGAAACCAGGGACAAGCATCGGCTCTGATGAGCCAGTAGGCTCGGGTGTAATAAGCCGAACAGACTTTCCCTTTACAGTGATGTTAGAAGTTACATAAAAAGAATTCTAGATAGGTAGGTAAAAAACATGATGCTGCCTGGTACAAAAATAGATATATATTTTGTTGAAGCACCTTTAGCCTTGATCACAGCGTGTAATCTCCATGGCTTTGTTGCTTCAGTTGGTCCAGTCGAGGCTCAGCAACATTAATGTGGCAATAAAATGAAGTCAGCTGATGATCTGAATGTACTGAAT
>JAQMYF010000008.1:6060106-6089304 GCA_030014195.1 Neosilurus mollespiculum
CCATTGCAGGTTACCTTCCCAGTATTTTTACTGGTACCCATTTATACTGCTGGGTGGACAGAGGCACACTTGTGGCTAAGACCTAACCGAGGGGTCGTAGCACGGTAGGGGTCAAATGAGGATTTGAATCCATGACCTCTCAATCATGAGCCCAGCATCCTAGCCTCTACACCACCGGCCTCTTTGTAATTAATAATGAAGTTTAAGTGGTAGCCATGTTGCCTCACAGCGAGTAGGTCCTGGGTTCTAGTCCCGGGCTTGGGCGCTTCTGTGTGTAGTTTGCATATTCCCCCCATGTTTACGTAGGTTTCCTCTTGGTACTGCAGTTTCCTCCAACAGTCCAAAGACTTGCACATTAGGCTAATTTCCTGTTCCTAATTGCCCCTAGGTTTGAGTGTGAGGGTGAACGGTTGTGTGTGTGTTTTGACCCTGCGATGGTCTGGTGAACTATTCAGGGTGTACCTTCGCCTAATGTTGGCTGAGATAGGCTCCAGGAGTCAGGAATAAGTTTTTCAGCAAATGAGAAAGTGAGTGGATATCGAGCAATTTATTATTTGATATAGAAACTAAATACCTTTTGCTGATATTTAGTCTCAGATTCTCCCTTCATGATGAAGAAAAGCAAATCTTTACCCGTTATTGTTCTGTGTTCATAAATCTAGCCTTGATTGCACTTGCTGTGAAATGCACATTAGACTGAATAACAGCAGGAACCGATTACTCTTTATAACACTGTTGCTTAATGGACCATAAATATTCTTCTGCAAGTTTAGCATCTAGGAAAAGTGTACAGGCATGAACTAATTCCAGGAAGAGCAGAACTACTTTCTGAGCTGTTTTTTTATTTGCCTGCAAGACAAACATGTTCAACAACCCCAAAACACTGCTCCTTAATGACTTTCGCTAAATAAATGTGCTTTTAATATATAACTGTGTGGTAGCATGGTGGTGCATTGGTTCACAGCAAGCCACCTTCAGGTTTGAGCTTGAGCCTTTCTGTATGGAGTTACGTGTTCTCCTCAGACCTGCCAGGGTTTCATCCAGGCCCTTCACTTTCCACCAGCTATCCAAAGACATGTGGATTAAGTTAACTGGCCACTTACATTTTTTGTAGGTGTGAACCTGAGTGTTACTGGCAGACTGTCTCTCTTTGCTAGACAATGATATACGGGAGATTTGTCTCTGGTCTCTGGGGTACCCTGCCTCTCACCCAATATCAGCTTGGTTTTGCTCCAGCTTACCTGTGCAACTATCACTCTCCTTTCTAAATAAAACTTCCTGCACTACACACCTTGACCACCTTCATTTATACTTAGCGAGCTGCTTTGCATGCTTTGGTGACAGAGATTTTTTTTTCAATATCAAGAACACACAGGAATGTGGAAACACAGAACGTGTACAAAATAGAGTTAGTCCAAAAACCATCATATAACTCATCTACTCTAGAACTAATCCGACTCAAGAAACTCATGGAAACTGGACTTTCCCTTATACCCTTTGAATGTCAGAGAAATCCATTCAATCCACTGTAATACTGTATTACAAGAATTGTCATTGTGGTTCAAAACAAACGACACAAATTCAGATTTTTTTTTTTTACTTTAATCATACATGTTAAATAATGTTAAATTGTGGCTCCCTGCGTACTAGTACAGTATGGTGTTTTGCTATGTGGCGGTGCTTGATTTAGTACAGCATACAGTAGTGTGCAGCTGAAAATGCCCTTAAGTCAAGGGCAAAATTCCACATAGGCTGCATACATACATACATACATACATACATAAACACACAGATTTTCATGTTTATTTTCATGTTCATGTTTTTCAAAGCACACATGCTCTTTAAGCCAGGGACTTAAATCATGTAGAAGAATCTGTGTAGAGACTCCCTCACCTATTTGATGTGCTATTTGATATATATATATATATATATATATATATGTTTGCTAGTGAGATATTTTGTTTACCTCTAGCAATAGTTATGGAATGAATGGCTCTCTCTGAACTATACGGAGAGTTAGGCTGGGAAAGATTGGCATAATTCAAGTCATATCATTTACAAAATTTCAAGAAAAGAAGTAGGTGGAGGTTATAAGATCCTAAGATATGCTAACACACGTCTTTATTGTTTCCAGAGAAGAATAACCTGTCATTTATCGAGACCTCAGCTCTGGATTCAACCAACGTGGAGGAGGCGTTCAAGAACATTCTAACAGGTACACCACATCAAAACACAATAGATACGATGTCGTGGCAGAATATTACTGAGTCAGAAATGTGCATGTGAATATGAGTTTAGTAGTCCAGCCCACTGCAGCAGCGATTCGGGTTTATGTGAGGCCATTATAAGTCTTGTGAGAACAGTGTGATGTAATATACATCCTGGTGTAACTACTCAAGCATACACAAATCAATGTGTCATTTAAGCACATGAGCACTGCCGTGGTGACTGGGCGTGCAAGGTGTTCAGGTAGTAATAAAATGGCAGCAAATCACAGTATAGTTTGTGTGTAACTGGTTTATGAGCACTTTCACACTGCTGTGCAATAAACGTAGTGTGGGATTTGCAGCTGAGAAGATGGGCGTGTAGTTATGAGCTTTGTACTTATTTTATGGTAGCTACAATGCCATACAGTAATGGGAAAGTCTTTAAAAAGTGTACAGATGGTATGCTCACAAAACAGCTACTTTACCTGGATTAGCAGGGTTTATCTGGATCAGGATATATCTGCAGCATATGTTTAAAAAATGGAAACCTTGGTAGAATCATTTATCATGATTTGATTGGTTAGTGTTCTCCTCAGGGACACGCTGGGAATTTCTGGGAGTTACTGAAGTGCCGAATTCATGATATCGTGGTGTCATATTGCCGACGTAGCACCTTAAACATCCATGTTATTATTCAGTTAGTCATTTCAGGTTAAAGCAGGTTATTCAGTAACTTTCAGTGCTATGATTGATACTGCGACTACAGTGATATAGAAAGGAAAGAGTATGATGGATTACAAAAGATTCTGAGATGGATTTTGAAATATTCATACACTTACTGTGTAAGATTCAAAGGTTAAGTCACATTTTGGGTATAAACATGTTTACGGTAGCAAGTGACAGCAAAAAAAAGTAGGTGTTTTCCATCAACCAATTAAAAATCAACTAATCATCTCAGTTTTCTGCAACAATGGAGTTATGTCCAGCTGGGACATGACCTTCAGTGCTGCTCGGTGGGAGGGATAAAAAAATGACTTAGCCTTTGTTCTCATTCCCTTCAAACTGAAAAATGCTGGAGGCATAGTTAGCACTGTGTCCCCACAGCAAAAAGGCTCTGGGTTCGAATCTAGTTTCTAACAAGGGTCTTTTAGTGTGAAGTATTCGTGTTCTTCCTATGCTTGCTTGGGTTTCTTCCTGGTACTCCAGTTTCCTCCAACATTCCCAAGACATGCACATTAGGCCGCTTAATCCTACTAGGGTCAGAGGAGGCCGGAGGTTTTAATCTCAGCTGACACTGGGCAAAGGTGGGTATACCTAGGATATACCCTGAATAGCTCACCAAACCATCGCAGGGCCAACACACACACACAAACACAACTATTCACACTCACACCTAGGGGCAACAGCCACTTAACCTAATGTGCTTTTTTTTGGACTATTGGAGGCAACCAGTGTACCTGGAGGAAACCCACGCAAACACAAGGAGAACATGCAAACTCCACACAGAAAGCCCAGGATTTGAACCCCTGACCTCTTGCTGTGTGGTGGACGTGCTAACCATTGTGTTTCCCTGGCTACTGGGTACTTGAAATTTCCTGTAGTTGTTTGTGTCTATGTTAGCCCTGCAGTAGACTGGAGACCTTTTCAGGGTGTCCCCCACCTCTCAATCAAAGTCAGCTGGGATTAGATCCCTGAAGGATGATGGATGGATGGGTGATCCTGTTGTATTTTATTGACAGAAGGTGTGGCTTCTGAAGTAATGAAATGTGGCCTGTTATTACAGAACTAGATTCTACACTGTCCGCCCCAAAAGGAAAAAAAAATTGCACACACTAGTATTTTAATAAAGCATCTTTAGCCATGGTTACAGCATGTAATCTTCATGGCATTGTTGCTCCAGTTGGTCAGGTCGAGGCTCAGCAACATTAATGTCGCAAAAAAAATGGAGTCAGCTGATTTGCTGAATGTACTGAATGAGCAGGTTATCACATCAATTGACTTTTTCTTTCCTGATGGCGTGGATATAAAATGGGGACTCAAATAATGAAAGAGTGGTTCAGGGAGCACGAGGAATCATTTTCACATATGTATTGGCACCCCAGAGTCCTGACCTTAACCCTATTGAAAGTTTTCGGGATGTGCTGGAGAAGACTTTATGGAGTGGTTCAGTTTTTCCCCTCATCGATTCAAGACGTCGGTGAGAAATGAACCCGACACTGGATGGAAATAAATGTTAAGTTGCTCATGTTTGTTGAAACAATGCCGATAACGCGGCGATAACGCGCCGTAATCAAGATACTAAATATGATCATATTGTTCTTCTCTTCTTTGTCTTCCAGAGATCTATCGCATCGTATCACAGAAGCAGATCGCCGATCGATCAGCTCATGATGAATCTCCAGGGAACAACGTAGTGGACATCAGCGTGCCACCCACCACGGACGGGCAAAAGGGCAGCAAACTGCAGTGCTGCCAAAACCTGTAACCGTGAAGACCAACCACCACCCCCTCCCTCCAGTCCCTACCCCACTCTGCACTTCACTCATCTCCCGTTTTTCTCTCTACGTGTCGTGCCGCTGACGTTTCAGTTTATTTGTGTAATATATATATTTTTTCTTTTTGATAGCTTCTCTACTCACGTATGCACACATACCGAGACAGACCATCGTCTCGTACACATATATTTCTGACATGAAATAAAATTTTACAGTACAAACTCTGGTGACGTGCGTTGACTTGATGTGGTGGAAATAATGGGCCCGGCTTAATGAACCAGCGTGTAGTGCTCTGAAGAGACGAAATAACCATAAAAAGGAGTTCTCCAGCATCTGGTCGGCGTAATGGGAGATTAAAACCCCTCTGCTAGAGCTTATGGAATTTGGTTCTGTCACGGGGAGAAAAATATTTAGACATTTTGTCTGATGACATAAATGATCTGAGCATAATTCTATTTAATATGTCACATGTCTTAAGTGCCAATATGCCTCAATTGATCATTAATTTCTGTATGACAGACTTTATTCTGAAATGAAAGCAGACATCTGGCAGTAAGAAGTGTTTTTAGTTGTTTGTGATGAAGTAAATATAAATGGTTTGTTCGATAACTGTTTGTTTCAAATAATATTCAAGATGTGTGTTAGGTGGCATGGTGGTGCAGTGGTTAGCACGTCTGTCTCAAAGCAAGAAGGTCCCGGGTTCGATTCCCAGGGTTGGGCGAAGATGTCCAGTCCACTGCACACACCACAATAATTCACACTTACAATGTAAGTACAATGTGGAACAACCAATTAGCCTAATGTACATGTTTTTGGACTGTTGGAGGAAACCCATGCAACCACGGGTAGAGCATGCGAACTCCACATAGAAACATCCTTGCTGATCCCAGGACTTGAACCCAGGACCTTCTTGCTGTGAGGCGGACGTGCCACCACAAGTAGTACGCCACCATGCCGCCCACAAACAAATTACAGCTGGAATATATTGAGTTTTCCACGTTTTCACTAGCTGGGTAGTGTTTGGTAAATTTATTAGTTGGTATTTTTAAGTAAAAAAAAGAAACATACAGTTTTACACCCACTTAAACATACACTACTGGTAAAAACTTTTAGAACACCCATTTCCAGTGAATGACCTTAAAAGGAATAAAAGTAAGCAGTACATCAAAGAACAAGAACAAGATGGTGGGCTTCACATCGTGGCAGGACAGTCTCCAGATTCAGGATGCTTTGGGTTGACCTGGACAGCACGTTTGCGGAAATGTCGGCACCAGTGTTGGGAAGAACTTCCAGAACGATATTGGGTTGCCAGCGTCGAAAGAGTGTGTATAGCTGCAGAAGGTGGCTCCTTGTGAGTGTTAAACAGGGCGGCACGGTGGCGTAGTGGTTAGCATCCATCCATCCATCTCACAGAAAGAAGGTCCTGGCGCCTGGTAAGGAGCATTTCGGTTTTGAGTTTGCATGTTCCCCTCGGGTGGCACGGTGGCACAGTGGTTAGCATGTCCACCTTACAGCAAGAAGGCCTGCCTGGGTTCGATTCCCAGGCTCGGGGGCATTTCTGTGTGGAGTTTGCATGTTCTTCCTGTACTTGGGTGGGTTTCCTCTGGGTACTCTGGTTTCCTCTCACAGTCCAAAAAAAACCCATGTACAGTAGGCTGATTGGCAGTTCCAAATCACCCTTAGGTGTGAGTGTGAATGGTTGTGTGAGTGTTGGCCCTGCAATGGCCTGGCTAGCTGTCCAGGATGTACCATGCCCTCGCCTAGTGCCCTTGCCTGAGCCTTCCCACGACCCTGATTAGGATTAAGCGGCTTAGAAAATGGACGATGAATGAATGTTCTCCCCATGCTAACCCCTACCTATGCTAGCCACTGTGCCGCCCTTTAACTTTTTCAGTAAAGACTCTATTACTCTGCCCTCCACCTTGTCTTTATTTAACTGTGCTGTAGTTGTTTTGCTTATGGCTTGTTTTTTGCCTCTTGTTCCTTCATAATGTTCTTCAGACTCTCTTCTCTTTCAGCTCCCCCTGCAGTTCGTCTGTGGAGATCTCGGACCGGATGTTAAAGTATGACTTATCTTCTTCTAACATTCTTCCTTGCTCTTAACCATCCATCCCTTGTTTCTCTCTTTCTCTGCCTCCTGACCTCATCTCATCAGCGCTTCCCGGAGTGCACGATTCTGCTCCTCTGTGGTGCTCAGCTGCTGGTGATTGGTGTGAGAGAGATCCTTAGACACATGTGTGTCCTTCTGAATGAGCTTTTTTATATTCAGCAGGTGGTGATTTAGCTTGATCTCCACCGCGTCACTCTGTAGTGTCTGGTGTGACCTTGCCTACTGTCACTCTGATACCAGGCCGGCTGCTGCCTGCTGTTAGTGCTAATGAATCAAAAAATCATTGTCAGGACAGCATGGGGTGCAACCAGAGCTGTTAGCTGTATCTAATCACAGGGTTCGTAGTGTATGTGAGGAATACCAAACAACGTTATGAGCTGTTTATTGAAATAACCAACAATGCCATGGTGTGAAGTGAGTTATTGTTGCAATCAAGAAGTTGCTCACCCCCCCCCCCCTTTTATATTACTACTCACCAATTCACCAGTGCCCATTACTCACTCATTTTCTTAACCGCTTAATCCTATTTGGCTCACAGGTAGGCTGTCCCTATCTCAGCCGACACTGGGCGAAATTGGGGAACAGCCTGCCACACCATCGCGGGGCAGCACATACAACCATTCACACTCACATTTACCACTAGGAGTAATTTGTAACAGCCAGTTAGCCTAATGTGCATGTCTTTGGACTGTGGGAGGAAACCGGAGTACCTGGAGAAAGCCTGTACCAGCATGGAGAGAACATGCAAACTCTACCCTACTACCCCAAGCCTGAGACTCAAACCCAGGACCTTCTTACTGTGAGGCAGACATGCTAACCACTACGCCACCGTGTTGCCCTTCACCAGTGCATAGATTTATTCATGAAAGAAGGAGACACTGAGTGGTTCAATTTAATTCATATTACATTAAAAAAATGCAATACACTTACTGCTTATTTCTCTCCATCAGGTTCAGGCTGAGACTTCACCACCAACACAACAGCAGGGGGTGTCACAGAGGTTCATACACACACACACACACACACACACACAGATGGCCACACAGCATGGACAGCGTGAGAGAAAGTAACAGTGCGATAGATAGAGACAGCACAATCATGAAGTGATTCACATCAACGTTCATTCAGTATCACTCCACTCCAATCCAGGAGGCTTTATTAGTGTGAGACCCAAAGAGAGACCTGAGCAGATAAAGCAGAAGGGTTATTATGGACAATATAATAAACATATTCCGGTCCTCTGTATAGCAAATACACACACACACACACACACACACACACACACACACACGGTGAGTGTGTTGGATGTTTACAGCAAAAACAGACGGCAGATCAAATCAATGGAAAACAGGAGGGTGTGGGTGGTTTCATAGGAAGTGAAAATTGGAAAAAACAAAGTAATCACCTGTTTAACAAACGTGAATAGAATTACGTAAACATCTTCAGTGGGGTTGAGATCACTGCTCTGTGTTCTCCCACTCCAACCTTGGCAAAGTATGTTATTCCACACCCAGTGGCTATTTGGAACAGCCGAATAGTCTTAATGTGGATGTCTTTGGACTGTGGGAGGAAACCGGACTACCTGGAGGAAACCCATGCAAGCACGGTCAGAACATGCAAACTCCACACAGAAACGTCCTCACTGAGCCCGGGACTCAAACCAAGGACCTTCTTGCTTTGTGGTGGATGTGCTAACCAATAGGCCATCATGCCACTACAACAGGTGTCTCCAACCCTGTTTCCTGTATTGGACTGGCGCGAGCTGTTCAGGGTGTGCCCTGCTTTCGGCAACAGACAACTGAGATGGGCTCCAGCCTCCCTGAGACCCTAGTAGGAATAAGCAGTACGGCAAATAAATAAATGAATAAATGCTTTACGGGAGAGCCTCTTAGCACAGAGCGCTAGCTGAACTTCAGGTTGCAGCAGATTGGTTCGTGTCCTCTTCCTTGGGCGCTGAGATCAAGGACTGGTGGTGTGTTCCTCAGAGCAGGCTGATCAAGTTGTATTCGCTTTAATACTTATTTTTATATGTACTGCGTATACTTTAGTGAGTGGGAAGTCGTCTTCAAAAACACACGGGGTTCTGAACCTTGAAGACCACATCAAATTTCACTTCCTTCAAGAACAGGAATCTGAGGCTACCGTGGACCCAAACACCAAAACAGGACAGATGTAGATCATTGATGTTTTAATCTGATTTTTTAAAGATGTTCTCTTTCATTTAGCCTCAATAATTAATGTTATAAAATTGGTCATGGGTTATCTCTGTATGTTGAAAAAAGTTTGTGATTCCACTGCAGTGTTGTGAAGCCCCTGGAAGGTACATCGGTTTCCTGGGCGAGTTTGTTGACTCACAGCAGCAGGATTACTGAGCAAAAACAAGGAGCCGAGTGGGAACATTTGAAAGTTCAGAGAGGAGGCCAGGCGAGTGGAGCAATCAGAGGCAGCACAGCAGGCCAAGGAGGAAATATGTGAGTTGACTCCCCTGACCTCACAGCTTCCTGCTTCCTGTAGACAGCAGGAAGTGTGGACTGATTGCTGAGCAAGCCTCCCTACTGCTGCCTAAAAAAATAGTTTGTAGAGTCAGATATAGACCCTGAGTGAGAACTTAGAGACAGATTATGTAATAGGGATATGTGTAAGTGTTCTAGGTATGCAAAGAGGCTCGTAGGGCAGCATATAAACTCTAATATCATTTAGGGAAGGTTTGCAGCCACCGTTAAAGTGCTGCTGTTTTTTTTCACTGAGAGAAAGAAAACACACTGTACATGTTTATCATTTCACTTCTTTCTTTCTTATTTATCTCAAAGCTGTGTGGTTTGTAGTTTTTGTGTGGTTTTCCCCCAGAAAAAAAACCCCCAAAAATGCCCAGAGGAGTTCCGAGGAGCTAAAGAAGTCTCTAGGGTCCTTATCAGAAACAGTTAAAGAAGAACGTATGGGGAACTTCCTCTCTGAACATGCAAATGTGATATTTTTATGTATGGTAATTGCATGCAAAGCAGTGAGCTTGCGATTTGGTGAAATGCTGCAGATGAAAGGAGATACGCTGACCTAAACATTTCCTGTGATAACAAATCTAAAGCTGTGCTTCACAAGATAGCAAAAACATATAATAGATTTATTTAAAGACGTCTTGCGCATTTGATTGTGTTTTCTGAGCTGCAAACTCTATGGTGTTCATTGACAAAACTATGTTTATAAAAATCACATATAATAGGTTGAATATGGCTCAGAATGCCCAACTGCTGGTTAAAAATCATCCTGAATCTGGAAAGGCCCATGCTGACATACTGTACAGTTGACTGTTTTGTACACAGTATGAAGTTTTCCTACATAGAAATAGTTGCAACACTCCTGATAAACACTAGACGGCGCCAATGTATAGCCTGTGTTTACAGAAACAACCACATTTCTACACTTCTTCCTCAATCTCTTTTTTTTAAGGTTTCTTTTGAGATCAAGTTGAAATGTGTTGAGAGTTCTGAGCGTCTCTGTTCTGTCCTCTGTTCTAACTATAAACTAGAAGCAGTGCGTACAGCTCTGTGGTTGGGAAGTCCCAAGATTGTAGCATTACAGAGTGTGTAGGTCAGGGATGTCCAATCTTATCCTCAAAGGACCAGCGTAGGTGCAGGTTTTCACTTCAACCAGGCAGTAGCCACACATTCCACCTGTTGGCACATGGAATCCAGCCCCCTAAGAGCATCATTTAGTGTCTACCCTATCACATGGGACATCCCATAATAAAGCTCATAACTCATTTGCTGAACTGTTTCATCCTGCTAGGGTCGCAGGCAGGCTGGAGCCTACTGTATGTCAGCCAACTCTGAGGCAATGGTGGGGTAAACCCTGAATAGCTCCCTGAACCAATTCATCGCAGGCCATGGAAGCCTCAAGAGGAACACTGCTTTTAATAATGCTCTCATTATATATGCCCTTGCCTGAGGCATTATTATATAGAGGGCTGGATGTTCCTAAAGGCTGGTGCTATTAAACTGTAAGTAATCATTTGTGTTCCTATCTTCCTATCTTCTCTTCATCCAGCCTTTTAGTTCCCTGACCTTCCTGTTAGTCCAATCACACAGTTTTTTTCTGTGTCAGTCCTTTTCTTTCAAGCATTATCCACTCTGAATAATGTCTATTAGCAAACCAATCACATCACTCCATCTTGTGTCGTGTATATATTCCAGTAACCATTATTCTACAATTAAATAATCTTAGTAGATTATTGATCATTTAATAAGCACGTAATGCCCAAGAAACTACTAAAATAGTTAACAATAGCTTAGCATACAAGCAGAACAGTGGTGTAGTGGTTAGCACTTCCGCCTCACAGCAAGAAGGTCCTGGGTTCCAGTCCTGGGCTCGTCGAGGGTGTTTCTCTGTGGAGTTTGCATGTTCTCTCCGTCCTTGTGTGGGTTTATTCCTGGTACTCCGGTTTCCTCCCACAGTCCAAAGATATGCTCATTAGGTTAACTGACCGTTCCAAATTGCCCCAGGTGTGAATGCGAGTGAGAATGGTTGTGTGTGTTGCCCTGCGATGATCTGGCGAGCTGTTCAGGGTGTGCCCCACCTTCACGCAGTGTTGGCTGAGATAGGCTACAGCCCCCCTGACCCTAATAGGATTAAGCAGTTCAGCAAATGAGTGAGTGAGTGAGTGAGTAAGCTTAGCATGCCAGTTAGCATTCTGGTGCTAATGGCTTTAGCATCATGTTCTAAAAATTTACATAAGAGGACCATGATTGGTCCAAAGCTGGGAAGGAACATCACAAGCTGAGATCATATACGTGTGCTGTGTCTGATTCAGATAATTTGTTTGGGTTCACAGAAAAATGTTAAATAAATGGAAAATATAAGTTTCGTGCTGTGCTGAGGATGATGTACTGTACACACACACACACACACACACACACACACTAGTGCCAGCATCAGTGATTAAGATCTGGTTTGTAATTCTGAATCAGTGTATTTGTGAATACAGGATGGAATCTTGTGCACTGTAGTGAAAGATGAGTATGTTCACTAAGGGCAGAAAATAAAAAACAGAATAACAGTCTCACATTCAAACAGAATCAGTGGATCAAGTTGATATTTTTCCTCACAAACTTTCACCTAACCTTCATACTAACTACCACAGCATGACTTCAGCGAGGTAACTTGAATTAAACCTGATTGTGTTGCATTTCATTCCTACAATCACATGTTGATATATTGTGCTCTCTCTCTCTCTCTCTCTCTCTCTCTCTCTCTCTCTCATCCCTTATCTCATACATGATAAAACCCACAGAAGAGGAAACACAACAGTTCACCATGTTTCATGCATAAGCAACCGAACACAACCTCTGGCCTCGACCAATCACTATGATTCACCTGTCTGTGTGACAAAATAAAATAAAATTAAATAAAATAATTTACAGTAAGTTAGAATTTATAGAGTTATTTATTTTTTGTTAATTTGATTTTTTCATTTTTATTAATATTTAATGAATAGTTTATTAATATTTTGCAGCAGATTGAAACATCATGGACAGACTATAGTATTATTTAGTTTTGTAATGTGTTTATTCTATATGGGGTACCGTAACTGAACAACCCATCTACACTGTGCCAGATCTGGACTTTATATAACAGTAATGGCTCATGTGTTTTATACAAACAGATCATAATTAAGACATACCCTTTATGAAAAATGTATATTCACCACTGGAGATGAAAACGTGTTTATTTATCTTCGTTTTGTAAAGAATTAATACAATTCTAAAGTATAGAAATGTCCTGATGATGAAGGACATGAAGCAGAAATTACAGAAGCAGGACTTCACTGTTGGTCTAAAGTCAGATATATATCACAGGCTAAGACTTAAACTGCCACATATAAATTCATTCTAACTCAAACTTCTTAATCCTATTAGGGTCACAGGGTGACAATGGGCATGTGTTTGGACTGTTGGAGGAAACCAGAGTACTTGGGATAAACTCATGCAAGCACCGGGAGAATGTGCGAACTCCACACAGAAACACCCTCACTGAGCCCGGGACTCAAACCCAGAACCTTCTTGATGTGAAGTGGACAAGCTAACTACTACACCACTGTGCCACTCTACCACATATCACACCTCACTGCATCTCGGTTTACCTTTTGTCATCTGAATGCCCAAATAGGAGGGACATTGAGCGGAGAAGGGAAATCTCACCTTTTTAGACAGTACTCAACCTCAAATTTTTTTTCTTTGCCTGGCATTACAGCGTATGGCACAAAAGTGAGAACACCTTTTCCTCGCCAATACATCATCTTTTACATCTTCTTCTAGAGCCATAATTCTGTAAATCCAGTTAGACTGCACTACAGAGACGTCTGTAATGTCTCATGATGGCTTTATGCCAGTGAGAATGGGCATTAGGTAAGCTTTAGGGTCCATTACTTCCTTTATTTAATATAATAATGGATGATAGCAAGTCCTAATGTAGTACATGTGGAACTTGGTTTCGGGCGCGAGGAACAGTTTGTCGGTGTGCTGAGGGAATGTGTTCGGAGTGGGATGTTGCCTTTCAAAATTTAAAAATGGTTAAGTAACTGTACCTCTGTGCAAGTTTGCTTTACTTTTCCTGAAAAAGCTTCATAGTCTACCTTATATCACCGTAATCATAAAGGAACATAAAAAAAAAAAGAAAGAAACAAAAAAAACCACACCAAGGTGCCAACCTTAACAGCAAAAACATTCCCACAGACTCAGAATGTGTACATTTATTAAACTCATTCATTTTCTAAGCCGCTTAATCCTTGTTAGTGTCGCGGGGAGGCTGGCGCCCATCTCAGCCAACTCTGGGTGAAGGCGGGGTACATCTTAAACAGCTCACCAGGCCAGTGCAGGGCTAACACACCTTACAACCATTCACACTCACTCTCACACTTATGGGCAATTTGGGGCAGTCAATCAACCTGTTTTTGGACTGCGGGAGGAAACCGGGGTACCCGGAGGAAACCCACACAAGTGCAGGGAGAACATGGAAACTCCACACAGAAATGCACCGAGCCTGGGAATCGAACCCAGGACCTTTTTGCTGTGAGGCAGACGTGCTAACCACCACACCAAGGTGGCGCCGGTGTATTAAACGCATTCCGCTTTTTAGTTTCTGTTTTTTTTTAAGTTTTCACTTACAGAACGAATAAAATACATGCTGGATTATGTTCTAGTGGTTGAATTAAACTCATTCAATTCAAATTACTGGTCAAAGTGAGTAATAATTGTTAATATATATTCACTACATTGGAACAGTGTGATCTGATTGATTCCGAGTGTGTAATTCTTAAATTGGAATGGCTCACCAATACTGACAATAATTTGTCAGTCACTGATTCTGTTATGCAAGAAATTCAACAAAGTACCATCCCAAAAAATAGCAGTATGACCTTCATATTTTTCAAATGTAAAAAAAAAAAATTCACTTTATTCAACATTATGAAGCATAGTTTGTGGGTTCACCCTCTGCTTGTGTGGGTTTCCTCTGGGTACTCCGGTTTCCTTCCACAGACCAAAGACATGCACATTAGGCCAATTGGGTATTCCAGATTGCTCTTAGGTGTGAGTGTGTGTGAATGGTTGTGTGTGTTTGTTGGCCCTGCGATGGTCTGGCGGGCTGTTCAGGGTGTACTCTGCCTTTGCCCAGTGTTGGCTGAGATAGACTGTAGCATCCCTGCGACTGTAATAGTAGGATTAAGCAGTTTGGCAAATGAGTGACTGAGTGAGTGAGTTAGTGTTTTTAGGCCTATTACCCTTTAATTATTATCTTGTACAACATATCCTGCACTTATCACTGAACTATCCATCACTTTAGAAACATTTCTGTACACATGTAATCCTACACTGTATTGCAGCATGATGCACCATGGAACAGTAAAAATGCTGAGTAGCATGAACTGTAAGGGGAAATAATGAACTCCCCTGACAGCTGGCTGTACTTTTGCTAAAACTTGCATCATTATAAAACCTTGAAAGTGGCACGTTAGGCTATACTGGTCCTACAGCAAATCACCATTTGCCCTTAGTAAGGCTTCTCGGAGTCTGATTAGATAACAGATGGACAGGAGGAATGAGATGATACTATAGTGGGATGTCCCATATAATGCTTGGGCTTGCCATAGGTGCCATTGTGCTACTGATCAGTGCTCCATTTGGGGGCCAGACCCCCTATCACTCTGTCCCTTTGTCACAATGTCCCACCAGTCACCCGCTAACTGGTCTACACATTGTGTGATGATGTCTCAGAGAAGGAAGATACCACCCTAGGACAGTGCTTTGTTGTTTATTTTTTATTTTTTAACAGTGATTGTGGACTGTACTAGCACATTATCCTCACTTTTTAGTCTCCACCTCTACCATGGCCTACAGAGCATTTCAGACAGATAGTTTACCCATTCTCCAGCCTCTCTCTCTTGGAAAGACATCTTCACAGTTTCTGGGTGTAGTAGGATCAGGAGCGAGGGGCTTCCAAGATGAGAACCTCAACACCTGGGTCGATCATAGCTGTAATTAATTCTCCCTTTACCTTAAATTCGGCTTAATTTCCGGTGACAGTGCTTTACGCACAGCTTCTGGTTATATAGTGTTAGGTCAGGTCGTCCGCAGACAGACACACCGATCTGTCCACTCCATCATACTCCTGTCTAGCTGCTCTGGACTTGCTGGGCCAGCGTCCTGCATCAGGACGTTATATCGGACAGGAAGTATATACATGACAGGTGGATTCACAAAAAATGCATATACTATATAAAATAATAATCATAATAAGAGAAAGGAACCACCACAGCATGATTCCATCCATCTGATTTTACTCAAGCTTGTCAGTGTGATCAAAATCTGTGACAGGATCTTTAAAAAAAACAACACCCCTATTCACCTTAATAGCTAAAATAGTTTTGTCCAAATAAGGACATCTCAATTGGTGTCATTTTGGATAAAGTGTAATCATATTTAACACAGGTGTTGTGGTTCATTTTTAATATCACATGTGACCTAGTTTAACTCTAATGAATCTCCCTAAGTTCTGTCTTTGTGTCGCCCTCATTGTAACACATCTGAAACATGAGAATCTATGTGCTTATTTAATACCACCGGCAACAGTAACCTGATAGATCATCAGTTATTTTTAAGAAGGTACATCAGCAGTGAGGAAATAAGCAAACACTGATATATCATCAGCTGATCTTTGTGAAGTTGTAAAAAACTGGGAAAAAACCCTAGCTGGCATTAAGGATGCCTCAGTTTCAGCAGGAGAAACATATTCAATTTTAAAAATGAAGTTATATGTGAATTAGTGAGGTCAGCACGGTGGTGTAGGGCACTCACTGTAAGAAAGTCCTGGGTTGGGGTCTGTGTGGAGTTTGCATGTTCTCCCTGTGCTTGTGTGGGTTTCCTCCATGTACACCGGTTTCCTCCCACACTCCAAAGACATGTACCTCAGGCTAACTGGCTGTTCCAAATAATAACACGCAAATAAATAGTGAATGGTTTGAGAAGAAAAAGTGAAGATTATTTCTCGCCAAACATCCGCAAACCAATCGCAAATTACTTGCAAATCGGCTGCAATCTGTCGTGCGACTTTCTCACGACTTTTGCACGATATACGTATTTAAGGTGCAAAATATTTGCTTGCATGTGGAGTTGCAAAACATCTTGACGTGAATTTCAAAATGCGTAAAAAAAAAAAATCAGGAAAAATCAGTTCACATCAGACGCTTTTCTGCTGCACCTCTGGTGTGATCACCCCCTTCACTTGTGTGGATGGATTCGTTGATGGCGTCTTTACTGAGCGTGAGGTAGCTACTACGTCTTTTTCTCGTTTAGCATCAGGCCAAAGGTTGTTTGTTTATCGCAATAATAATGTTTCCAGGTGAAAAAGATACAAATGATTACCAAATGATAACCTTGATGGTACCAATCAAGCAACAGTGAAACGTAGGGTAGGGTCATTTTGGTTTTGTCTGAGTGTGTAAGATTACATCTGTAATTTCAACAGGCATGAAAAAAGAAAATGAAAGCAGGAGATGAGTAGTAGGTTTAACTGCTGATGATATTGATGGGGGTGAAGAGAGAGCACGGTGGTGATGATGATCATGATAATGATGATGATAATGATGATAATGATGATGATGATGATAAAGATGGTGGTGATGATAAAGATGGTGGTGATGATGATGATGGTGGCGGTGATGATGAAGATGATGATGGTGGTGGTGGTGGTGATGATGATGATAAAGATGGTGATGATGATGATGGTGGTATTGATGATGATGATGATGGTGGTATTTATGATGGTGATGATGGTGGTGGTGATGATGATGATGATGATGATGATGGTGGTGGTGGCAGTGATGATGAAGATGATAATGATGGTGGTGGTGATGATGAAGATAATGATAAAGATGGTGATGATGATGATGGTGGTAGTGATGATGATGATGATGGTGGTATGTATGATGGTGATGGTGATCATGATGATGATGATGATGATGATGATGATGATGGTGGCGGTGATGATGAAGATGCTAATGATGGTGGTGGTGATGATGATGATGATAATGATAAAGATGGTGATGATGATGATGGTGGTATTGATGATGATTATGATGGTGGTGGTGGTATTTATGATGGTGATGATGATGATGATAGTTTATATAGACTTCAGGTATAATAGTCCGTGGAGCCCACCTGAGCGCGTGCAGCACGCATCCAATAGGATTCGGCGCGCGTGAGGGGAGGTTATTATTGAGCTCCCGGTAATAAACAGCTGCAGCTGTCGGTGCGCGCGGCTTCCTGAAACCGGGACTGCAACTGAAAGTGGGCAACATGAACCGGTGAGTGGAGGAGTTTTATTTTTGAACCTTTTTCCGGTGAGAAGAAGGATATTTTATAGAGACACAGTCCTGAATGAAGGAACTGAACATACAGTTGGTTTTCCATTTAAAATAAATAAATATTAATAATGATAAGAAGAAGGATTAATTTTCCTGGCTGGATATATTTTTGGATCCTTGGATAGATAAACTTACTTTTCTGAACCAAAAAAACAATTGCATGATTATTATATTTTTTTACCTGTTGTTTTGTGAACTAGTTCTGAATCAGCACACTTGTGTTCTCCCTTAGGTCCTGTAAGAGGCTAACAAATCAAATAAAAACAATTAATTTTTTTTTTTTTTTTATCGATTTCAAGAAGATCATAGCATTTAATAAGTTGCCCTAGACTCCTGTGCTTGCTAGTTGGTGCTGTTAGTGATCGAAACCTTTAGGGTCTTATTCCTCCCAGTCCTAACAGATCTGACTGTAAAGTATTATTTAAAGATAATAAAGAATGAGGATGTCTATGTCCAGGCAGAGCATGAATGTTATATTATAATATTACATATATTTACAGGAAATTATGCTTTCTTTTTTTCCCCTCCAAGACATGGCCTAATTTTATAATTAATGTAAAGTCTGCAATCTTGTTTCTCTTTAGCTTGAATAATAACGGAACATCTTTTGGCTTGTCCTCTATCCCTGGATATTACCCTGTCTCTGTGGATGAGGCGAAGGCGCCAGTTGGACTAAAATGTGCTGACAGTATAAGGAGAAACTGAGCTCCTCTATTCTATTAAGATTTTGTAAAGAAGGCATTCTGTGGGTGCAGTTTATTGTGCTGTCTCCTGTTTTCATCTCATGGACCATAATCTAGGCTATAAGACAACTGACCCAGAAGATCCCAGATATAGGCTGGGTGCATGAATACGGTTCCGTGATGTTCTGATATATGTTCATCAGCTCCACACAAGCCATGATGAAAATGGTCTTCATCTGATTAGCCTGGATGCATTATAATTTAGCAGCATGCCTGTCTCTTTAATATGGCAGATATTGATCAAATGTTTCGTAAGATTGAAATCAATCACGTCCTTTGCTCTGGCTCATATTTCTTCCTAAATGAGTAGCCATGGTTTGTCTGTGGGATTTAACCTTGCCTCTGTCATTCCTTTAGGATAAAATGAATCAACTCGGGTTGAGAAGAGAAATGAAGAACTACCTGTGTGCACAATCAGCCACTGATCAACATTCCACTCTATCTTTAAATTAAATTAAAGCATTTATCTGGCAATTCATTTTCTAAGCCGCTTAATCCTAATTAGGGTCGCGGGGAGGCTGGCGCCCATATCAGCCAACTCTGGGCAATGGCAGGGTACACCCAGAACAGCTCGCCGGGCCATCGCAGGGCAAACACACATACAACCATTCACACTTACACTCACACCTTGGGGCAATTTGGAACAGCCAATCAGCCCACTGTGCATGTTTTTGGACTGTGGGAGGAAACCGGAGTACCCGGAGGAAACCTATGCAGGCACGGGGATAACATGCAAACGCCACACAGAAATGCCCTGAGCCCAGGAATCGATCCCAGGACCTTCTTGCTGTGAGGCAAACATGCTAACCACTGCGCCACTGCGCCACCAAGGTAAACTAAAAAATATGAACAGTACAATTAGAGTTACAAGTCTTTTTAATTGCCCACTAGAATAGCGGGATACAATAACATTTAGCTTGCAAATAAATTCCTTTTCATTTCAAAATATGGTGGTGGATCACTGATGTCTTGCAGCAGTTCTGTGGCTGGTAGTCCACTAGCCATAGGCACCCATTAGGCACCCACGTGAAGATTAACGGCATGGTGAATTACCAGGGGGTAACACAGTGGTATAGTGGTTAGCACGTCCACCTCACAGCAAGACGGTCCTGGGTTTGATTCCCTGGCTTGGGTGTTTCTGTATGGAGTTTGCATGTTCTCCCCGTGCTTGTGTGGATTTCCTCCAGGTTCTCTGGTTTCTTCCCACAGTCCAAAGTTATGCATGCCAGGCTAATTGGCTGTTTCAAATTGCCCTTAGGTGTGAGAGTGAGTGTGAATGGTTGTGTGTGTATGTGCTGGCCCTGCGATGATCTGGCGAGGGTGTACCCCGCCATCGCCCTGTGTCAAATTTATACTGAGATAGCAGTATTCTTAATACAATAATAATACGAATCTGACATTGCTGTAGATTTTAAAAATACAATATTATGTTAACATTATTTTCTCGCAGCATTTATCTTCACAATTTTTTTTTCTCTCTCTATCCCAGATTTTTTTCTGACATCCAGTGAGCTCTTCCTCACCTTGCCGTTCCTCACCTCTCCACAAGTTGGCTATCCAGTGACTCATTTTCCATAAGTAAAATGAGTAAAACTCCTCTCATGGACTATGGATTTCAGCCTCTGGCTCCAGCTCCAGGTTATGGGGTTACAGCCGGCCTGTCTCTGCCTACAGACACGGAGCAGAGCACAGCCCTGTGCTTCGTAGGTGTTCTACTACTCTTCCTAATCTTCCTGTTAGTGCGGTGTTTCCGGATCCTTCTGGACCCATACGGCAGCATGCCAGATTCCTCCTGGAATGACCACAAAGATGGGTTGAGGACAGTTTGATATCACGTTAATGTAATAAAGTGGAGAGTGTTATATCAAAATCCACCCTTTATGCTTGCAGTGAATGTAAATGGAGATTTTTTAAAAAATTGCTCACCAGGTATTGATTCATTTAAGGCACACTCGAGGCTCGCGGGCCAAATCCGTCCCGCCAACTCATTTCATGTGGCCTGCAAGAACTTCCAAAGAATACAATGTACATTCTTTGCATCGACCATTACCATGAAACGTAATTCATGATCCTTCCACTAGGTGGCAGCAGCCTATTTCAACTAAACAGCTAGTCATTCATGACTCGAAAGATTTCATGCTAGCTTCAGAAAATGCAAGTGAATAAAGGAAAAGAGGACAAATACCTAAATGAATCATTTTGCCATTCAGATTTCATGGTTGCCTTTTTTGAATAGGTGTTCAGTGATTATTCGGCCCTCGATCACCTTTAAATTTACTTATGTGGCCCTCTGTAAAAATAAGTTTTAACTCCCCTGATTTATGGCGTTTGGGACGCCCTTATCCAGAGCAATATACATCTGAGCAATTAAGGGTTAAGGGCCTTGCTCAAGGACCCAACAGTGGCAGCTTGGTGGTACTGGGACTTGAACAGCCGACCTTCAGATCAGTAACACAGAGCCTTAACCACTGATTTAGGCTGATGCTTGAGTGAGATATGACTCAATGATAAAGTGAAGGTGGAAATTTTCTGAACAGGCGTTCTGGGGAATGATCAGCACTTGTTTGCTCTTGTACATGCAAACAATATTCAAACAACCCCTACACAAATAGTATACAAATCCATAGAGAAGAATCACCACAGAGTGAGGGACGATTCCTGGTGGCAGGTGTTCAGGAAAAAGAAATGGTGTACCAGATATTTGCTTTAAATTTTCACTAGGGTCATTCTTTTATCCCTCAATAAAATTTATTATAAAACAATTTATTGTTAATTTGCAGGCCTGAGTGTAAGTACTGTTTTTCTGCAGTGTGGATTTATTTATTTATTCGTTTGTTTATTTATTTATTTATTTATATTAAGAGTTTTGTCCTGTTATTTCCCCCCCACTATACTCTGTTTTTGCTGATGCTAAAATCTGAAGCTAAGACAGTATGCCTTTACAGGATATCCGACAGGGAAACTTTATTTTTCTATGAATATTCGCTGCAGGGCTTTCCATCATTTTCGTAATGTTGTCCTGGATGGACTCATCTTAACACCTACACATTTGTACCGTCAGTATATTCCACTTCCTCCAACGTGTACTGTTTGAGTTTACTGTCTTCTGTATTTTTAGGAAGGACGGCTGAGCATGGATATTTTAGTCGTTAAGATCCTTCTTGGGTCAAGTGCTAATTGTTACAGATGATATACTCCCATAAATATTTCAGGGTTATGATCACTTGGATACACTGGGCTTTTCTTTAAGATTCACGCTCAGGCCAGTGGAGGAAGGAATCCTTTGCGCACTTAGTTCAGTATTTGAACTGAAGCTCTGCAGTACGGACTATATAATCAAGCAAACTGCTCTCAGCCTGTCCATATACCTTATTCTGTGGGTGTCAGTTATACGCAGACACACCAGATATTTTTGGGTTGTATTTAGATGGAATCATACTCAAGTCTGCATTCTTACATACCTTCTTCTTATATGTTCTGAATTTCACTATTTAATGTCCTTTTTGCTGTGCGGCACAGTGGTATGTTGCTTGGTCATCATGTCTGCCTCACAGCAAAGAGGTCCTGGGTTCAAGTCCCAGGCTTGGTGTGGAGAATGTGTGGGTTTCCTCTGGGTGCTCTGGTTTCCTCCAACAGTCCAAAGACATGCATATTGGGCTAATTGCCCCTAGGTGTAAGTGTGAGTGGGTGTAAGTGTGTGTTTGTGTGTGTGTGTTGACCCACCTTTTCCCCAGAGTCGTTTGAGATGTGCTCCAGCCTCCCCGTGACCCTAGTAGGATTAAACAGTTCGGCAAATGAATAAATGTCCTTTTTGCATGAACAGTCAAACTAACCCGTGCCTCTTTTGCTAATTCCAACCAAATCACTCAAGTGGTCCATAAAATCATAGATATTATGCTTAAGTCCTTTCATGTTGACCGGTTTAATCCTAATCAAGCAGGTATGCTCACTACTAACTTACCAACTCAGGTATTTTAGCAAGACGATGCATCTAAATCCTTTATAAACCCTTTACAATCCATTTATAAACTGTTTTTTCTGGCTACTTGCACCCGTTATCTGTTCCCTGTTATTTTTTAATACCTAATATTATACACTTAGCATTAAATATTCTGTTTATTGTTATTAGATTCTTGATCGGTGTGTGGAACAGTGTATTGTGGAAGCACTAGATGTAATGAGTGTGTGCAGAAAAGTCTTTAAAATAGACAAAGGTATTGATCATGTGATTGATCCCAGCTGGTGGTAAAAGGTTGATTGAAAATAGGTTGTTGATGAACTGTACAGACGGGAGACACTCTAGAGACAACCACGTTACATAGACATCCACTAGACCTTTCGCAGTTTTGTTTTGTGTGTGTGTGTGTGTGTGTGTGTGTGTGTGTGTTGCTTATACAGGACTTGTTAACACTCGTTAAAAGGTGGGCGCTACACACTAGTGTTTGTGAGTCATCATAATTTGTACAGCAATTAAAAAGGGTGTTTGATAACCACATCAGCATAATGCTCAAAAAATATCCATGTGTCTTGTAAATAAGAATAAAATGGCACTGAACAGCTCACCAACACAACACCCACACAGTCATTCACACTCACACTCACACCTAGGGGCAATTAAGTATATCCAATTCACCTAATGTGCATGTTTTTGGACTGCGGGAGGAAACCAGAGCATCTAGAGGAAATCCATGCAAGCATGGGGAAAACATGCACACACAAAAAACTCCACACAAGAACGCCCTCGTCGGGCACGGGGCTTGAATCCAATACCTTCTTGCTGTGAGGCAGACAGGCTAACCCCTACGCCACCGTGTCACCTTATTATTATTATTATTATTATTATTATTATGATTGTATGTGTGTTTGTCATGCAACAGTCTGGCGAGCTACTCAGGGTGTACCACGCCATTGCCCAGAGTCAGCTGAGATGGTTGCCAGCCTCCCCATGACCCTAATTAGGATTAAGCAGTTCAGAAAATGAATGATGGATGATTATTTTTTTCTAAATTATTTTTCCAGATCAGGGCAGCCCTTGGCGTAGCTCCGCAGATCTCACTATCTTAAGTGTTCCAGTCTTATTTGAGTTTTTTTTCTCTGTTTCCAGGCGCACTATGAGACACCACAAGTCCGTTTGAGAATTTAGGGCAAGCTGCGCACTGGCTGAGAGCCATTTGGCTGCTTTGTGTGGGAAATCTGCGAATATAATAGTGGACAGTTTCATTGAAAATATAAAGGGCCATCTTAAATTAAACAATTTCCCAAATTCCTCTCTATAGTGTACAGAATATTCTAGCACTGATTAATAATTAAAATAATAATTTAAATATTAATAGTAAATAAATAAATATTAGTTATTACTTATTACTTATTGTAAATAAGTTGTGTATTTGTTGCTTTAGTTCTTAGTTTAGTTTTGTTTCTACTCACTGACAAATATGTAAAAACACATTCAAACTACTGAACACACCCAGCTTCTGGAGGTGCAGGTAATCTAATCTAACATCTGGAATGCTCGGGGTGTTGGGTGCTCTGTAACGAGTGAGGAGCACAGTTTGCCTGCTTCTCGTATGTGTGTGTGTGTGTGTGTGTGTGTGTGTCTGTGTCTTATCGCAGTTTTTAACGCATCAGCCTTATCTTTCATTCATCTAAATGAACAGTCATGTTCAGAAACGTGTGCTCAAACATGCTTGAAATGCAAGAAGCTGGTCCACTGGTGATGACTTGCTGTATATACAGGGGAGAGATTTAGGAAACAGTTCAGGTTACAAAGAGTCAAAGGAATTACCTAATGGTAAATGTCAGTGAAGTTCAAACTTGGACAAAGAAACAGAATAAAGGGCAGTTTTACAGTCATAGGGTCGACTGCAATTTTTAGGATTTCAACTCTCTAAAAAAAAAAAAGAAAGAAAATTCAATGCTATTTTACAGTGTGTCTGAAAAAGTGATGCACAAAAAGACAAGAACAGAAAACAGAATGAAAATATCCTCATCTTGTGCCAATAAGTGCAATTTTATGTTTAGTTTGAATAAAATTATACTTCAGACACTGTGAACTTTTATGATGTGGGGCTTGTGAATAAAATAAAACATCATTTCTTTTCCGTACACATGATTCTACAATGTGTATGACTGCGGTGCTTTCAAAAGTTCATGGTACACCACCTGGCCAAAAAAAAAATGTCGCCCACAGGAATATGTTGTTCCACCTTTAGCCTTGCTCACAGCATGTAATCGTCGTGGGATTGTTTCAACAAACTTAAGCAACATAACATTTATTTCCATCCAGTGTCGGTTTCATTTCTCACAGACGTCTTGAATCGATGAGGGAAAAACTGAACCACTCCACAAAGTCTTCTCCAGCACATCCCGAAAACTTTCAATAGGGTTAAGGTCAGGACTCTGGGGAGACAATACATATGTGAAAATGATTCCTCGTGCTTCCTGAACCACTCTTTCATTATTTGAGTCCCTGTTTTATAAAGTGCATTGATGTGATAACCTGTTCATTCAGTACATTAAGCTCATCAGCTGACTTCATTTTATTGCCATGGAGATTACATGCTGTGATCAAGGCTAAATGCACTTCATGAAAATAGCAGTGTGTGTGACTTTTATTTTGGCTGGGGAGTGTATTTCTGTCAAGTGAAATGTTGTTTCTGTCAATTTTGAGGGCGAAAAAACACTTTTTTTTTTTGATATACTTTAAAAAACACTTCCCCATGTCTCATTTTGTTTAATCAATTCATATAACTCCTGTGCAAACTTTTCGTACTACACATGATGATTTGAAACAAGTCCTAGTTTCCATCAAAAGCATGTCTGTTCCTGCACGAGACACTTTTACTAAAAACACGAAATATTCTACATGTCCAAGGAGGTGACCACACTAGAGGTGCAATAGAAAAGTCGCTGATGCGAATGGCATTTTGGTCATCTGGTTCGTGAACTCATCACAAAAAATTTCAAGCATGTTTGAAATTTCCCCGAATGTCACAAAAACGAGGCTCTGACGTGGGGTAGTCTCAAACTCTTCTCAAAAAGTCTGTGCATATCATGAGAAGGTCACAAAGTTGTCGTTTTGCTTGCAAATTAGTCGTTTTTCGTTTGCAAGGAAAAGCAACAAGTTGGAGACTTCCACGTGGAAAGTTTGAGACTTGCTGGCTTCCGCCATTTTCCATATATTTTGTCATCATCTGTATTTTATTTATGATATACGTATTTAAGCCGCAAAACATTCCTTACATGTGGAGTCACATAACATCTTGACATGAATTAAAAAAAAATCAATTCGCTTTTCTATCGCACCTCAAGTGTGATCACCCCCTAAATATTCAGAAAACTGAGAAAGTTGTTGATCTTTATTCTTTTTACCCTTTGGGAGGAAAGTGTGTCTCTTATTCATATTTTAACAGGAACAACATGAAAATCATACTTTTAATTTTTGACCCCGGTGAGACATGTGGCCTTATTACTGCAAAACTGCCCTTATATAGACAAAGATGCATCTAATTTACTCATCCATACACTTTCTCTTTTATTAATATTGATAACACTTTTGATTAGATTTGGTGCATGTGTTTGAACTTCAACTAACTCTCCATTCTCATTATAGCTGCTGTTAACCTTCATCTCTTGCACTACCCAAAGATTAGCAAAACTAACTTCAAATTCCCAAATAGAGCTGAGTATGCTGAGTAAGCTGAGTATGAGGGGATTTTATACTGCAAACGTTTGCATCCATCATATTTTCTGGAAGGGCAGCACGGTGGCATAATGGTTAGGTCCTGGATTCGAGTCCTGTGCTCTGCCAGGACATTTCTGTGTGGAGTTTGCATGTTCTCTTTGTGCTTGTGTGGGTTTTTTCCGGATACTCCAGCTATCTCCCACAGTCCAAAGACATGCAGGTTAGTTGTTTCCAAGTTTTCCACGGCCGGCCCCTCATGACCCATCGATTCACTTTCAGACTTCCAATGCGGTTGATCCAGCAACCACTGCGTTGAACGTGGCTGAACCATCGATCCATTGGCTTCTTTATTTTGTATTTACATTCAACTGTTAACTGAATTAATAATTCATCTCAAATATAATTTTTTCTCCATGTTTCTGCTAATAACAGTTTCCACGTGTTCGGGCCTTGGTAAGCACGTCATGGTGTTCTAGATGTGTCTTGTACAGGACCTGGATTGTGGATGGTGTATAAGAAATATGATGTAGAGTTGATGCTGAAGCAGACATTACTAGCTATGAGTCCTAATGGAGCTTTTGAGGGAGTCATCAGGAGGAACTACAACTTTTGTGCAGCCAGTTGTTTTGTGGATAGTTTTCCTTGCATGACTGAGCTTACCTGTGTACCAAGAGTGTCTGAAATTTCTTACTGCTGCTCACAAATTATTTTTATTTGCTTTTAGATCTTGAAGGTTTCTGCAGTTTTTGCACAAAGACTTTATAAATTGCCTGAAAGCTGCTTTAATACCTGTATTTTATGTATATTTAGTAAATCAAGCACTTTTCATTATATTTAAGTAATTTTACTAATTATATTTTACTTATTTTATCCAAAATTTGATGTTACATGATTGCGACAAGACTTTTGTCCAGCCTAGAATGAATATGTTAATCTTTTATTAGCTGAAAAAAGTATGAATATACAATTTCCTGTTGCTTTCACAAAACATTCTGTATACTTGTAGGATTAATGTAAGGCATAGCTGATGAAAATCGGCTCAGTCAATCCATCTATTAAATATGTCGGATATACATTCTAAATGGGATACACTGCAAATAATCTCATCCCATCTTCTAAACAGATCTCTCCTTTATTAGGCTTGAGGGAAGCCCATCCTAGTCGGCTAAACACAGGGAACAGCTTGCCAGACCATCGCAGGGCCAACACACACACACACACACACACACACACACGCACACACACACACACACACACACATTTACACAATCTATTACATTTACACAATAATTATCCTATCTTATCTTATCCTATCCTCTTTTACACTATCATATCATATCCTACCATATCTTAACATATTCTATCTTACCTTATCCTATCCTATTCTATCCTATCCAATCCTATCTTATCCTATCCTATCTTATCTTACCCTACCATATCTTATCTTATCCTATCCTATCCTATCTTATCCTATCCTATCTTATCTTATCTTATCTTATCTTATCTTATCTTATCTTATCTTATCTTATCTTATCTTATCCTATCCTATCCTATCTTATCCTATCCTATCCTATCCTATCCTATCCTATCTTATCTTATCTTATCCTATCTTATCTTATCTTATCCTATCCTATCTTATCTTATCTTATCCTATCCTCTTTTACCCTATCATATCATATCCTACCATATCTTAACATATTCTATCTTATCTTATCCTATCTTATCCTATCCAATCCTATCTTATCCTATCCTATCCTATCCTATCCTATCCTATCTTATCTTACCCTACCATATCTTATCCTATCATATCCTATCTTATCTTATCCTATCCTACCATATCTTATCTTATCCTATCCTATCCTATCTTATCCTATCCTATCTTATCTTATCTTATCCTATCTTACCTTATCCTATCCTATCTTATCTTATCCTATCCTCTTTTACCCTATCATATCATATCCTACCATATCTTAACATATTCTATCTTACCTTATCCTATCCTATCCTATCCTATCCTATCCAATCCTATCTTATCCTATTCTATCCTATCTTATCTTACCCTACTATATCTTATCCTATCCTATCCTATCTTATCCTATCTTATCTTATCTTATCTTATCTTATCTTATCGTATCCTATTCTCTTTTACCCTATCATATCATATCCTACCATATCCTAACATATTCTATCTTACCTTATCCTATCCCATCCAATCCTATCCAATCTTATCCTATCTTATCCTATCCTATCCTATCCTATCCTATCCAATCCTATCTTATCTTATCCTACCCTATCTTATCTTACCCTACCATATCTTATCCTATCCTATCCTATCCTATCTTATCTTATCCTATTTTATCTTATCTTATCCTATCCTATCCTATCCTATTCTATCTTATCCTATCCTATCCTATCTTATCCTATCCTATCCTAACCCATCCTATCCCATCCTATCTTATCCTATCCTATCCTATCTTATCTTACCCTACCATATCTTATCCTATCCTATCCTATCCTATCCAATCCTATCTTATCCTATCCTATCCTATCTTACCCTACCATATCTTATCCTATCCTATCCTATCTTATCTTATCCTATCCTATCTTATCCTATCCTATCTTATCTTATCCTATCCTATCCTATCCTATCTTATCCTATCCTATCCTAACCCATCCTATCCTATCCTATACTATCTTACCCTACCATATCTTATCCTATCCTATCCTATCTTATGTTATCTTATCCTATCCTATCCTATCTTATCTTATCTTATCCTATCTTATCTTATCCTATCCTATCCTAACCCATCCTATCCTATCCTATCTTATCCTATCTTATCTTATCCTATCCTATCTTATCTTACCCTACCATATCTTATCCTATCCTATCCTATCTTATCTTATCTTATCTTATCTTATCTTATACTATCCTATCCTATCCTATCCTATCCTATCCCATCCTATCCTATCCTATCCTATCCTATCCTATCCTATCTTATCCTATCCTATCCTATCCTATCCTATCCTATCCTATCCTATCCTATCCT
>JAQMYF010000008.1:6122732-6139281 GCA_030014195.1 Neosilurus mollespiculum
ATCACCAGCAGCGAAAAGTCATCTTCACAGTCGCTGAGTGCAGATCAAGGCCCATATGGATCTTCATCAGCAGGAGCTAAATAAACTTTAGGCTATACAGTGTTCGAATAGGCCTACTACTCTACACACACACACACACACACACACACACACAAAAGCTAGTCTATAATTCAATTTTCTTGTGTGGATGGAGGGGTGGGTTAGTGGTTAGCGCGTCTTGCCTGGGTTTGAGTCCTCTCGATATTTCGTAGCATTTAAATCTACTTTGTGTCATATTCGAACAATCTCCTTTCAATCATTCTTGTATTTTGTATTTTGCACTATTGTAAATTCTGGAGGTCACTTTACTACTGCACTTTATAGTATTTCTGCAGCTACCTGTCTGTATCTACAGTTTCTGTATTTCAATCCTGTGCAGAGCCAATTGCAACGAAATTTCTTTCTTTGTACACTCACTGTATCCTGAATGACAATAAAGTGGTCTAAGTCTTGTTTCCTTCCACATGGACTCACTGGCTGTTACAAACGTCCTCTAGGTGTGTGTGTGTGTGTGTGTGTGTGTTGTCTGTCCTGTGATGGACCGGCTAGCTGTTCAGGGTGTACCCCTCCTTTTATATGGAACACACACCCCTGAGAGAGGCTCAGAGACCATAGGAGGATAAAGCGGTTCGGGAATGAATGAAGTTTCTTGTGTGCATTTCCTTCTCCAGCCGGTAGGCGGCAGTAACGCTGGTGAATCCTGTGAAACGTGAACATTGAAGCGGAAATACGTCATCGGTCCTTTTTTTCCTCCGAGGCCAACCGTTTAGGGTGGGTGAAATTATCGGTGTGTGTAAAAGCTGAAAATATCTTCAATACAACTGGTTTTAAGAGATAATTTATTGGAAAAAGGTGTTTGTTCTGTGTTTATGTCTGTAGTTTGATGTTTTAAGGGAAGTAAACAATTATTACGAGCTGTTTGTTGTGGCTAAATGGAGCTGAGCGCCGTTCATGGCCATGTGTTAGCACCATGTTAGCACCATGCTAGCACCATCACGGCGATGTTTACTGTATTTAACTTCTATATCGGTTGTTCTGGTCATTCATTCTTTTTATATCACATTCCTTAACATCACATACATGTGTGTGTGTGTGCGTATATATATATATATATATATATATATATATATATACACACACACGCACAGAGATCATATTGGTGTGAATTAATATTTAGTAATGTTTAGTAATTAGGCTGGTCGTTGGTGTGATTTACTTTCATTTTAATGAGAGGAAAGTTTTAAATGTGTTTGTGTTTATTGTGACAGTGAAGGAAAAATGCAGATCTTCGTGAAAACCTTGACCGGCAAAACCATCACCCTCGAGGTGGAACCCAGTGACACCATCGAAAATGTCAAAGCCAAGATTCAGGATAAGGAAGGTATTGATATTATTATTATTATTATTATTATTATTATTGTTGTTGTTGTAGGTGTGAGGGCAAACATCTAAACTAAATCAAATTTTAAAATGAGATGAAAAGAACCTTATTCTTCAAATGTTAGGACATTCGTACTTAAGCATTTCACTACATATTGTACTGTGTATGATTTTATATGTGACAAATGAATTTGAATTCAAAAACCCTTTAAAATGGCAGCATGTAGATGTAATTTATTAAAAGGTTTTTATGGAAAAATTCATCCTGAAACTTGTTCTGTGATTAAACAAACCTGTGACTAATCAAATTTGTCTACAGGTTTGCACAGAGTAAATGACTGAATCTGTTCATCACATCATGTACATTTACGGCATTTGGCAGACACCCTTATCTAGAGTGACTTAGACTGTTTTTATTTTTGAAATTTTTTAATACACCTGAGTATTTGAGGGTTAAGGGCCAAGCTCAAGGATCCACCAGTGCAGCTTGGTGGTACTGGACCTTGAACCCCCAGCCTTTGTATTAATGACCCAGAGCCTTAATCACTGAGCTACTATTGTCCTCATCATGGTGTTTTCCCCTTCATTTTTGGCTGCTGTTGCTATTAAATAGTGGTAATGACAGAATACCGCTCATCATTTCTGGTTAAATAAAGGTAAAGTCTGTTGGGCTTTTTACACCCAAGCGTACTGGCTCATCAGAGCGGGAGCTCATCCCCGGTTTCTGTAGCGTGAAGTGACTAGGAGTTCAACTCCTGGATGGCACGCCGCTAATCCATTGCAGGTTACCTGCCCAGTATTAGTTTTTTGTTGTTTTTTTCTTGGTACCCATTTATACTGCTGGGTGGACAGAGGCACACTTGTGGTTAAGACCCTGCCCAGGGGCCTTAGCACAGTGGGGGTCTGGTTAAATATAACCACCCTCTAAATATCAGATTTTGATTAAATTTGACAAACAAAAAGAATAATAAAAAAAAAAAGTATATGTCCACCTACTTTTTATGTACGTCCATTGTGTAAATCTGGTGAATTTCACTGTAATGGAGATGACAAGCTGTGTCCAGATTGTGTTAGGATCCACATACCTTATTATTTTTAAAGATAGCGAGTCGTATTGTTTCCTGCTGGCTGTGTAACTTTAGTGTGTTTGTGCAGGTATTCCTCCTGACCAGCAGCGTCTGATTTTTGCTGGCAAACAGCTGGAAGATGGACGCACGCTGTCAGACTATAACATTCAAAAAGGTGTGTGCTTTAATTCCCGGTTTTATTAAATGATTGTGGTTGTTAGTGAGATGAGTAATGTCACTTGTATGACAACCTCAGGGTTCTTGCAGGTCTGTTTCACATGTGGATTTTCAGGGGATATGCATTTCTTTCTTAAAAAAAAAATTGGGGGCATTGTGGAATATTTAGGTATTTGCAAAACATGTTACCCTGTCACCATAGGCAACTTCTTGTATAAGAAACAAAATGGTTGTAGGAGATGAGAAATCCATGTCTGTTTTTAATTTGTTTATCTGTGGAGGATATGAGGGGGATTTGAGAACAGGAACACAGATTTTAAACATCGAAGCAAATTAATATTGGAGCAAAATTGTGATATTAAAAATACCGCAGCTTCCTTGCTTTATCGCAGAGGAATAATCCCAGTGTCATTTCTAATGATCTGCAATCCGTCGAATTTTAGTTGTTTTGGTTACATATCTCACATATCCAGGACTTTAGTATATATCATGTTTAAATGATGGATCTTGGTGTAATTTCTTCATTTTTTTCACTTTTCATTTCAGTATATTTTTCTATATTTACACAGTAAGGTTGTGCTGAAAATGTCTGAACTAGTAAAGAAAGTTTACAAAATGACAGGATTAAAATACTGCGGCTTGGTTTTATCTCCTCAGCAAAGAGGCAGCTTATTTATACACCAGTATCGGTCATGCCTTTCAATCAGAGGAAAGGCTGAGAATTTGAAGCAGGAACCCTGTGAATCGCACAGCAGTGTACGGAGCTGTTGTGTATTCCTGCTTCTCAAACCTTGTTCTGGTGGTAAATGCGACAGCCTTATAGGTTATATATGGATCCCATTTTATGATCAGTGTGATGCTGGTGGTGGTTTGGGAGGCATCAGCCATCTCATTTAGTTGGAACGCAAACATGTTTGGAAGTGTGGTGTTACACAGAACGCCGGCTTTGAAGAAACACTTTCATGGTGTTAAATAAATGGAGTGAACGATGTTAAACAGCTATTTTGCTGAACATACTTAACCCTTAATTATCAGGTTGATGCATCAGACTTAAAATTGGCTCTCACCTGGTTAAATAAAAGGTAGTAAAGCCATAAGATTTTTTTTATGATGTCGTTGAAAGATTACGGTAAATTTGCTTTCTCACTCAGAGTCCACCCTGCACCTGGTGCTGCGTCTGAGAGGAGGGATCATCGAGCCTTCCCTCAGGCAGCTGGCGCAGAAATACAACTGTGAGAAGATGATCTGCCGCAAGTACGTACCTTATATGTGCATCTTAATATGCTTGAAAATGTAGCTGATATGAAATCTGTAATAGTGAGTTAGTTTAATATTATACCACCGATTATAAACATTTCACTCCTGTCTTTAAATAATTATTGGTTTTCTAGCATCAATTGGTTGATGTTAAACTGATGGTTTTTGTCTTCAGATGTTACGCACGTCTTCACCCTCGTGCCGTCAACTGCCGCAAGAAGAAGTGCGGCCACACCAACAACCTGCGCCCCAAGAAGAAGCTGAAGTAAACTGTAGCATTGATGCGCTTCAAATAGACACCAAGTGTTTAACAATAAAATATTAAAAAGAAATCTGAGTGTCAGTGGTTTATTTTCAGCAGGTAAATGAGAAGAACTGATTTCCTTTAATTTAAACACACAAACACACCGGATACACAGAATTTCTTTTATTAATGAGAAGTGTGTGTGTGTGCACGTAACCTCAGCACAGAAACAGACTTCAGAGTTGATCTTTATGATCAACTGTGTGTGTGTGTGTGTGTGTATGTGTATATATATATATACACAGCCCAGTCTCTAGTTCAGTATTGTGTATTTCAGACCACAGTTTAAGGGAACATTTGCAATAAAACATCAACATCTCACTTGTCCTATGAATTGCAGGCCAAAACATGAAAACTGATTGTGGTACTGCATTTACTTTTCATTCCAGTTCCAAAATAAGGCCGTTCATGTATGAGGACATCAGTAACCGTAATGATTTTAGAGCAGAGGTGGTGAAATACTAGTCATGTGTTCTTAAAACTCTAAAATCACATCATGCACTCCTTAGGGAATGGGGGAAAAAAACATGCAGTGGTGTCTTAATTACAAGGTGGCTCAATTTATCCTTAGAAACCAGCATTTGGACATTTAAAATGTTACGTGTAGCCTGCAAAAGTAATTTTTACTCTTAATAGGTGGGTATCATACTCAAAGCGTTAAGTTTCTGATGTGACGACTGATATGTAACCATGCAGTGTTAGACGAGGCCTGTGACATCAACGCTGAACGATGCTTAGAAGCCCTACAACTAACTAGGAAAATACAACTGCAAGTTCCACCCAAGCCACAAGCTGGCGTTCCTAAATACAGGAAAAATAGCCTTAACTTGTCCTTAACGAATACTTACCTAGAGATATCGTTACCTACACGAACCTATTAGAATTTACTGTGCATTGCCTACAGTACATCTCAGCTACGGGTGGATATTTCATACAGAGCAACTACTTTCGTTCGTGCGTCCCATATTACTTGTGAAGACCACTCCTAGGTTAAATACAGACCAGAGTACTCTACCACTGAAGGAATCAAACTGAGCAGTACAGTCCTCAGAGAACACTGACGTTTCTGCTGGTCTTTGGTATACATGGGTTTCAGGCTTCAATTAAAAAAAAAAAAAAAACAACAGCATTCATAGCATACGTTTACTTTAACAAATCAAATTGAAATGCTTTTAAATTCTCAGTTCATACGAATGTTAAGTTCTAAAAGTCAAATAGTATTAATATTATTATAATGGTTTCATGCTCACCATACACTCCAACTGTTGCTTTGTTCTGTGCCATTATGTAACAGTGCCATAGTACCGGTTCCAGTATGTTTACATCTAGGATATAATAAAACATAATATATTATTTCTAATATCAGGCTCTGTTTTCCACCACTGAAAGGAAAACGTTCTGCCGGGTCACCTGATGTATCAAAAATATACTTTACCCCAATCATGAGCAACTGAATACTGACTTAAACTGATATTTATTGCTAAATTAATAACTGAAAAATTTAAGAGGTAACATCAAAGAAAACTACAGAACTGAACGTATGTATGCATGTATGTATGTATGTATGTGGTCACTAGCCTCTGATATTCTCTATTTGAAAGCATCGCTACTCTACGTGCTGACATGTGGCGCCTCGTGAATGGCGGCCGTTCTGTTTCTTAAAGCCAGGCCCCTGAGTTTTGGCCGAGCACAGGGACCGCCCCTTTCTCTCCTTCAACTCTTTGAGGCAGAAGACCGCTCTAGCTCTACTTCTCGAGCAGTTTGACGAGACTCTGTCGCAGGTCACTGAGGTCGTACAGCTTGACGTCGAGGATCTGGATGACCCTCTGGACCTCGTTCTCTGTACGGTCTCGATCCTCCAGTGTGGACGCCAGGCTCTGCTCAGCACTCTGCACTCGCCGCTCCAGATCCATGTTACGCATCTCCAGTTCCTGAAAACAAGCACATGCAACACTATGTAGGTTTCGAATACTATATCCTTCAGTCACAAATAAGTTCTAGCATCTTTAAGTTTGGTTTAATTGTGTTCAAATTCCACTGAAGGACACAAGCACACTGCCGGTTTAAAAAGAAACTGATCTACACTCACTAAGAGCAGTTGGGGGTTAGGTAACTTGCTCAAGGGCACTTCAGGCATAAGGGTGGACGAAGGCAAGGTGCAGCTCACTCCCCGAACGCCACACATTTTTCCTGCTGGCTCGGGAATCAAACCAGCGACCTTTCTTTCCCAAACCCACTTCTCTAACCATTAGGCCACGGCTGCCCCCAAAATTTCAAACATGCTTGTTCATTCATTTTTGGAGACGAGTTCACGAACCAGGCGAATGTCATGTGACAAATTCACGTCAGTCGCTTTTCTATCGTGCCTCTAGTGTGCTCACCCACCCAACTAATTCACGCAATTATCAAATATAGCAATCCTGGGATATCATGATGGGGCTGCAGTGCAATATATAAAATCATGTCGACAGTTTCCTCAGAACAAAAAACATTAATGAGGGCATTTCCACAGAGAGAAACGCCTGGTTGATGAGAGGCCAATGGAGACTGGCCAGACTGACAGAAAGGGTACAAAAAAGAAAACATCAGCTTGGAACCCCCCAATGTTTTTACTCTCATTATTATCACTATTTATTTATTTATTAAACAAACAAAAACATATATTCCTCCACCACTTTATTCCCAAAAAAAAACCCTGTACACATTTCATAAACGTTCTGCTCAACACTCCTCATTTTTATCCTCCTTACTCTTCTTTATCACCCCGCCACTCCTCTTTCTCTTAATCACCACTTGTACTCATTGGACCGTTTGCTTGGACCCCAGGAATCACTGATTGTGTGCATGTATAGTCACTAGCCTCTGATATTCTCTATTTATAAGCATAGCTACACTTCGTGCTGACATGTGGCGCCTTGCGTACGGCGGCTGTTCTGTTTCTTAAATCCAGGCTACTGAGCTTTGGCTGAGAACAGGGACCGCCCATATTTTATTCATCTTTTTATGCTAAACCACCTCCCTATTTCTCACGGCAGACAGCCAAGGGGGAAGTTTAGAAATGTAATAAATTATTTTTGCAATAAAGTGCTACACCGTAACGTATGGAGGTGCAGCGGCTTCTATTTAACAGCAAGGGTCACCCAGACATTTTTATTGAAAAACTCTAGTAAGCTTGGAACAAGTCAACACTTTCTGTCATCTATTTATTGCTGTTTATTCATTTCAACACACTAGCTATAGTGTTTCACTTCCTGAAAAGGCCAGAGCACGACCAGGCGGCGTTATGAGTAGCAGCTCACGCATGACCTGCGGTGGCAGTGCGAGTATTTCTACTGAGGCTCTTTTTTTTGCACCTGTAATCTGTGAATGGCTTCCTCTCTCTCCTTCTCCATCTCATGGAAATTGGACTTCTTTGCCTGAAGAATGCGGATTTCCTGAAACACACAGAGCTCCAGAGTTGGCACTAAATCACATTAAGAATCGAAAGAGATATTAATTAGCAGCTGGATTAAAGAACTCCGTGTAGACTATGCAGTGTCTGCAGGAAGCTCTTAACCTTCACCTCATCTTTTGCCTTGAGTAAAGCCTCCAGTTCCTCCAGCGACTGTGTGAGCTCATCCTTCAGCATGTCACTGGGGCCCTGGCCTCCATGGGTCTCCAAATCTGCCACCTACACACACCAGGATAGGACACATGTGACTGTAGGGTCTGTTATCTGACACACGTTAAATAAACGTCATCACTGTTCCACGTTTACTAAAACTCTTAAAACGAGCCTGAAAAAAAGCCCCAAACAACCCAGATGTAATCATGTGACACAGGATCAGAACTACGTGACCCATCATTGCAAGTTCAGGAAAAGTATCTTGAATCTCTGTGACCTTTCTGTGGGGAATTACGCTGGCTCTTCTACACATCATGATCTCGTAAAAGCCTGTGTGAAACTGTGTTAGCCCCCCTGGGTGACGCACACGCTTATTGATACTATAGTTAGCACAACAGTGCTCTCCTTGTTCTCCATTTTCCTACCAAATTTATCAAGCAACACAATGTATTGATGTAATATACACTACATGGAGAAAAGCTTTATGAACACATCAGGCCCATATGTACCTTCTTCCCAAAGAATGTCTTGGTCTGGTGTTGGGGTACAATTTCCCTTCACGACATCGAAGAGGCTCAGTCCTGTGCCTTGAGTGGGAGATCGCGAGTTGCTTGCACAGAGCACCGACCTCAACCCCACACATTTGGGATGAACTAGAATGACAAATTCCCCCACCTAACACCAGTGCATGACATTAACAATGTTCTTTTTTTTTTTTTTGGATATGCAGTATTAATCCTGCAAGGGAAATTATTGCCTCTGCATTTAACCCGTCCAAAGTGAGCACACACACATAAACAGTGAGCACACACACACACTCGGAGCAGTGGGCTGCCACACATTGAGGCGCCTTGGAGAGGGTGCACTTGGGCGTAAGGTGACTCGCTCAAGGACACTTCAGCCATAAATAATCACAAATCCCCTCCCCAAAATCTAGTGGACAGCCTTCCCAGAAGAGAGGAGCTTATTAATGTAAATATTTAGGAACTGCCTAACAGCGTAGCTCGGAAAATGTTTGCATGTGCAAGATTGCAGAAACATGCATTCCTAAAATAAAAGAATAAGCTGCAAAGAGCAAGTGCACTCAGCGCCTACGGTGGTGTTGTGTGAGCAATATATTCTTCCCATCATTATCTTCATTGATTGGGTTGCCTGTGAGGAAGGTACAACAAATACATAAATTCCTTCATGGAGGAAATTACAAAAATGAACTGTGAAAACTGTGATGCTGCATCCCAAAAAAACAAACAAACAACAAAAAAACCCCATATGGAAATATCACTCTATATGAAGAGTGATGGGCGGCACGGTGGTATAGTAGTTAGCACGTCCACCTCACAGTAAGAAGGTCCTGGGTTCGAGTCCTGGGCTCGGTAAGGGCACTTCTATGGGGAGTCTGCAGGTGGTCTCTGTGCTTGCGTGGGTTTCCGCCGGGTCCTCCGGTTTCCTCCCACAGTCCAAAGGTGTGCACATTAGGCTATGTGACTGTTCCAAATTGCCCCTAGGTGTGAGTGTGAATGGTTGTGTGTGTGTTAACCCTGCGATGGTCTGGAGAGCTGCTCCGGGTATACCACACCTTCTCCCAATGTCTGAGATGTGCACCAAAATTCCATGATGATTACCCTGCAGTATTAGAGATATCCAGCTTAGATGTCGCTACTCTCTCTAGAGCCAATCAATTTGATCAGTAAAAGCTTCCATATGTGTATTTTTGTAAACTCTATGCATTGTATGGATGATAAACATATTTATCAGGTGATGTGCTAATGTAATGTCTATATTACTTATCAATACTTGTGGATATTAACATTAGTAACCAGGATTAGAAAGGAAATCTCCAACTGATCTGGCCTTCATCACCCTGCTCTCGGTCCTGTATCCTATTGCCATACAAAGAGAGAGAGAGAGAAAAAAGAAGGTATCGCTCCATCTCTCTCGTCCTTGATAACTGTCACAGCCCTGCCCTTGGGAAATCAGCACCTTTCTGCATCATGTCAACAGATCTGACACACACACAGAATAAAAAAACAAATGAAGAGAAGAACTTGCAAAAGGTCTTTGGCATTTGGAGAGTCTTAAGAGATGTTCGCTTATTTTTAACTATGTAATGTGCAAAGAAAAATCCCCCAAATGAGGAGCTGACAGTTCCCCTTGGTGATTTTTCATTTCTCCTAACTAGGGCATTGAAAGTAGGATATAGCTGTCCTACAAACCCTACTCTCTCTGCATCCCACGAGACATGAACCATTTTCAACCACCTGGCCGCCTGATTCAGGAGAGAGAGAGAGCGAGAGAGCGAGAGAGCGAGATTGCTTGCTCAATCAGACTCTTCATGCCCTTGTCCTTATCAAAAGATAATGCGAGTGCAAAGTTAGGGCAGACGCCTGTAATGTTAAGTGTGATCAGTTCTGATGATATTTATGATCGATCCACAGAACCTTTTATATGCCATCCAAGGGGCATCAGAGAAAAGAAAGGAGGCAAAAAACAGTGGTAGGGCAGCGGTGGTTACAGATCCGAAGGTCAGCGGTTCAATCCGCACTATCACCATTGTTGGGCCCTTAACCCTCAATTGCTCTGTGGTATAAAAATGATGATTGTAAGTCGCGTCTTTCACATGCTGTAAATGTATAAAACAAAAAAAAAAACAAAAAACAAAAAAAGTATAAAACACCCCACGTTCTTTACATTAACACATAGGTAGACAGGCAGATGAAACATACTTCTGTATTTGTAATGTAAGCCAAATACTAAGGAAAGAATTCCGCTCTGACTGCTGCCGCCCCTTACAGAACATGGGCACGATGAATTCATTAGCACGTCTATTTCCTCTGCTGACTCAGAGGCTGAGGTGCTAAGAACATTAGCGACCACCTCTACAGAGCCATTATAGAGTTTATGACATTATGGGCAGGTTCAGTAGGCACTTAGACTGGCTTAAATTTCATAGAAACTCAATGGGATACCATTAGCATCCTGCCAGGAACTAGACTGCAGCTTAAATCTGACCGGATCTGGAATTAAGACATTCGAACAAAGCAGGGCAGGAACTTTCGCTGGCTGAAGAGCGTTAATTAAACAAGAGCACTCAGAGACTGCAAACCTCCACCAAGCCAAACAATTCTCCAAATCAACCAGGATGTCAAAAATCATCCTCTCTTATAATGTTCAATAATCGTTGAATAAATTCCCAAATCTAGAATTTGATCCAGACTATCTCCAAAATCTTCTTTGTCCAAAGCCCCATCTCTGGTAGAAATTTCATGAACAGCCACACCACATTTTCACAACTCTGCTCACATAAACATAACCTCATCGGTTGAGGTAAAAATAAATAAATAAATAGAAAATAAAACAACAAAAAAAGTGGGTTAAATATGAACAAGGCCATTTCAGACTGCGGGACAGGAAGTGGTCACACACTGTTTCAAAAAAAAACAAACCCTCCACTCAGGTTTATAAAATCATTTGTGTTAAGAGGGTTATTAAAAGTGTACCGCAACCTTGTTCACAATCTGATACCCTCCCTGTCTAGCACTTCCATAACAGCTAATAATGCAACTGGGGATCGATGAGAGTGACAATAAGCAAGAACACTGTGTTACTGTTTAGTGAAATATCACCTATGTGCAACAAGTCCTCATTATATTAAGAAAAAGTAATTCAGCTTCAGCTTGTGGTGTGTTCACTTCCTGTGCGTTAAGGCATTAAGAGATATGTTATCTAGAAGGAAAGGTTCATTAAACACAACTGTGTTGTAAACAAGTGTTACGAGATCATTGGAATATGGGCAAATACTGCTCGGGAGGTGTATCAGGTCGAATAAATAAGTATTAGAACATACTACACAGGAATGGCGCGGTCTGATTAATCTTTGGGGATTAAAAACATTACCCAAGTCAATAGTACTTGAGTCACAGTTTGGAAACCGACAGAGCAGACAATGTTATCACTGTCGGGATTTAAAAAATAGAACAATAAATCATTTAAAATCTCGTTATAGTTTACTTTGGGATTGTATGTAGTATAAACAAATTTAGATTTTTTTTTTTTAAAGTTTAAAAACACACTATTAGGCCGGATAAAAAATAAAAAATCTCAGTTTCTCATCAGAACCATTTGTAAACCTACATGTGGCGCACATTTATTTGTTAATTTTTATTTGAGAAATGAGGTGACTGTCAAAGCCCAAAAGCTTTTAAAGCTCAATGTAGGTAAAGTGACTGAAGATGTACAATACACCCTAGACGACCAGTCTTCTACCTGTACATTTTACATTCTCTGAAACGCTGAACTGTCTACAGAACAGCAGCCTTGCCGTTCCAAAAATCTTTAGAAAATATAACTATTTCAAACCGAACTTAACCAATCTCGCATTCACAATCATAGCATCTAACACAGAATCACCTTGTGGGTCATTTTTACGATGTCTGAGACGTTTTCTGCAGTTTTGAGTGTGGTTTTTCAAAATAAATAAAACTGGATGCGGTGCCAATTTGCAGATGTGAGCGTTGATGAGAAACTGGGAATTTTTTTATCCAGACTTATGGAGTGTGGTTTACTCACCTTTACATTGTAAAAAGAAAGAAAAGGAAATAAAAAGAGAGATGCCATTAGCTACACAGCACTTAGCTCTGCTTGGCATGCTAGTTATTTAATTAGGTTATCTGTACCCTTTCTGTCAGCTCAAGCCATTCTCCATCAACCTCATCAACAACCTCTCTCATCAATAAATCATTTCCATCTACAGAACTGCAGAACAAATTTCCAAGGCGGCTGTTCCAAGGGGTGCTTCTTACATAACTCACCTGTTGTGTGATGGAAAATGCCCCCATGGAGTTTTAAACATGTTCAGGTCTGTTGAGCGATGCCCTACGACATCCTATGGCTGTGTTATGATAGACGTACAAAGTTCCCACGCTTTTTGGGTCATTTGTTGCGCCAAGAATCGTTGTTTTCTTACAGCAGTCCTATACTACACTTCACCCTCAATTTCCCAGGTTATTAGGGGTATAGGCTCTCCGGGAACCTCAAGCGTCCAGCAATCGCTAATGTCCGGGGTCCCTACCCTTTCCTGGACATTTACCATAATCAGTCTGGCAATCGCCATTATTCAGTAGCAGTCCTGGACTTTTAAAACACTTATCCGACACTCAATACACAATATTGTGTTTCCACAAACTTAAGGAGCGAATCAGCACATTCTTTTATCACATTCATTTTATATGTGGGTTTCAGCTCGTCGTCACCGTCCTCACTTTCACTTAGCTCTTCCGTCACTGATGCCACTATCTGTTTATCGGACATTATTCCGTGCCCCTCTGCTGCTTCATTTTCGTCCATCCACTCGGACGGGAACAGGCCGAACAGGAGGGAAGTAGGAAAATCATGACCAACCCGGACTTCCATCACTGATTCCGGACCTGTACAAGCATTTTTCCGGCAATACCAAGTAATGCCCGGCACTGGATGAGGTACGGGAAATCCGAAATCCAGGAAAGAGGGGTACGGGAAATCGAGGGTGAAGTGTATGTAAAAGCCATGGTACTTCTTCATGTACTCATGTGTATCATATGAAATTTTTATGACAGTGCGCACGTACATCATGTAACATACATATTGCAGTCGTACAACATTCGAGTATCACAGAAGTATCAGGTTTTTTTTTGTCTTGCAACAGTGCGATCAATGTGAACCAAAAGACTGTTGTATGGAAAAATCCCAGAAGACATCTGGCAACAATCAGACTATGATCAAAATCACATTGTTCTCCATTCTGATGGTGGATCCGAACAATATTAAAAGCTGCTGGCTCGTAGCTACATTATTTTATGAGCTGCATTACTGCCACATGATTGGTGGATTAGATAACTGCATGAAAGTGTAGGTGTACAGGTGTTCCTAATAAAGTGGTACACGTGTGTATGTTTGTTTGTTTTTTTTTTGTACATGTCAAGGCCAGCTCAAAGTAAAAGCAGCTTTCTGTTTATGACTCACTCAACATACTTTTCCCAGACAGGAATGTGTGAATAAGTGTGTGTGTGTGTGTGTGTGTGTGTGTGTGAGTGAGTGAGAGAGAGAGAGCGAGCATTCACGCACTTCAGTATGGTGGTCTCACCTGTTCTCGCAGCCTCTCCGTCTCCTCTTGATAAGCCGCCAGCTGCTTCTTCCATTGTTCCACATTGGCATTAGCTTCATGCAGCGCCGCCACCAATTTTGAGTTGCTGTCCTGCAGGGTGAAGAGCTCGGCCTCCAGGTTCATCTCACAGATAGAGCTGTGGCGAGCAGGCATGAATCAGGGCCAAATTTGTTTTGATTCGAGCTCTAATTTAATTAGCTGAAAGTTTTAACTGTGAATATCTGAGACGAGATGAAGTGATGAACTTAATATTTAGCTTTACAAATGGCCCTGAAATCAAGTCCAGGGAGTGCATAAGAGATTCCAGTCACTATACTCATGAAAAAAATTGTTCATATTTAATTAAATGTGTTAATAAATCACATCAATTGCACTTTCAACAGATTAAATCAGTATCGTCATCATCATCATCACAAAGGTCAAAATAAAAATCTAGGCAGGAGGGTGGAAATTATAACCCAAAACAACCCATAATAATCCTCACTTACTCCAAACCGAGTAATCCTATTAGGGTTGCAGGGAGGCTGGTGCCCATCTCAGCCAACACTGGGCGAAGGCGTGGTACCCACTGAACAGCTCGGCAGACCATCGCAGGGCAACACACACACAACCATTCGTACACTCACACCTAGGGGTAATTTAGAACAACCAATCAGTCTAATATGTGTGTCTTTGGATTTGCGGTGGAAACCGGAGAACACCCACGCAAGGGGAGAACAGAAATGCTGAGCCAGAGCCTTCTTGCTGCTTTATATTTATTATGGAGATAATCATTGTACAAGAAGGTCCTGGGTTCGATTCCCGGGCTCGAGGCGTTTCAGTGTGGCGTTTGCATCTTCCTCCCACAGTCCAAAAACATGCACAGTAGGCTAACTGGCTTTTTAAAATCGCCCCTAGGTGTGAGTGAGAGTGTGAATGGTTGTGGGAGTGTTGGTCCTTCAATGGCCTGGCGAGCTGTTCAGGGTGTACCCCACCTTTGCCCAGAGTCGGCTGAGATGGGCACCTAATCAGAATTAAATGGCTTACAAAATGAATGAATGATTAATTATTGTAATTATTATATTCCTGTAATAATTTAATCCAGTATCAATAATCTAAAGCCATGTCATCTTGTAAGTAACATGTTTGGTTGATCTCAAGTTCAAGTAAAAACAAAGCACTAATGATCTATTTCATGGTTTCACTGACTACAAAATTTTGATTAGATGACAAAGGCTCACTAACAGGACCACAATAATGTCTGAAAATGCTCTACGGTTTAGCTTCTTGAGGAGCAGGTCTGAGGCTTTAAAAAAAAAAAAAACAGGCTTTCTGAATGAGCAATCATGGATATTGTTCCATGCAGCACAGGACTTCACAGACTTGGAGTGATATTTGAAAAATCTCCTAAACTGAGCAGTGGGTAAAAGGGGAGCCCCTGTGCAAGGCTTCTTTTTTTGTCAATAGATTACCTGAGAAAGGGCAGGAGGCTGTTCGTAGACTCACCATAGCAACCCTTGTTAGAAAAGAGCACCAGTGGCCAGAACCAGCCAGACTAAAGGATGGCAAGTGTAAAGAAGCTAGCGAGAAAAAAAACAGCTCAGCGTGTGAGTCCATGTGCCGTCACAGATGTACTGGGTTCAGCACTTATGTATGACTCAACACTATAATGGCTGTTCTTGTTCCCTCCTCCCCAGGTTTGCACTGTGAATAGTTTTGAATGAATAAGAGTTCATCAGGGTGGAAATAAAGTGTACTCCATGAACAGGGTCTATTCCAGCATTAGCAGTCATGGTAGTAATTAATAAAATCAGGTTTTAATCTAGTAGACAGTGCACAGTTTAGAGTCTATCTACATCATAAATGTGAAAACAGCATAAACCAAGCGCAGACTGCTGTCGTTTTGGGAACTGATATTGCTGATCCACTGGAGCACAAAAAAAAGCTTCAAAAGTTTGCTATGCCTGATAGATGCCCGCTGTTACCAACCTGTTACAAAGAAAGGGGTACTTTTCTGCCACATATCGCCGACTATAATGATCTTACCCTTCAGAGAGCATCTTTTTGATGCGCTCTTTCTCTGATGAGAGCGTGATGTCGGCGCTCTGGCTCCGGAAGAGTTTATCCTCCGGCCCGTTCACACACATCACCGGTGGTGACTGCAATTCGTCTGAGAGATCCTGCAATACACACGTGCAGATCAGCATGCGGGTAGGTTAGGGTTAACTTTCTAAGAGCTTCTAGAGTCTTTTTTTTTTATTATTCTTGATATATCAGATTTCCTGTCACAGTAACTCCATCATGAATAATTCAATAAAAATTATCTTATCCTGTTATGACGTTAACCCTTTACACTCCTAGTACCCAGCAACTGGTATAGACTTTCAGTACATTCCTTACTCTTCATCAATCACTATACACATTTCCCATTACAATTACCAAATAATTCATTTATCACTGTGAGCTGCATCTCAGCCGTCTCTGGGTGAAGGCAGGGTACACCCTGAACAGCTCGATATTCTATTGCAGGGCTAACACACAACTATTCACACACACACACACACACACACACACACACACACACACACACACACACACACACA